>CAKNYM010053497.1:239462-280409 GCA_932195095.1 Andricus curvator
CAGGGGGTCTCAAAACGTGGAGATTTGATGAAAACCGACTATGTCAATTTTTACATAAAACCAATACCTTCTCATTAGAATGAGAATGTAAAAAACATCCCTGGGATAGACCATGAAGCAACAAAACTAAATGCGAGCGCATTTTGCTTTCCAAAGGTTTTATTCTGCTCCATGATTGGCTAAGAAAAACATTCACAATTAATAATCTTTCCGTGTGATGGTGAATGATTCCGTATTTGTTCTCTATTTTGATCTAATCTGTAGATTGTCCCTCATCTACATTTTTTTCATTAAGCTATTTTCAAACTTTTTGGTTCACGAATTTTCATGTTCCTGGAAGTGTATCTACAATGTTCTAAAGGATCAAGAACAGGTGAACTGTCCTTGTTCACTAATCGAAAGAATTATCTGTAATTTATTTTTAAAAACTGACCTCTGGAATTTGAAATCAATGACTTCCAAATAGATATAATGACATCGTCATGAAAATGTTTATTTTATTTGCTTATATATGAGTATGAGTCTCTATCAGACCCTTGCTATTCTAGGGTTTGCAATTACAAAAACTAAATTCTCATCCGAATCATAATTCAATGTATTTCAATTTCTAATAATCAAAACCTGAAGACATTAAGTTAATAATATGATAAGTACACAACGCTTATTCTATTATATCAATGCGCAACTGATTTGGAAAGACCTAATTCAAACTAATTAATACAACTACCATCCAAGCATGACTTCCTTAACATCAAAGTATCTCCTTAAGGCAGAGGTTACATGCATCGAACTTCCTCTGCGGGACCAAAAAGCGTTTGCTAAAGGCCGTTGGTCGATTGAACGATAGAGAGGTGACTCTCGAAGGTGCGGAATTTCACGAGGCCGGAACGCGAGTACGATCTCAGGAAGGCCGATTGGCCGGCAAAGCAGTGTTTGACGTTAATTGGCTGTAATTACGGGGCGAACCGCTTAATTAGGAAGATAGAGGAGGCGCCGGATGGTCGATTCCGAAATTTATCGATGCACAGCAAGGAACAGCGAATGGCAGGCTTGGTTCTATACTTCGATCGACTGTTTAAAGGTCCGATTCGCCCGCTATCGTATCTCGCGATCTGCCCGAACCTGGGGTAGGTGCTAAGCTAATTAAGCGACGCCACCGCTAGAGCGCGCCTCGGTAGCGTTCCGAACCCAGGAGGAGGAGAGATAGATGGATGGACCCGGCGATCCGAACGATTTTTGTCCAATTTTTTCCAGACTTATAGCGCCGGAGTGTAATGCTACCGCCGCCGCTTCTATCTGCCGCCTGGAATCGAACCAAGTCCACGAGCTTGGCTTTTTCTCACTTGCGTGAGCTCAATGCGCCCTAAGGAGGCGTTAAGCCTCTTGTAGAAAGATAGCCGTATCAGGACACGCTAATCGAAACTCTCCATGTCCACCCATAGGGGCACCCACTACTGGTTGTTACTTAGTACCGCATGAGGAGCTTTAAGTCTACCATTTTGTTTCATCGACATTTATCAAATAGGCTCATCAATTAACATCGAAGATTAGCCGTAAAATATCGATGAAAGTTTTGTTATATAATGAGGGAGCGTTCAAATATTCCGTAAGATTAAATAGAGAGGGATGGTATTTTATTATGTCTTATTATTTTGAGAGAGAAAGGATATTATTTACGCTTACGTAAACATTTCCAGAAATTGAATTTCATTATAAATTATGAGAGATTAATATTGAGTGTTTCTTTACTAATATTTTGGATAGAATGCTAAAAAGGTTTCTGTACACATAAATTGTGAATGAAGATCTTAGCACAGAAAAAACAGAAGTGAATTTTCGCTGCGGGAAATTTTCAAGTAGATAAAGTTGCATTTTTTTGCATCGAAACAAAACAAGATTCAATAGAGTTGACATGGTAAACATTTCCAATGTGGTGGGTAAATCTTAATACGTGTATTTAATTTTTGTTACTTCTAGATATCAAAAATTTCTAGCTCAGTTGAAGATAAATATATAAAAAATTAATTAAATAAATCGAGAGAACTGGCAGATTTGAAATAAAAAAAATGTCGCAATAATACTGATACCATTGTTTAAATATATTGAGTTAGGAAAGGTAAAAATCAAGAGCAGAATTTAATATTTCAGAGTTAAGGGTTTCAAAAATCACTTTAAAATTTGTCCGTATCCATCACAAATACATTCCTTAATCTTTTGGTATTATATAAGCGTACACTCTTGAGTTACTATTAATATCAAAAATATTTTAGGCGGTTTGGAATTTTTTTGTGTTCTAAAATCTCGTTCTCTAAAATGGTCAATTCTTTGGCAATCAACTTTAAAGGATACTAGAGGTGAACTAATATAAAACTTGTTCAACCAACAATTTTTAAGAAAACTTCAAATATAATCATGTCTTAGAAATTAATTTAAAAAAAGTATTTTCATTACATTGAATCTTGAATATCATCACAGAGCATAAAAAATATCATTATAGCCCCAAAGACGCAACAATTCTGGGTAACAATTTTTTATTTTGTGGGTTGCTAAAGCGGCAATGGGTTTTGTATTATGAATATCGTCATTGTTTCAAAAATTTAAGGAATTTCTTGGCAGAGGTTTATGGCATATATATTCAAAATGTTACATCCAATACTCTTCGTAAAAATTATTAATAAACACAATATTTTTTAAAAGACCTCACAAATTTTGAGAAACCGTAATCGTATTATTCCCCTCTCTACTCTGTGTAAATAAAATTGTCATAAATTCCCTCTTTTCCAGGTGTCTTTTATTATAGAGAATTTTAGCATCATCCTAATAAAAATCATCTTCATGTGTGAATCTAGGCGTAAATCTTTTATTTTATTACGAAAGACGGTTTAGTTAGAAATTATGTTTCATGAAATCTTGTTTGAAAATTTTAAACTGATACTTATAAGCCTTAGACTTGATTTCCGTTCTGAAAGGATCGGTTTCTTAGTCACCTCTATAAATAAAATAGATGTATTTTGCCTAATGGAAATTTAGACAAACGCTGATAATAGTGCTAAATGGGGTGAGGTTTTAAGCTGTTAGCTAGGTAATGAGCGCAAATTATCCTGGAATTTTTTCTCAATTTACAAATGCTTGACAAAAATAATTTAAGCAAATTCCTAAAACCGTAATTGCAATTCTGAGGCCATTAAAAATTACTAAATAATCAAAAAATGATTTTTTGGGTTTTTTTCGGGAAAGGAGAATTTTAAACCGTAAGATAAATCTCATAATTAATTAACAATGACTGATTATTACAACGTCAAAAATTCAACAAGAATCTAACTTTATCATTTTTGAAAATTCTCAGAGTAAGAATTAAATGTAAATATTTGACAAATATAACATGCAGTAAATATATGTAATAGAAGCAAGAAATGTCAGACGAAGGTGGTCAAAATTTAAGTGAGAAATGAGAGGTTTGTGTGAACCATATGCATCGCCCGTGTATGTATGTGCATGGGGTAGTTGTCTCTTAGTATCCGGAGGGGTATCGTAGTTCAAATAAATCCAACAGATGGTGCTCCGATCAGGTAGGCCTGTTTTTGCATTGTTATGTATAGAAAAAATACTAAAATTCATTTAAAATTTGATACTTTTTATAAAAATAAAATAAGAACATAGTTTCCAGTAACAATAAGCGCAGCTGTAATTAATAATGAAAAAAAATCATGAAAACACGTAATTTATTACTAGGAAAATTGAACATAAAGATGAGTATTTTGAAAACAGTGTACCATGTAACAGACCAAAACATTTCCTTCGGGATCTCCCTCCCCCCCCCGCCCCCCCAATCGTAGGTACGTAAAATTTTTTGTATTGGTTTGTAAAAACATAATAGAAGTTTTCTAAACAAAAAAAAAACGTGTTTTGAGATTAAGTGATATATATAGAAATAAATAAAACAATATTTTGATGTGACACTGAATGCTTTTTGAATATTTTTTTAGTCACACAAACATTTAGATTACTTCCAAGAAAATAAGTTTTATCAGCTTGTTTTGAAACTTATATGAATATAAATTTTATAAGATTCTGGAGAAAATTAGAACAGATTTTTTAAATATTTCAGATGTATCAAAATAGAATTTAGAAGATTAAAAAATATATATTTTTTAAGGATTTTACAGTAAAGTAGTAGAAATTCGAGCCTTGTAAAAAGATATTAAGAACTTTTAGAAGTTTGGCACAAATAAAAAATATTTGATAAATTTTCGGGAATGCTTCCAAGTTTTTAAATATTTTAAATCTATTTAAAACCTCTTAAATTCCTAAAAATATTTTCAGCTGACTCGCATTTTTCTTGAAATTTTGAAAAATAATTCAAAATGTAAAAAAATTGCCTTTGAATCTTCCAAATTTTCCTAAGAATTTTAAGAAAATTAGTTTATTCACTTGAAACCTTTCAAAATTCTTTTAAAGCTTCTAAAGTTTTGGTTTGAAATATTTTTAAAGAATCTGCCTTTTCATAAAATCTTTTGCAGTTTAAAATTATTTTTTAATCTCTTCGAATCTTCTAAATATTTCTTGAATTTACTCAATTTTTGATTTTTTTTAAATTTTTTAATCTTATCTTGAAATTTGTTGAAATGTTTTGCAATTTTCTCTTAAAGTTCATTTTTCAAACTGAAAAATCATACAAAGTGTCCCCATATATCTTAAAAAAATTCTTTTTTAATCCTTCAAAAATGATTAAACCCTCTAATATTTTTAAATTATACCAATTTTTCTTGAAATATTTCTGAATATTCTGTGAAAATTAATTTTTCAAAATGAAAAATCATTTTAATTTTTGTTAGGAACCTAAAGAATTTTTTTTCATTTTTTTGAAGCCTTACGAAATTCCTAAAATATCTTGCAAGTTTTCATTATTTTTGAATAGTTTTAAAACTTCTACGTATATCTTAAATTTACTCAAATTTCTTTTAAAATTGTTCATTGTGGCAAAATTTTGCTTTAAAATTGGTTACACTCTTTTTCAAAATTTTAGGAAATAATTAAAAATTTTTTGAAATCTTTTTTCAATTTTGTCTTAGAATTCATAAAAAAAAATCTTTTCAATTTCACCGTGAATCTTAAGAATATTTGTTTCATTCACTTGACGCCCTGTAAAATTGAGTTTACCTAAAATTTTGTTAAATCCTGAAAAAATAAAACAATTACCTTTAAGTCTTCCATATTTTTTCCCACACATTTTTAATTCTTCAAAACTGAAAATCATTCTTTTGAAATTAAACCCAAACCATTACACATTTTCCCAGAAATATTCTTAAAAACTTAATCTCAAAATCTTTAAAAATTATTGAAAAGCTTCTAATTTTTTTCTCGAATTCTTCAAAATAAGTTTTTTCTATAATTTAATTTTTCTTATCTATTTGAAAATGTAAAAAAGTTTAGAAATTATGGTGTGTTTTCAAAGTGTGTGATCAATATTTTATGGTGTTAGAAATTATGTATGTGACACATATGTCACGTAATATGTGAACGCTCCCTTATTATAAATATTTGTGATGTTTCCTAAGAATTTGTTTTATTGATAATTGAGTTAAATTAATAAGAACCATGTAGGTAAACAAAATAAATATAAAAAATAATGAGAAACGAAATTAACATACCATGGACATTACACTTTTATCCCGACCTTCAACTTCCGCCTTCCAAATTATGTCACTTTCCCAAAAGTGCTTTTCACAAACTGCATATCTATGTCGTAAAATAATGTCATCCCTCCGTATAGCCTGTTGCCAAAGTTTAATTTCTTTGGGATCTTTTGGATTTCGCACTAATAATTCTGACAAACTTTCAATAACACAAATAATTCACTCAGCTACAAGTTCATAGCATTTAAATTGTCAATTTTACCCATTTCTCATAGAAATCACTTTCAATAGGATATTTACCGTTTTTGCCAATATATAACAAGGCAAAAACAGGCCTACCTGATCAGAGCGGCATCTGTTGGATTTATTTGAACTACGATACCCCTCCGGATGCTAAGAGAACAGAAAGAGTGGGGGTGATGCATAGGGCTGGTTTGTATGTAAGGGTAAAGAAACTGTGTAAAAGAAGAAGTTTCACTTACACTTCTGAAAATTTATTAATAGATACGTTTTTTGCACACATGAGTTACATTTTCAGAATTATACGGTATTGTAATATATATATATATACCATTAAACCATTTTCCTTTCAGGGTAGGCGTGACACTACCCGATTCGGGTAGTATTTCTAGGTTTTTCTTGTAGTTATAAATAACTACAAGTGTGGGCTCACCACACCCACGATGTGCCAACAGCACTCATGTCAGTATTCTTGAATGGTCACCCATCCAAGTACTAACCGCGTCCAACGCTGCTTAACTTCAGTGATCTGACGAGAACTGGGGTTTTCAGCGTGGTATGGTATATTATATGTAATATTATATAATATGTAATATTATATGGTATTGCCAACGGCCATACCACGCGGAAAAACCCAGTTCTCGTCAGATCACTCAAGTTAAGCAGCGTTGGACGCGGTTAGTACTTGGATGGGTTACCATTCAAGAATACTGAGTGCTGTTGGCACATCGTGGGTGTGGTGAGCCCACACTTGTAGTTATTTATAACTACAAGAAAAACCTAGAAACACTACCCGAATCGGGTAGTGTCACGCCTACCCTGAAAGGGAAATGGTTTAATGGTATACTATACACAGCCAGTTAATTTATTATTATCTGCTTAGAGCATATTTTTGTTTTTCTTCAAATAGCTTCATTTCAATTAGCACTTTGCAGATTGATAACGTGTTTTGGGTCATCTTGTTAAATCAATCCTGGAATTAGATTTTCCTGTAATGAAGTAAGAAATTAACGATGAAACACATACTCTTCTGATGATTTCGCCATGCGAGGGCGGCAGGTGCGGTCGCAATAGTAAGCCCACACGATCTCTATTTCTGTCTTTACATTTATCCACGGATTAGGTATGTAGTTTGATGCAACGCCTTGGC
This sequence comes from Andricus curvator, assembly GCA_932195095.1. Taxonomy (NCBI): domain Eukaryota; kingdom Metazoa; phylum Arthropoda; class Insecta; order Hymenoptera; family Cynipidae; genus Andricus; species Andricus curvator. Next base: position 246,489 of record CAKNYM010053497.1, read on the forward strand.
AACATCTCTGCCCTATGAGTCGTAACCGTTACCACAGGTAATTATATCCAACGCAGGGAAAGCGGTAAATGATTAGAAGGCAAACGATATAACGACCTTTCACCTTCGTGGTAATTACTGTGGTATAGTTAAGATTACAAGAATTATTGCAAGCACTATATTCGGCTCTTTGAAATCTACGTCCTCACTTCTGATCAAGAATTATAATGGTGTGAAAAGCAAAGCCTGACTAAGGAAAATAATCCAAAAGACAATAAGCTAAACATGAAGAAAAAGTATGTCCGTTAGTCAATTTCTGTTCACATCCATCATGAACTTTTATAAATATTTTTGAAATTTCAACGTGCAACCTCATAAACTGCAATTCTTGAGTATATCTTGTGTGTCAAAGCATTAGCAAAATTGGGAGGCTACGTGTAACTTGGGTGGGCGATGCCCATTTGATCGCTGTGCATCTGCGTGATCTATTCCACTAGCCAACTTCCCATCACGGAGCTGAGGAACCTCTAGAATCCAGACTTACAGGGCTCGGCCACTATGTTGCCTTTTTGTAAAATATTTGGTGGACCTCGGAAGGACCAATGATTTTGTATCTTTCTGCATGTCTGAAACGAAGAAAAAAATTCCCTGTCTTTTAAAATCTTTGGTGGCCCTAATATAAAATGGGCCGATTCAAATAATCGGTCCTTCTTGAGTCCACCAAACATTTTATACAAAGGGAAAATAGTGGCATCACTCTAAAACAGTGTCAAATAGTGTCAATAGTGGTGTGAGTCTGCAAGTCACAAGTTTCGGAATTTTCGGAAACAGTTAGTGCTGGGTATAAGTTATTTTTTGAAAGAAAATATCGTTAACGTTTCAAAATCTAAATTTTTCTTAGTTAATTTGGCGAAAAAAGTAACTATCGTTAATTTTTTAGTCACTTAAGTTACTTTTGGTCACTTCTTTCAAAATAAAGCCACTATACTTATAGTCACTTTTTTAATAAAAATATCACTTTGGTAACTATAAAATAAAGAACCCAAGGACTTCTGAATTTGATTGCATTTTTTGTATTCCTTTGAATTGTTGGAATTCATTATCAATTTCTTGAAATTCCCTTAAAATTCACTAAAGTCAGTGGACCTTTTTTGGATAATTAATTTTTTTCCCCCTGAAGAATTTTCAATTCACCTTGAATTCTTATGGATTTCTTGCGATTCTTAATCACTAAATTCTATTTACTACCATTTATCTGAATTCAATGTTTTTTTTATTTTAAACATTTTGTTCTATCCACTAAAATTATTTTTAATTGATCTCAAATTCGTATGAATTTCATCGAATTCTCTTTAAACCCGTTGAATTCTTCTAAAAATACTCTAATTTAACAGAAATTAATGGAATATTGTATTCTTTTTAATTACTTTAAAAATACATGTGGAATTTACCCTGAATTCTTATTAATTTGTGCTGAATTCTTTTTTATCCTTTTGAATTTTTTACAGTTCTCTTGAATGTACCGTAAATTTACCCTGATTTTTTTTTAATTCACTTGAATTTTTCTAAATTCACTCAATTCTATTCAAATCAATGGCATTTCATTCGATTTTTTTAATTCACGTGAGTTTTTAATCATTTATTTCAAGCTGAATGAATGCAATGCATTTTTTAAACACTTGTGTATTGTTTGCAATTCATTTAATTTGTTGTCAAAGTTAACTTGAATTTTTATGAATTTCATCACATTCTTATCATTTCTCTGAATTCGCTTAAATTTGATGTTATTTGTTGTTTTTATCAATTTTTTAATTAACTTTAATTCTGTTGCATTCGAACTTTATTCTGTTCACTCCCGTTTCACTGAATTCGATGGAAAGTTTTTTATTCTTATAATTTTGTTCAATTATATTCTTTTAAATTCTACACAATATATCTTGAATCATTTCAAGCTTTTTTGTTTTGTTTTGGGATTCTCTTAATTTTTTAAACTCTGGCTGATTTTTTTTCAAATCACTTGAATTCTTCTGAATTCACTCCATTTTACACAATTAAACGAATTTTCAAATTGTTATTTTAGTTTTTTTTCAAATACACCCTCTAGTCTTTTAAACTCACCTTGAATTTTTAGGCATTTTATCAAATTCTTCTGATTTCCCGTGAATTCTTCTAAATTTATTTCAATTTTACTGAATTCACTAGAATATTTGAATTAGAAAAAAAATTTCAAAAAAATTAAATTTTTTTAATTTACCTCAAATTTTCATACATCTTATCGAATCCTGCTCATTTCCCTTAAATGTCTCTAAATTCATCCAAGTTTTATTTGATTCATTATTTTATTTTTTGGATTTATCCGGAATTCGTTAAAATTTAGCTGGAATTCTTCGCAATTTCATCGAATTGTTTTAAATTTATTTGAATTAAGAAGAACATTATTCGTTCAATCTACCCATTCTCGAGATCAATATGATTCCTGTAATACTTGAAGATTAATTTTGTACCAAAAATATGAATTTTGCACAAAATAGTTTTTATTCTTAACTATTAAATCAAGAAGATGGCGGCGGATGAAAAGAAAAAAATATTTGTAAAAAACACATGAAATTTATTGTCATAAAAAGTACTTGTGAACTATATTTTGAACGTAACTAAAAAAGTAACGATTTTTATAGTTAGCGTTACTAAATAGATGTAACTGGTTACTGATTCATTACTTATTAACAAAAGTCACGTCGTTACCACTCTCGTTAAAAAAAGCAGCTTATTAATATAGGAAATTCTCTAATTGTAAATGAAAATTATGTAATTTGTAACTGAATTCTCCTACCTTTGTCCTGATTATTCTATATTTATGCATCATTTTACGGAACGTATAACAACATAAAACGTCCGAACATGGTTGATAGAATAAAGACAGAAATTTCTAACAAGGCATTTATTACAATTTTCAACTTATTAAGACAAGTTACGTTTCGTAAAAATCGCCAAAATCACAGATTTTGAATATATATACCATTAAGCCATTTCCTTTTCAGGGTAGGCGTGACACTACCCGATTCAAGTAGTGTTTCTAGGTGGATAGTTTTCTTGTAGTTATCAATAACTACAAGTTTGGGCTCACCACACCCATAATATGCCAACAGCACACAGTATTCTCGAATGGTCACCCATCCAAGTACTAACCGCGCCCAACGCTGCTTAACTTCAGTGATCTGACGAGAACTGGTTTTTTCAGCGTGGCATGGCCGTTGGCCATTGTTGAATATAATATTTTGAAATTACTAGGGCAGGGAACCAAATGCGGATCAGGGTACAAATGCGGATCAATCTTGTTTTTTACCGTAAATTGAGATAATGATTTAAAAAGTTTGGTGAAATGTTTAGCCCAACTAATAATTGACAACCTTAAACTAAATTGTTGTAGCTGGCTACACTGCTTCTACAAACAAATTTTTTTTTCTAAGTTGTGGAAACATTGACATTTCTCAATGTGTTTGAGTTGGGTGAATTTACGGTGAGTGACAAATTCTTTAATATTGCAATAGATATTTATTTGACTATCATTAAACTTTAAGAGGATATTTATAAAATCATGGAGTTTCAGTAAATTAATAAGGTTCTGACGATCTTCTACTATTTCTAGAATGCAGCAAACACGAAAAGTAGTGATTTCATACCTAACCTTAAATTCTACTTAAGATTTTCGAAACTTATAAATTAATATTTACTCTTATTTTTTCTGTTGGATTATCAACATATTTTTATAAAAGTTTCGTAAGTCCGCATTAGGGCCCGGGCTCTAATGCGGATCAACAGCGATATTATTTGAAATTTTTTTTTTTTATCACTCAAACTTCTATTCTAACATCTGCTTTTTAATAAAAATGTTAGTTCCAATCCTTTTTGACACTGATCCGCATTTGGACCTGGGGTCCAAATGCGGATCAAAATCATACCTTTACAAAAAATGTTCTCATACTTTTAAAAATTAATTTTGAAAATCGGCACATCGTGTTTTTGAAGCTAAATGACCACCCTAATGTTTTATATAAGAGGAATTCATTTTGGATTATAATTGTATTTTTAAACAAGAAGCTTCTGAAACCTGATCCGCATTTCGTTCCCTTGCCCTAATTGCGAAACTACTAAATTTTATGTTTTGTATCTTATTCCTCATTAAGTAAAAAGGCACCAGCCTGGGCTCTGGAGATCCCTCAGCCGCTTGGGTCAGGTCATCCTTAAATTTAACAATAAAACCAAGCATTATTAACCTAAGAAGGAAGCTTGGGCAATTAGTTTTCTTTCCATTAACATCATTACAATTATCTTTGTACTAAATCAGGCGACACAGAAAAGGAACCGCAGACTCAGATCCCTAATTCATCCTCTCTTCTTTACAATCTCCACAGTGAACGTCTCGGAAAGGTAAGATAGCACGTGCGGTGTAATGTACAGTACATTCAAGACTCAAGATGCAGAAAATTTACGTGACGTTCAGTCAATCCCTTTCAATCTCTTTGGAAGAAGAGGGCGATCGTGGTGACGGTAGTATTGCAACGTCGAGCGGACTTGATGGCTTGAAACTCGAGACAGATACTGGCTAAATGTCACTAAGGTTTGCTTAATCAAAAGGATTGGTTCACACGACTCATCCCGTTCCGTTTCCTCGGTTAGCTAACTGATCTACAAACTATTATCGTCACGCAACCTCTGCAGAACCAGTCGACGCCCAACCCACAGAATCGGAACTGGTGCACCACAATGAACTGGTCCTCCTGCATCTTCGTGCAAAAAATCATTATTTCTGCAACATTCATCATTCAGCGATTTTTATTCCGCACGCTACATCTGGAATCTCTCTGGGAAAATAATACTGCAATGGTTTAAGAAAAAGGACGGTTCAATCAGTGCGAACTGATTTTAGAATGAGAAAGGTGGTATGCGAGTGCGGATCCGAAGAATTAGACGTATACATTTTTTTAATAACAATTACTGTAGGTCAAATTTTATGCTGTTTTTATTTAGGTTTATTCATTCGAGTGCTTATCGACTTATCAGTAGTTTGTTATAAAAAACACAATGTTTATTTCCTCTATTATGCATCTCCTTAACTTGTTCCATTTGGTTGAAAGATAAATACAAATAAAAATAGTGATAATAATTATGACTATTAATTAACTATTATTTAATGATTATTACTATGATAACTATATGATAGGTTTAGCAAAAAGATTATATCGCGGTCCTGGGACCTTAAACAGTCTTAAAATTAGTAAAATTATTAACAGAATTCAAATTCTTTCTCCTCTTTTCTTCTTTTTAAAGAAATTGCTCTTTTTTCACGTTTTCCAGAAACTTCCACTTATCAAATCTTTCTAGTTTTTCGCTTAAATGCAAACGGAATGAATTGAACCCAATAAGTATATCCAACTATTTTTGATTGAAAGTTCAATTTTTGTTGTTGAAATTTTTTGTTCAGATTCATCACATTCGTCTTTTTGGGTTTGAAATGCAACTGGTTTTGATTGAAGTTTGATCTTTCTATTCGAAAATTCGACTTTTTGGCTAAAAATTCATCTTTGTAGGTTGAAAAGTCAACTATTTGGTCAAAAAATCATCTTTCTTGGTCGTCAATTCAACTGTTTTGTTGAACATTCGTTTTCTTCAAATTAGTGCTTTTAGATTAAAAATTCATCTTTTTTGTTGAAAAATTCAACTATTTGTTTTAAAATTCATCTTTCTTGGTTGAAAATGAACCACTTGGTTGAAAATTTCTCTATTCTAGCTGCAAAGTTTATTTTTCTCTAAAATATTTGACTCTTTAGCTTAAAAACTCAACATTGTTGAATACTCAGATATTTTCTGAAGAATTCATCTTTTTGCTTGGTAGAAAATACAACTATTTGTTCTAACATTCATCTTCCTTAGTTTAAAATGAACCACTTGGTTAAAACCTCCTTTTTTTATTTCAAACTTAATGGTTTCCAAAAACATTCACCTTTTTAGCTTGAAAACTCAACTCTTTTGTTGAAAAATCATCTCTTTTCGTAGAACATCTTTTTTGGTTGAAAATTCAACTACTTGAATTAAATAATTTTTGTTGTTAATTTTCTTTGTCTACTGGTCGAGAATCAACATTTTGAATACTGATTTTTAAAATTGTGAAAAAAAAATGATCTCTAGCTCCTCTGGGATACGAGCTTAGGTCCTTCAGATGAATTAGAGTACTAATTACTTGATTGAAAGTTGAACTAGGTGGTTAAAAAGTCATTTCTTTTTTTGGTTAAAGCTTCATTTCTTTGGTTGACAATATAATTATATTCTTAAAAATACAACTGGTTGATGAATAATAATTAATCTCTTTTGGTAGAGATTTCAATATTTTATTTAAAACTCGTCGGTTTTGTTGGAACATTCATATTTTCGGGTAGAAAATGTCACTTTTTTTTTAATTGATCTTCTTATTTGAAAAATTTAATTATTTGAGTAGAAAATTGAACTATTTGGTTGCAAATTAAATTTTTTCGTAAAAAATCATTTCTTTGTCTTGAAAATTCAACTTTCTGGTTAATGATTGACCTGTATTGGCTGAGGATTCAACTATTTTCTCCAAAATTCTTCTTTTTTGGTTGAATTCAACTGTGAATCATTTTGTAGAAAATTCCTTCTGTTCTTAGTGAAAAATTAATTTTCTACTAAGGAACTTTTTTGTTTGAAATTTTAGCTACATTGTTAAAAAAAAATTTTTTGTGGAAGATCAATTTTTTAAAATTGGAAATTAGTATTTTTTGGTTGAATTCAACTATTATGTTTTCTGTTGAAAATACATCTTTTTGGATTGAAAATTTATCGTTTTATGTATAAAGGTCATCTTTTTCAGTTACATAAGAAGGAAATATTTATTTTTAAATTCGTCCCTTTTGCTTGAAAGTTCAACTATTGGATTAAATTAATGTTTTCTCTTGAAAATTCATCTATTTGGCTAAAAGTTCATCTTCTTTGGTTGAAAATTAACTTTTTTTGCTCAAAATTTAACTTTTCCGGTTTTAAAGGTAACACTTTCCTAAAACATTGGACTTTTAAGCTTCATGTTGAAAATCTATTTTACTTGAAAATTCAACTGTTTTTTTGAAAATTTATTCCCTCATTATTCCCCTATTTTCGTAAAAAATCATCCTATTTTCGTTGTTTTCAGATCATTTTGGGCTGTGAAGTCCGAATTAATTAACGCTAATTTCCGTAAAAATAATAATTGTTTGGACAAAAATACAACGGAAGGTACTAGACGCTTATCGAAAAAATCTTGCCCCATTCGGCCAAAAATACTAGCCATAGTCATGAAAAACTAGACTTCATAGGGGCTAACTTTTAAAACATATTTTTAATGGGTATTAGAAAATTCCAAGAAATGCGTGCGAAATTTTCAAAATGAATGAAATTATGTTTCCACCCCTTCAAAGGGTACTTTTTCAATGTTCGGTGTAATATTTTTGGTTCAATTATTATTATAATTTTTACGGAAATTAACGTTAATTGGCAGTTTTCATTTTTTTCTTCTTTATTTATAATGTGTTGCCTTAGGGTTTGCATAACCTTCATTTCTTTATATATTTATTACATCATTTCGAAATCGCCTATTACATAATTATCTTAATAACTAACCTTCCTTATTCTCTAATGCATACATTTAATTTCTAATTCGTAGAAGTTATTCATGTTTGAGCGAACGAACGAACGAGTGATCAAATGTTTGAGCGTACGAGCGAGTTAGCGAGAGAGAGAGAGAGAGAGAGAGTGTGAGGGAAAGGCAGAGAGCGAAAATAGTGCAGATACATCTTATTCTACTCAATTTTACTCGATCCAGCTTTACAATTTCAGCTAAACTAATGCATCTACGTGACTTCCGCTTCCATTTTCTCCTCCTTTCCTTCCTATTGATTTTTTCCATTTTCTCTTCCTCAAACACTTCATCATTCTTCTTCTTAGTCTTCTCTAGCTTTTTCTACGTCTTTTATCCCTTATTTTCCCAGTGCCTGCTCCTCTAATATTTTCCCAACATTCTCTTGCTATCCTCCTCTCTCCTCCTTTCCCCCCATAAAACTATCCCATATATGGTTTCAGGTCTCCTCTACCTATTCATATACTCTGTAATTTATCTTCTCATCCATATTCCAACACATTGATTCTTTTATTTCATTTCCTAGCCCCTCTAGCTATTCTTATTCATATATTTTTCCCCATCCTGTTTCCAGATATTTTGGAAATCCTTTTTTATAACCTTATACCAATTATTGTATCTTGATTTCCCTATTCTCTCTCATCTATTTATCACCTGTTTTTCGTTACATCTTTTTCCCCAATTCTTCAAAATCTATATTTTCTTCTCCTCCTATCCCTAGATTTCTAAAATCTCTCTTCCTCCTTCTTCCCATCGCGTTGACTCTAAGGCCCTCTTTCCTCTGTCTTCCACCTCTTTGTAACACTTTATCGCTAACTCTATTTCCTTTTACACCCTTAGTTTCTCTTCGAATTTCCACGCCCGATTTCCCGCCTTTGTCAATAATTCATCCCTTTTAGCCTCCTCTCTTACTATATAACCCGAAGTTCTCCAGTCTGCCCCTGATGTCTATCTCATATACTTTTCTTGCAGCCTTTCTATCTCCTTCCTTTCCATCTCCATAGCCTATTACCGAAAATGCCAGTGTATCAAATCACCTCAGATGCCTATTCCAGTCTTTTTTAAATCTTCATTTTTAAATAAAACAAAAATACGCATTTATTTCCTCACCAAATGGAAGAAGTTTCACCACTGATAAGCCTTTTCTCTTCCCCAAACACTCCATCATTCTTCTTCTTTATCTTCTCTAGTTTTTTCTACGTCGTTCATCTATTATTTTCCCAGTCCCTCCTCCTCTAATATTTTCCTAACATTCTCTTGCTATTCTCCTCTCTCCTCCTTTCCTCCCATAAAACCATCCCATATATGCTTCCATGTCTTCTCTACCTATTCATATACTCTGCATTTTCTCTTCTGATATATATTCCAATACATTGATTTTTTTGTTTCATATCCCAGCCCCTCTAACTATTCTTATACATATATTTTTCCCAATCCTGTTTCCAGATATTTTGGCAATCCTTATTTTTTATCACCTTATACCAATTATTTTATCTTGACTTCCCTATTCTCTCTCATCTATTTATCACCTGTTTTTCTTTATCTCGTTTTTCCGAATTCTAAAAAATCTATATTTTCTTCTCCTTCTATCCCTAGATTTCTAAAAACTCTCTTGCTCCTTGTTCCCATCGCGTTAACTCTAAGGCCCTCTTTCCTCTGTCTTCCACCTCTTTGTAACACTTTATCGCTAATTCTATTTCCTTTTTCACTCTTAGTTTCTCTTCGAATTTCCACGCCCCATTTCCCGCATTTGTTAATAATTCATCCCTTTGAGTCTCTTCTCTTACTATATAACCCGGAGTTCTCCAGTCTGCCCCTGATGTCTATTTCATATACTTTTCTTGCAACCTTTCTATCTCCTTCCTCTCCATCTTCGTAGCCTAATACCGAAAATGACAGTGTATAAAATCACCTCATACTCCTATTCCAGTCTTTTTAAAATTTTATTTTTAAATAAAACAAAAATCCCGGGTAAAAATATTTCGTCTTGATTTTGTCTTGAATGTCTTCAATATGTCTTTAGGACCATGAAGTATGGTTCCGTCTCACCAGCTAGACATTGGAGATATACAGACTTCTCTTGCTTGTCTTGATAAAGTCTTGATAAATACACCGAATTGCTCTTTAAATAAATTATATTACCAATTTGTGGCCTTAACATTTGCCAGGGTCAAAATTAGAGAAGTTTTATTTTGTAAATTTTACTGTCCATTATACTCCGACCTCTATAAACTATGGAGTCCCTGCCGATGGGGTCCATAGTATGGACCCCATCGGCAGGGCCTGCCATTTCCAGGAATCAGGTAGCTAGGTAAGGACCAAGCAGTTGACATCTGCTGGGGATTAAAATTTTACAACCGATAAAACTTGTTATTTTGTAATAAATAATTTTCAAATAAGAAATTCGGAACCTGTCTGTCTCAACAACTGCAGGCATATAAAATTTTCCATAAAAAGATTAAAACTGTCATTTTCTAGAAGTATCTAGTGAACTGTTGGAGATAGGAAAAAATGGACAACATTTTTAGATTCGCCATCCAAACAACATAATTATTGCAGATAAATAGACTTATTAATACATAAACAATAAATACCATGAAGATAAATATTATAAACATTCTATATAGTTTGAAGCGGATTAGTGATGACCCTTAAGACATCAAAAATAGTATGGTTCCGTCTCATAAGCTAGACATACAGATGACTTGGAATTGTCTTGGATTGGTCTTTACCCAAGCCAAAATCAAGACCAAATATTTTTACCCGGGATACGCATTTATTTTCTCATCAAATGGAACAAGTTTCACTACTCATCAGTCTTTGGAAAGAATTTCTATACAATGTATTGGTAAATTGTTTTCCCTATTTCTTTGTGTTCGAGCCACAATATTTCGAGACGTCCAATCAGACCAATTTTTTTCTCACGTCATATCGTGGACTACATCAGGCTTGAATGAAGGAACTCGTGTAAACGTCGAAACGTCAATGAATTTGACGAGAACATGGAACGTACCGCGACTGGCACGAACACGAACTGATAAACGTCGAATTGGAGCCGCTGATCACGAAACCACGCCGATCACAAGACGAGTCACTTCTCCATTCCAGTTGGCTCACTGGCTCACTCCCTCGTGCGCTCTCTAACTTACATAGTCTCGAAAAAATCACTTCCCACGTCCCGAAACGCTCTTGCTTTTCAATTTGACCCCGCCCGAGGCACTCTTGTTAGACCAAAGACCCGATTCTAACCAGCGAAAAAGCAGACGTGTGCGTGTTTACCTGCCTCATGTGAACGCTGCGCTGGTAACCCACTTCCGATGCACTAGTGTTGGTAGAAACTATTTTATCATTTTCCCAAACACTTCTTTTAGCTCAATTTCACTCCACAAATTAAAAATGAGTCCATTTGCATAGTTTTCGAAACTTAGAGAGACGTGAGGTGTGGTTCTTCCGGGACCAACATAAATGGGCGTTTCCATGAAAGTGTCATTTTTCTGTCACCATGATTTTATGGATAAAAAAATATACAAAACATGAAACACGAGCTAGATTGCATGAAAATGTACAGCCAGACTCCCTATAACAGAAATAAAAGCTTACAGTATTTACAAAAATCCCCATGAAATGATATAACGTATAATAGTTGGGACTAGTCAAAAAAATTTACCTGTGTAATATTTTTTTCACCAGCTACAAATTGAATGCTTTTCATGCTAACAGGTTTTCTGTGCAATGTTCGGAAATTCTGTGAAAAATCATGCTAGTTCAGTAGACTGTAGAGAATAGCCCGGGTGCAAATATTTGGTCTTGATTTTGTCTTGCATAAAGACTAATCCAAGACAATTTCAAGTAATTATGCATGTCTAGCTCGTGAGATGGAACGAGTGAATTCTTGATGTCTTAAGACAAATATTTTTAACTTAAAAGACGAAAATTTATGTCTTAAGATTCAACTATTTGGTTGAAAACTATCTGGCTGTAAATGTAACTGTTTCGTTACCAATTTTTCTTCTTTAATTTGACTGCTTGGTTAACCCTCCGTCTACAAACAGGGGCTTTCAAGGCAAACACGATTTTTCAAACTAGAATATCTCGTCTACGGGAAAAGATTTTCATTCGAAACGTTTTTAACAATCAACACTAACAACAATTAGGTCATGTAGTAGACGCATTAAGAAGTAACCCGGCATATTATGAGTTTTTTTTTGAAAGCAAGAAACAGTTCAAAAACTGACTCGGACTTAAAAGACCCTGTCTGTAAACGGAAGGTGGGAAAGTGAAGTCTGTAAACGGAGGGTTAAAAATTTATCCTTCTTGTTTGAAAATTATTTATTTGTGGAAAATTTAACATTCCAGGCTGATAGTTTCACTTCTCTTCTAAAAAGTTCGTCTTTCTGGCTTGAATATTCAACTATTTGGTTGAATATGCAATTGAGTTCTATTGAGGTTTAATCTCTTTGATTTGAACATTCGACCATTTGGTTGAGAAATCAATTATTTTGTTCAAGAATAATCTTTTTTGGTCCAGAATTTAACTGTTTTGTTGAATATTCATATTAATAAATAGAAAATTTGTCCTTCAACTGTCTTCCAAAACAATCGCCATTCTCAACATTTTTTTGTTTTTTTAAATTCAACTATTTGAGGAAAAATTAATCTTTCGGGTTCATATTCAACTCAATATCGTACCTATACTGATTTTATTCGACAGAATTTGTTCCTCTATTTTTTGAAAGTCCTAATTGTTAAACAATTTCATATTCAAAATTTTTAAAATGAATATTCCTGGAATTGAAAATTAATTCAAATCGTAAACTTCTCTCATTTGAAAATAATCTAAGTTAACAAATTTAACAGTTCAGAAAGAAATATTTTAAACGCAGATTCCGAGTGCTCCAAGATGTATGACTAGTGATTATTGTTGAAAAATTGTTTTAACTTTAAAGTTTATTCTAATTGGGCAAAAAATATTTGAAACCAATGAGAGAGATATACTCTATATTCCTAAACAAATAAAGTTATTTGAGTCATTCAGTTGTTGCTGCTGCTTTTTTTCATTATCTTTAAAATTTTGATGCAACTTTTTTTTAAATTCCAAGCGACTTTGTTTGTAATTTTATTCGACTAATGCGGCTTTTTTCAGATCTTTTATAATATAGTATAGCCTTGTATAGTGAATTCTAATAATATTAAAGAACGCTTTTGAAACCTATTGTATAAAAATTGAAGGATCCCAGTGCATAAGGGCGTATGAAACAAATTTCGGAAATGCTTTTTATTAGTTTACAATAATTTTTTTTACTTAAAATATGTCTTTGTAGAAGATTATTCTCCAGTTTTATTCACAAGTAGGTCAAAATCCATGTTTTGTAATTTGAAAAAAAATTACTTCTTTTCGCCTGTCCTTTTCGCGATTCAATGGAGGTAAGTAACAGCTCAACACGAATTTTGTTTGTGTATTTTTTCTGAATTGAAAAATAAAAACGTTTCTCAACTTTTTCTGAGTCAAATCGGTATTTTTTAGAAAGCATTGTTCATTCTCAAGGGCTTTCTTGCAAATGTTTGCTTCTTTTTAAGCGCTTCTTTCACGATTCAATAAAGCTAAGTAAGGTAAACGTCCCAGTAATCGCCGCGGTCCCAGTAATCGCCAGTTTTGAAGTGTAAACGCCAGAAGTAAGTATTTTCCGCATTAAAATACATTCCTAAAATATTTTTAAGCAAGTTTGAACAGTGCTTGTTATGGAAACCAAATTAGTTTTTTTGTACAAATAGTGCCATGAATCACGAAACGTGGAAAATAGCTTAACATTTAGGTTAGGAAAGACGTTTCTTTGTTTAAGCTTTTAATATGTCAAGAAATTACTCGATCGGGACGAAAATTATTTTTTTGTTATGAAAGATCATTTTTGTTTCATAAAATTAAGCAAATTCTTCATTTAGTACCTTCCCGTTCGAGAAATATCGGTCGCGTTTATGGGAACATTTCAAAAGCATAGTTTCTCGAGTAATCGCGGGACGAATCTGTCAAAATTTTATTTCCATATTTTGTTACAAATAATGATTTAATTAATTTTAAAAAGGCCTGAAATGAAATCGGAGAACTGACTTGTTACATTTTTTAGTGAAGTTAATATTTATTGAGTAGTTTTTCATTAGCTAACATTAATCTATACTGCATAATATAAAGAAAAATGTGTAACAGATATATAATTATTGATAGTTTTAATGTTCTGACAACGTAAACAGAACATAACCTCCAAATACACATGATTTTTTTAGTCACTGCAATTTATCAAATTTCGTCATTGTGTTTATAATTTATGTTGCAAAAAAGTTAATTATACAAATTACCAGTGTGTAAATTTTTGCATCCCATGTAATTATGTTGTACTTAGCCATTTTATAGAACAAAGTTAGGTTATATGACTTTATACAACTCAATATTATTTTTCGAATTTTATTTTAAAAAGGAAAGTATTAATAATTTTTAATTATAATATTCAGTATTATAAAAGAATTTCATCATTGTAGTTATCACTTACCGTGATAAAAATTCTAATAAATATTTACTTCGATTTATTTTTGAAACCACTTTATTTCTTATAAATAAAATATTAATTTTATTCGAAAATATTTTTAATTGAATTAAAAACTAAAATTTTAAAAGAAAATTCATTTTTATTATGATTAATTATTATAATGTCCATCAGACGTATTGGAACTATCAGAAGATTCGATTTTGAGGTTATGTTTCGACGGATTTCATCTCGGAGGCCTCAATCTCTCAATCAATATAAAACTAACAATATATCTTTCATTTCATTAAACTATACTTAAAATACAAAGATACACTTGAAATACACGTCCAAATCACTAAAAACTGATTTCAAGAAAACTTAACATTTTTGGCGAAGACTGGGACAACGACTGGCGATTACTAGTACATGGCAGATTTGGAAATGGCGGTGACTGGGACATCGGTGCTTTTTGACTTTTAATTGTTTATCAATAAGAATTAATATGAAATATAATGTAAAACCAATTTTTATAATATTCTAGGATGTTTAATGCTTCAATCAGTATCAATCATTTTTTAACTAATCCTTCCAAAACAATTTTCTAAATATTTGAAGTCAATGAAATCTCTCATGGTGGCGATAAGTGGGACGTTTACCTTAATAGCTCGAAACTAATTTCTGTTTTTTTTTTATTAAATGTATTAATGTTAGATAGTTTTTTGTTTCTCTTGGAAAAATTAGATTTTGGCACTTACTCTCTTACGCACAGTGGGGCAAAAAAAACATCCCTAGATAAGTTGATTTTCAGAAGACAATTATCATCCGATTTTAACTTGTTTTTTTTTTTTAGTGAATGCTAATGAAATTTCGCATTGAACTGTCATGGCCGATTCTTAAATTCTTCTTTATTACATTCTCATCAGAAAAGGTATTAGATTTGTGTAAAATTTGACCCCCTCCGTTTTTGTCAAATGTCCACGTTCTGAGACATTCTGTTTCTGTTTAAACAATTTGTGTTTACAATAATAAATTGTTTACTGCCATCAAAATATTCTGAAATATTTAGAATTTAGTTATTTACAGTTAATTGCATCGAAAAAATAAAGCTTGTACCTGTAAAAATAGCCAAATAGTGCATTCGTTAATTAAGGTAGTTTAAACAATCATTGACTTTTATTTAGTGACCAAATATGATACTCCGGTTTTATTTCCAAGTAATATATGATCGATTCAATAGAAAAAACTTCATTTATTCCATCAAAAATACCTGATATGGATATTTGTTTATAAAAATTGCTTTTAAAATAACAAATTATTTATCAACTTTTATGAATCCAACTAGAAAACTCTTTTTGTCCATAAATTGTTCAAATTTAGTGCGAATCAAGTGACGAATCACCGCCAATCCCCACGAAACCATTTTCATTCACTTATTTGTTTATAACGAATTCACTACATTTTTTAACATTTGCATTGCTATTAAACATCTTTTTGGGATAGTTGCTTTCAGTTTTCTAGGCATTTTCGATTGAATCAGAATATTTTTTCAAAACCGGTATACTACAAAAGTCAAAATTTATTTTTTTATTTTTATTATTAAACAAACAAACAGACAAACCAAAATTTAAGAAACGGCCATGACAGTTCGATGCGGAATCTTATTAGCTTTCATTTGAAAAAAAAAATTCAGAATCGGATAATGATTGTCTTCGGAAAATCCATTTGTCCAGGGAATATTTGATAAAAATAACATTTTTCACTAGAAAAATTATGTAACAATGTCCAAAAAATGATAAGATAGAGAGTAGAGGGGTTTTCGCCTCTATCTTGATGTATGAGCACAATCTCATTATTTCTTCACATTATTATATAATTACATAATTTTTTCAGTTCAAAATGTTATTTTTGTTTAATAGACATTTTACATCACTTTCGACAGAACATTATTCAATGAAATATTTCAAAATTCTACCGAGGTATGCGTTTCTAATTTTCAATGTGAAACAATTATTTTTAATTCCTAAAAGTTCAAAGCTACCGTATCTTTAAAGTTTAGAGCAATCTACTAGTATCTATATGTGAATCAACACCTTTCTTCAGTTTTAAAACGAAGCTCAAATATTAACTTTTTGGCACTTAGAACCTCCATGCTTATTGTCATACAAAATATAAATGTAAGTTCATAACTTGTTATACAAACAAAATTGAAACTATTAGATTAAAATGTACGGGAATCAGGATTGAAAAAAGAATAATAACCAACTTTTATTTTTTCGAAAGCTACTCATATGCCCAACGTTGACCTTTCAGTTTTAAAATAATTTTTATATTGATAATATTGAAACATATTATAATTATTAGTTTTCTCGGTCCTTTGTAGTTCAAAACCAAATTAAAAAAAAGTAACTTAATTTTATTTTAAAAATTCGTTTAAAGATTGACACACTCAGAAAAAGTTTTGGTTGAATCACCTATACTTTTATTGCCTAAAGTTTAGGCAAGTTTGGGCCCCAACCCATAAAATATGCTTATTAATAGATAAAAAAATATTTGGCTGACCCAACCAAATTTTTTACTATTTTGAACCAAATGTTTTGGTTGATGAAAGATTTTATAGATTTCACAAAAATGAGTTTGAATCAATTAAAATTTTGACACATTAATCAAAATTATTATTATTTTATAAAATATTTCAGAATTTTATCAAGGAGTGCGTTTGTAATTTTTAATGTAAAAAAAACAATTTTTATTTTTTAAAGTTTAAACGGACTGTCTTTGTAGAGTTTAGATCAATTTACTAGTATCTATTTGTGAAGCAACTTCTTACTTCACTTTTAAAACCAAGTTTAAATATTGCCTTTTATTTTGCCAGTTAGAACCCCCATGCTTATTATTCTATTAAACACAAATGCAAATTCTGAACTATTCATATAAAGAAAATAACATCTAGAAAAAAGCAGAACAAAAAATGAAAAACAAATGACTTATTAATTCTTTTCGTTATAATATTAAGATTATATTTTTAATTACTTGTAAGAGGAAAATGTCTGTTATTGGTTATTGCTTTAATTAATTATTTAGAAAAAAATGAGATTCTTTCAGAGAACTTAAACGGTGGCATCTGATCTTCAAATTACTATTTTTTCTACGTAAAACATGACGTTTTGTTCAATTTTTTAAGGAATTAAGGAAACCTTTTTATTCCTAGATGTCACTATTAAGAGAAGTATTCAATAGAATGTCTACAATTTATGATTCACGGACTTAAATTTAAATCTGCAGTTACGATCCTACTGAAAAAGTTTTAGAGGGGTTGATAAAAAAATTATAAACTTTTCAAATCCATTTTCTGTATCAGAAATTAAGAAAATTTCCTTTATATTTCTATCTAACATTTTTGGTAAAAAGTCTCTCAAAATGAGAAATCAATTAATCATTTTTATCGGAAGTGTCCCACGGTGTCCCGCTAAAAGGCAATAAATTTCTATCAAAGGTTTTGATAGTCTTGCTTTTGATTTCTATCAGAGCAAAATAAGTAATACAATTAAAAATACAATTCAATCCCGTCAAATATGATATACAATATTCCTATCCACTTTAATATGCTTTTTATAGACATACAATCAAAACCTATCAACGTTCATATCCCAAATTTCTATCCATTTTAATACGCTACTTTCAAAGGAAACATATCCAATTTTATCAAATATTATACACCAATAACTGCTGTCTATTTTAATATGATTTTTTAATGGAAATCAAATCATAAATGATATTCCACATTCCGATCCACTTTGAAACGCTTTTTTGTTAGAAGTTAAATCAAATCTATCAATATTCGTTGGGAAATCTTATACTTTTTCTATGAACAGTTTTTAATAGGAACTCTATCAAATCTCCTCCGAACCAGACTTGTATCAAATCCTATTTTCCAGAACTTTAAATATTTCTCTAGAATTCTACTCCTCGAAAAATCTTATACTTTCCAACTCTATTAAATCTTATGAAATGAAGAAATTTTTATATGATAGTATAATATTTCTCGATGGATTCTGATACGTAGGATAAGATGGACATCTTTGATAAAATTTTAATAAGAAACTCTTGATAGAATAGTATCAGCTTTCTCGACGTATAGAGTTGTGTAAAATCTTTGAAAATTTTGGAACATAAGATTTGATACAAGTCACGTACCAATAAGATTTGATAGGATGTCAATGAAAATCTTTTGACAGGAAAGTATAGGATTTCTTCATGGATAGAATTTTATAGAAGTTTCCGAAAGTATGAAAGATAGGATATTATCCAAGTTCTTTGTAGATAAGATTTGGTAGCGGTTTAATCAGAATCCTTGATAGAAAAGTATAAGATTTCTTAATGCTAAAAATTATGTGTGGATAAGATTTAATAGAGGCATCATGATAATATGTTGATAGGAAAGTATAAGCTTTCTTGATGGATAAAGATTGATAGAAATATCCTAGAAACATTTTGATTCGTGAAATTCTTTTGATTGGATTAGATAGGATTTTTATGAAATTTTCTGATAGAAATTGATTCATGTAATTTGTTCAATTCGATTTGATAGGATCTATATCAAATATGCTTATAGAATTTATATTTGTTCTACGTCTTCATGGATTTTGATGGAATTTTCCTTAAATGTATAAAATTTGATTGAAAATCATGTTTTCTCTAGATACAGAATCTGTCATATTTCATAATTTTCTATACTTTTTCCAGAAGGGATGTATCTCGGGTTGCAGTAATACGTTAAGGATTCTTTTTGAACCGCAGTAATAGGGCAACAATCTTATTTGTATCATTTTTTGATTTTTCTAATGCGTTACGTTATTTCACAGGATCAAACAGAATAATCTTGTTATTTCATTATAAAATAAGAGAAATGTTTGATTATGGCCCAGTGATTGGACAGGATACCCTAATCTTTTAATTATATCACTGCATCAAAACTTATAAGTGTTTCAAACAGTTTCATTATCCAAACCTTTCTAGGCTTCAAATTTAGATTAAAGAAAATCTGATCTTCTATCTAAACAGATTTCTACCTTTTGTTGAGTAACACCCTCTTTGCCACTCAAGTTATTTATACACATACATATTCAGTAGGTAGAAAAGAAAAGAGTGACGGAGCGTGAAATTGATTACGATTACCGATGGCAGATGATATCCTATCTTCTGGAGCATCAAAGTCAACTACTAGAGACTAGAGACATACGGCTTTAGATCTCTATTATCGGGCCCGAGAAGACCCTTCGAGGGATCGACGGCGTGGCAGTACGGTAGCTTATCTAAAAGATAAAATCGTATCGCATCGAACGATCAACGCTGCTCTCAATCGGGTCTCCTCCACTCGACCGTTCTCAGGACCTGTTCACCAATCCCTCCCTAAGAACCTTACCAGTTAAGCACTCACCGTGCGATACTATTCCGCTGAAAAAGTGTTAGAAATATAAGCATCGTCGTAGATCGACCTGCAATAATTATCGATAAGTGAACACCGTAATTATTGGCCGTGCGACTAGAATAAGTTACTGCTGATAAATTTAAAAGAAACGTTTATTGCCTTTGTTAATGGGAATTGTTTTTATCCTTCGCGCCAGTTCCTAAGGTATCAGACTATCAGTGCTTTGATCGAAAAGCCGCATAAGTAAAATAATGTTTTCATCGAGATTATCTGATACTTCGAGTACATTGCAATCAATTCAATTTCTTAATTAATATTTTCTTTGTACCCGTTTCAGGCGTGCAGGACTCGCAGGTGATACAGTTTGTGAAGCATTTTGTGTAATGAAAAGGGCATTAGAATAGGTGAGTGATTAAGTTAATAACAGTAATTAGAAACTCTTATTTTGTACCTTTGTATAATTTTGTTACAATCACTCGAACAAGGACAGGGATTTTTGTGAAACGAAATTAATATGTAGGTAAACGCGTGTTATTTTAAAAATAGCTATCATAAACAACAATTATTTTCAATAATAAATCATCAGTTTACAGTTGTATACCAAAAAATATCTGCATATAAAAATTCTCATACAACATTAGTTTGTGTCAAAAGGCTAAGGAATTATTTTTTGTCGTGTTTCTCCCCTTGGAATTTTTTTTTTCTGGCATAAACTGAAGAATATTTCCATCTTTTTAACCCATCACTTCTAAAGACGATCCTTCTATGTAAAATCTCATGTTTTTTTATGAAACCTTCTATGTTAAATTAAAAATTATTCTTCCCCATAGTTATAAAACTAAAAAAAAGACAATATTAAAGGAAAAGGGCAAATGTATCAAATATATTTTGATGTGAGTGATGCCAGGAAGAATCTCAAGAAAACAAGACTAAAGAAAATCATCCTGAACAATAATCTCAACAAATAAGAAATATCTGTATTTTTAACAACCGTTAACAAAATTAAGCACGTAAGAAATTCGAAACTGCAAATTTTATTGTTTAATGCCCGCCTACATGCCAAGACCTTAAATTTTGTACATTTTTTAAGAGAATCGAATATCTGAAAAATATTTTAGTATAAGGGTACAAAGAACAAAATTTTCTAATTTTTATAATTTTTTACACTCTGATAACAACAAGACAATACTATTATATAGCCAACTTTATTTTTAATGCATATCTACATGCTAAAAAATTCTATTTCGGTCATCTTCAAAGACTATTATCGAACTAAAACAAAAGATTTCAAGGGGACGATTATGTAACTTTTTCACTTTCATTTCTACGTTTTTCAAAATTCACGTCGGATCTCTCTTTTTTAATTTTAATTTTTAGAGAAATAAAAAAAAAATATCGTGAATTTCCGGAAAGTGAAAGTGAAGAAGTTACATTATCGGCCCCCAGAATAGTAGTCAAAGAAACGAAATTTCTTCATTTCTGCTTATTCTTCAACCTCTGATAGCAAAAAAACATCAGTATAACATAGAAAATTTTATTTTTCAATAAAAATTTACATAAAAAGAGCTTCAATTTGAACTACATTAGAAGACTATCGAACTAAAAAAAAGATTTCAAGCATACGGATCTAAAAAATAACAAGAAAACTATACCTTAACATAGCAACATTTATTTTTGAATGAACATCTACATGCTGGACCAACTTAAAGTCTTGGATATTAAACAACCATGTGAATGAGGAATATTTAAAATTGTTCACTATCAAAGACTTGAAGGATATAAAAATGAATTTATTTGTATTCTTAGGTTTACTAATTCAAATAATTTAATTACGAAACATTCGAAACTGAAAATTAATGAATTTTGCAATGTAAAAATGAACCATTTTCAAATTGAGAATGCTTAAAATTGAAAATGTTGGCATTTTCATTGTTACAAAGTGGCAGAATATCAAATTTATAGCCTTTAAAATTGAAAATTCACTGCTTTGAAAAGTAAAACTTCAAAGTTTTCTTTTGTCTATTAAAAATAAGGAGTTTTACATTTAGGGCAATAAAAATTTGCCAGATTCCCTAAATTCCTCAAATTCTCTTAAATTCTTGATTTACCTTAATTCCCTAAAATCCTTTAATATTATGAATTCCTGAATTCCTTGAATTCTCTCAGCGCTCTGAAAGCCCTGATATTCTCTGTTGCATTCTCTGAAATCTTGAAAATATCTGAATTCGTTGAATTCTCAGAATTTCTTGAATTCCCTAAATGTTTTGAAATCCTTGAAATACTCCAAATTATTAGAATACCTTGAATATTCTGAATTCCTTGAATTCTCTAAATTCTCTGAAATACTTAAATATTCTGAATTCCTGAAATTCCTTGAATTCTTTTTATGCCCTGAATTTCTTTAGTTCTTCTAAATACCTAAAATATTCCAATTCTATGAATTCCTTAGATTTTCTGAATGCACTGAAAATCTCTGAATTTTCTATAATTAGTGAATATCCTGACTTCCTTGAATATTCGGAATTCTTTATTATCCCTAAATCTTCGGAATTCATTGAATTCCTTGAATATTCTAAATTTCTGAAATTCTCTGAATTTTCAATATCCCCTGAATTCCTTCAAATCTTCTAAATTCTTTTGAATCCCAGATTCACACAATTTCTTAAATTCTTCAAATTCATATTATTCATATAATTTCTTCAATTCCTTTGAATTCCTCTGATTTATTCGCATTATTTTGAAGTCCTTGAAATTTAGGGAGTTCTCAGAATTCAGAGAATCTATATGAATTCAGATATATCTGGGAATCAATCGGAAGTTGGAAGATTTCAAGGAAGTTAAAAGAATGAAAAAGTATCAGAAATAAGATTTCAAGGAAGTTAAAAGAATGAAAAAGTATCAGAAATTCTCTGAATTGCATATAATCTTTGAATATCCTTAAATTTTCAAATATTCAGAATTCTTTGATATCCTTGAATATTCTGAATTTCCCGAACTCCTTAAATAATCTAAATTCCTAAAATTATTTGAATTCTTCAAATCCCCTAAATTTATTTAAATCTTCTGAATTCTATAGATTTCAGAATTCATAAAATTTCTTGAATTCCTTCGATTTTGTTGACTTTGTTACGGGATATCATTGTTAAAACTGCAATTGAAGTGTGTGGTACGGCAGTGATAGGAAGAAAGTCTGGTGATGCGTGGTGGAATGATGAAATTCAAGGAGCCCAGCAAGAAAAGAAAGAAGCGCACCAGAGAACATTAAACATGACAGGTCTTAGCGATGAGGAGAGAAATAGACTCGAAAATGATTACAAAGACAAAAAGAGGAAGGTTAAACGACTAGTCAAGGAGAGTAAAGAAAAAATCAGAACAGAAGAAGAGAACAAAATACAAAACTACTTTGAAGGAATTATGAAACTATTATATAAACAGTTGAAGGAAAGTAAAAGTACAGAGTTTGCCAGCATGAGAAACAGCAAAGGTGAAATGCTATATGATATAGACGAGATAGTAGACGGTTTAAAAGACTCTTTTAAAGAATTATTAGGAGGTGAAGATATAGGACAACAAAACTGCGACATAGAACATAATGCATTAGAAAACCCAATTGAAAAAGTCTGTGTCACTGAGGTCAGAGACATAATTAAGAACTTGAAAAACGGTAAGGCTGCTGGTATAGACAGTATTAGCGCTGAAATGCTTAAATACGGTGGCGAGTGCATACCTCACAGGTTGTGCGAATTGATAAATTTATGTATCGAGACGGGGAAAGTCCCAGACGATTGGAAAAAAGCGATTATCGTACGAATATACAAAAGAAAGGGAGATAAAAGCAACTGCAGTAATTACAGAGGTATCAGGCTACTAAGTACCGTAAGTAAAATATACTCAAAAATACTTATTCGTAGGGTAATGGAAATCACAGAAGAAAAGATATGGGAAGTCCAAAGTGGAATAATGCCAGGAAGATCATGTACAGATCAGATATTTAGCCTAAGACAGATCACATAAAAAAGCTTGAGAGTAGGAAAGAAAGTTTTTCTGTGCATTTATTGACCAAGAAAAAGCATTTGACAAAGCAAATAGAAATAAACTTTGGGAAGTCCTTAAATAGTACGGAGTAAATGGAGGGCTCCTACAAGCAATAAAAACAATATATACAGGTAGTAAAGCGAGTGTAAGGGTAAATGGGAAACTGAGTGACTGGTTCGATATTATGTAAGGCGTGAAACAAGGATGCGTTATGTCCTCGTGGCTATTTATCATATTCATGGATAAGTGTCTAAGAACTGCCCTCTTCGATAAAGAAGGTGTAGATCTCCAAACAGTTAAGGTACGTGGGTTAGCTTCCTCAGATGACAAGATTGTTATGGCAGAATCAATCGAGGACTTGCAAAGAATGTTGAATAAACTTAATACAAGCATGAAGAACATGGACCTCAAAATTAACGTAAATAAAACAAAAATAATGGTGATTGAGGGAAAAAGTGAGAAAACAATATTCAACATTGTCCTAAATGATGAGAGATTAGAACAAGTTGACAAGTACGTATATCTAGGTAGTCTATTCACTAGCGACGGAAAAATAGATGGGGAGTTAGATAGGCGCATCAATAAGGGTAAGCAGGTTATCGGTAGAGCAGGGTCCATCCTAACAAATAAAAACATATCAAAAAAAGCGAAAATGGCCATACATAATTTCATATTCGTACCAACTGTACTATACGGTAGCGAGACATGGACCTGTCAAGAAAAGGACAGGAGTAAAATTAACGCGATCGGCATGAAACCTCTGCGCATAATATGCGGGAAAACACTGATGGACAAAGTCCGAAACGAGAAAATCCTCAAAGAATGTGGTACAGGAGAAACACTAGTTGACATATGGGAAAGAAATCAGTTAAGATGGTTCGGAAATCTTGAAAGAATGAAAGATGAACGACTGACCAAACAAGTGTATAAAGGTAAAGTAAATGGCAGAATGCCCAGAGGTAGACCGCCGAAAGAATGGTTAGAATCTGCAAGTGAGACATTAATCCGTAGAGACATAAGAAGCCATAGAAACACAAGAGCTTGCATGAAAAAATGCATGGATGTGAAGGAAGCTAGAGTAGTATGCCAGGACAGAAAAGTGTGGCGACAAATAGTTTGTAAACAGAGTGGCAGTAGAATGAATGACGCCTGAAACAAAGACCTTGGATACTAACGGGCCCAAGTGGAGAACCAAACATAACAATTTTGTGAGGCTCTTCACTTGGGGTGATCGCTAGAGAGATTGATCAGCAACCTGGGTCGGAGCAGTGTTGCGGTATAAACGTGTCATTTAAATAAATATCACGAGAATTCCAGATCAATCTAAAATATCTATACCTAACACTTATATACCTATCTACCTCATACCTACATACCTACCTACTTTATACCAATATACCCATATACACACTATTATTTTCCAACCGACCAAGTCACGCCTACCCCGAAAGGGAAATGGCGTAATGGTATAATAATAATAATAGAATTTCTTGAATTCCTTCAATTCTTCTAAATTCCTCTGAATTCTTTGTATTATTTTGATGCCCTTGGATTTCAAGAAATTCCATGGATTGAAGGGATTCAGATGATTCAGAAGAATTCAAGCAAGTTAAAAGAATTAAAAAGGGTTTGAAAGAGTTTAAAAGCATTCCAAGCAATTCAAAAGAATGAAAAATTATTAAAATCTGAGTATTCTTGGGGTAGAGCTTTCCAATTATCTAAGACCTTTTCCATGTTAATCTGTAAAAAATAATAAACTTTTTTCTTGCGAAATAAAATCATGCCTCTTAGATTATTTTTTTGTATGCGATCAAACTGTAAAATTAGAAATTGGAATAATAGTATCTTTTTGTATTTACATATTATGAATTGGCTATGCTATTTTTTCCCGTGCACGCGTGTAATATTGCCAGTATGATAATAATCATCAACTTAATTTAGCAAATTAAATAAGAGTATGACTATCTCAAGCAGTTTTCAAGTGATTCATTGTAAAATCATGGTTAATCGCTCATGAATTTAGTCGAACAAAAACCTGGATCACGCTGCGCAGAGGCTTATCCCTCAAGTTCCATCGAGTTGCTCTCGAGGAGAGAAGCAAAAAATCCTAATTCCATTATGGTTAAACTATTCGCATTTTTCGTTTTTATATGATCTCTGATACTAAGTAATGTGGTGGCTCGAATATTAGAGTTCTTAATTTGATAAATAACTTGGAGGTATAGAATTTTGTATACATAATGGGATTTTCTGCAATAATTTTGCAACTAATTCCTTTATTCCTTTAATAATTTAACTACTAATTCCTTTACTGGCTCGTCTACTAACTCATCAAAATAAAATAAACATATTAAAATAACCTTTCACTCTCCTAGAAAATAAGATTCAGTCTTAAAAATGTTAACTGCTCTTGGAAGAAATTACATATAATTCCTTATTCTTTGGTGGTACAGCGGAACGATTTTCGCTCAACGTCGCGACGTTGGGGCGCAATATAGCGATATTATTGCGCGCGTAATCGCGTAATGAGAAAATCTTAATCGCATGTGACGTAGTCCGAGCGAGCGCGTAATAAACGCAGCGTGCAAGTGCTGGAGCATCGACGCGTTGAACGAATCGGTGCATGGATGGCGAGAAAGGCCTGGCAATATCCGAGGATAATTTCAAAAAAGAAAAAATAGTAAATAAAGTAGGAAAGAGGAAGACAGCTTTGTACTTCGAAGAATTTATGCATTTTGAAGTTTTAGTATTGAAATAGTTAGGGAGCGTCCACATATTACGTGATACTCCAGGGGGGTGGCGGGTCCTCTCCTAATGTCAAAAAGTGACACAAAGGAGGGAGGTCGCAAAGGTTTTGCAACACGTGTCACTTCTCTGATCAAAAAATAAAATTTACATTTATGTCGTAGAGTTGTTGGATTTTCAACCAAATAGTTGATTTTTCAACGTATAAGGGAAACATTTTCGACCAACAATGGAATCGCTACATTTCCAGATAAAAATCAATTTTTAACAAAAAAAAAGTGTTTGCTAACGAAATAGTTACATTCTTAAATAAATAATTTGAGTTTTAACCAAATAGTTTAATTTTCTACCAAAGTAGGTGATATTTCAATCAATAATATGAATATTCAAGATAAGATTTATTTTCAACCAAATCGTTTAATTTTCTACCAAATTGTTGAATTTGTAAGCCAAAAACACAAATTCTCTAGAAAAAGTTAAATTTTCGACCCGAAAGTATGAATTTTCGACAAAAAATATGATAGTTACATTTTCAATGAAGAAAATTAATTCTCAACAAATAAAAATAATTTTTGAGCAAAGTAGTTACGTCAATATTCAAATAAAGAAATGAATTTTCCACTAAAACAATGCTTTTCTTATAACCAAAACTTGTAACCAAAAAAAGAATTATTTTCACCTGAAAGTATAATATTTGATATTTCAACCAAAAAAATATTTTAACTTTAAATTAAAAACAGTCTAATTCAAAACAAAATGATGAACTTTCAACCAAGAAGGTTCATTTTCTACCAAAGAAGACGACTTTTGAACAAAACACATGCACTTTTAACCTCAAAAGATCAATATTTAACAAAATATATAATAGTTTTAGTACAGAGAATTAATTTTCTACCAAAAAAGGAAAGAATTTTGAGCAAAATAGTTAAATATTTCCCTAAAATGATGATTCTTTAACAAGAAAACGATTTTAAAAAAAATTCAACATTAAAACAAACGGTTTGAATTTTCAATAAAAAAGTTGACTTTTTAACTGAGAAGATTTAATCTCAACTAAAAAAGATGAATTTTCACCCAAAGAGAAGAATTTTCAACTAATATGATGATTCTTCAATCAAAAATGACTTTTTTAACAAAGTTATTCAACTTTGAACCAAAACGTTTAATTTTTTAACAAAAAAGATGATTTTTTAACAAAATAGTTGTACTTTAAAAAAAAATTAAGTTTTTCACCAAATCGCAGAATTTACAACTAAAAGATTAAGTTTGCCACCAAAAATGGAATAGTCACATTTTTAATTTGAAAAATAACTCTTCAACCAAAAAAAACGAATTGCTAACCAGTTGAATCCAATGGACAAGACGAATTTTTAACAAAATAGTTGAATCCTGAACCATATAAATAATTTTCAAACAAAAAAAAAAATATATCAACAAAACATCTAATAGTTAATATTTCATGTTTAACCAAAATAGAATTATTTTTAGACATTAAATAATTAATCATGTAACTTGTAAACTTGTACCAAGAAAGATGAATTCTCAAACCTAAAAAGTGAATTTTCTGCAATAAAGTTGAATTTTCAACCCACAAATATGAATTTTCAACAAAAAGATTAATTTTCAACCAGGAAGTTGCATTTTCAGCCAACAAGGATAAACTTCCAATCAAGAAGATTAATTTTTGACGAAAAATTTTTAAAAAGCTTTTTCTTTCGAAGACTTTTAAAAACTTAAATTCAGATATGGCAGGTTCTATTTTGAAAATTTTGGAAATCTTTTTCAATATTCTCTTGTGATTGATTGAAAAATATAAAAAATCATTCAAAGTTATTCCAGGAATCTTAAGAATTATTTTTGGTTCTCTTTGAGCCTTTTAAAATTCTTTGAAAAATTCTTTTTTGTTTTTAATTTTTTTAACTCCAAATTTTATTTCAAATTTTTTGCAATATTTCGAAGAACTAACTCATTTTAAAATGTTTTCAAAACTTCTAAAACTTCTGAATATCTTTTTGAAAATTCGGCTTCCTAATATTTTTTGAAATTCTGAAAAGTTGAAAAAAAAATCTTAAGGTTTTCCAGATTCTGTTTTGAAATATTTTCAAATCTTTAATACTTAAAGTTAATTTTGCAAAATGAAACATAAATCATATTTAATTTTCCCAGAAATCTTATCATCGGTGCAGGTAATTTTTTTGTCACCGGTATCGACAAAGATTTTTACTTTTGCCAGTAGTGTATACACTTTGTAAATAATTATGTTCTAAATTCATGTCCATAATTTCATTTTTCTCATCCGTTTAAAAGTGTGCAAAAGTTTGCAAATTATATTGTGGTAGAAAAATGTTAAGAATCGTATTATTTTCTATATAAAAAATCATTTATGATGAAATTTTTTTACTCCATCAATCGTTTATAAAAAAATTTGAAAATAAATTTTATGATGAAATAAGGTTACTTATTTCATGCAGTGTCGTAACCAATCAGCAACTTTTGATGATAGAAATCCTACTAAAAATCAGATTTCTGATAAATATAGGTTTTTTATTATTTCAAGATGAATAATTAGAACAATTTTTAACATACAAAAAACATTTATCTTAACAAATTTCTTTGCAATTAAATTTTTTCTCACTATCACTTCTCAACAATTTTTTAAACATTGTAAAATTGCAATAAATTTTGCGTAATTTTTTCCGGAAAAATATTCCCTACAACTCTAATTTTTTTAATTTTAAAACTGAATTTTTTCACAGCTGACATCCTTACAACAATTTAAAAAAAAAACATTTTTGGAAAGAATAACAATGTTTAAATATTATTTAGTTATTTTAAAAATTGGAAGCAGAGTTAGAGGAAATATTTTTCCCGAAATAATAACCCATTATTTATTAAAATTCAGAGAGTAGGGGAAGTGGGGAACGACGGAAAGGGAGAGGTTGTAGGGAAGTGAGGGTGAGTAGGATGGGGAAGTAGGGGAGATAGGTAAGGGGAAGGAAACTTAAAGAAGGGGAAGTACAAGAAGTTAGTAGTAGGGAAGTAGGAGAATGGAGAGGGGGCGAAAGGTGAAATAAAGCGTGAGTAAGAATGGGAAGTGAGGGAAGGGGAAGTAGGGGAATCACAGAGCAGGGATGAGTGGTATGGAATTTTGAGCTAGTAAGGAAGGGGAAGTGTAGGAAGAGTAGAATAAGGAATTAGGGGAAGGGATAGCTAAGGGATAGGGATAGCTAAGTAAAGGAAGTGAGTGGATGGAAATTATGGGAGGGGTATATTTTAGCGACTTCATTGATTTCATAATAAGCTATCAAACTCTTTTTAGTAGGCACCCAGCGCCTACTATATAATATTTTTTTAAACATTTGTAAGGAGGAATAATAAGAAAAAATTCATTCACAAAAATATAACAATAATAATTTTTTTCGAATTGTAAACTTTTTGCATACAAAATAATGTTTTTTCTTGCATAAGACATTTTTTTCCTAAGACGTTTTCGACATGACACCTAACTTAAGAAAAAGATTGTTTGGGGCGATAGTTTTGGGATTGGCTCTTCTGATCTTACTTCAGCTCTTGAATTCAATTTGAAGTTACAGCTACTGCTATTTTATTTTTTATTAAACGACACAGTGTCCTCTGCACTTAACTTCCGATATAAGACCCCTGGTTTACAATATTCCTAGAAATGATGGCGTCCGCAGTTTCGTGGCGAGAGGAGCCGCGGTGCCGAAAGTGAGGATGTGTTCAGGCAAGCGTGACCATCAGTTCGATGGCAGCACTGTCAGCAAGTAAGTTGCATCAGGTTGCGTCATGCGTCCAAATCTAACAGAAATTCTTAATGCAGCTCTGCCTGTTTACGCTTTGATTACCCCGATTTAGGATCAAGGCCAAGGAAAGCCATGCCCGAAATCGGTCTTATATCGGAAGTTAAGTGTACTTCAGAATGGATTTTTCAAACCAAATTAAAATCACTGTAGACTTTGTAGTCGTGACGCTGGAATGAATCTCGAAGGAAGAAAGAAAGAACGCGCCTAGGCGGCGTAGGTGCCGTGTAATCCGCGGCATCTCCGGTAGCTTTCGTCTCGAAGGCCGAAGGTAGTGGCGTTATCCCTTGATCTCACCTGCGATCCGCGGCGCTAACAAACCGCGCGGATCGCGAAAAACGAAAGCGAAATCTGCGGATCTGGCAAGATCGATAAATGCCTACATTCCTGCCCTGTTGGTATCGAGGGATCGACGGACGCGAGTACAGGTCGCGACATTAATTACCTGTAATTTAATGTCGGTCGCTGATCGTGACATGCGCTCAATAGGTACACCGAGTCACAACATTAACATTTCCCAGGCAACACAGACATTTCCATTTAGATGTCAGTAATGCTGGGCCCAATCTTCGATACCCTTAATTAACTTCCATACAGAGTATTCTTCAATCTCTACCTACTTATTTTTATTTCTTAATATTCAATCCAGATTATGTCTATCACTGAGAAAATGTTCCGTGTAATTTTTGCCATGATAATACTCCAGTTTTGAAATAAGAAGAACTTAAACTTTACCATCAAATATGGGATGGTTTTCTAGTTGATCAATAATTGTAGTGACTATAGAATTCTTGATTCAAAGAAGTCTAACGTGATAACCAAATATCTGTGACGCATGTAGTCGCAGAAACCTTTGTTTGCATAATAGTAATGGAAATATTAATATTACTAGCGTTACATTGCGAATAATTAATACAAAAATATGCTATAATTATAATTTCATTCGTAGCATTTGAATCCCTTCAAACTAAATGCTTTTGAATTTGAAATGAGTTTGAAAAGTTTGATTGAAAAATTTTTTGCCCTGAAATAATTATTTTTTTAGGGACTAGTTCTTGCATGGTTTCATTTTTAGGATCCTCGTGGCCCCAGGCAGAAGCCCATATAGTTTCGGTAAGGTACCCTTCCGTCTGTCGTACATTTTTCCAAGGTCGAGAATTGAGAGGAGGGAAGGGAAAATGATTGGAAGTAGAAGAAATGAGGGTGGTGAAGTGAGAGGAAGAGAAGTGATGGGGAATAAGGGAAGTGATATTAAGTATGGGAGGGAAAGTAAGAGATGTGAGGGAAAATTATGGGCGGAGGAATGAGGGTGGATGAGGGGTAATGACGCAGGGATAGTAGAGGAATCTGGGAAATCAAAAGAGGAGATGTGGGGGAAGTGAATGGAAATAAGGGATGAGAAAGTAGAGGAACTGATGAGAAATTAAGGTTCAGAAAATGAGAGGAAATGATAAGTGAGGGAGTGATGAGAAATGCGGGTTGTGAAAGTTAAGAGAAGTGAGAGGAACTTATGGAGGGAAAGCAGGGGAAGTTATTGTAAGTGAAGGGAAGTAGAAATAAGAAATAAGAAATGATAGTGAGTAGAGGAGGTGAAGTGAGGACTGGGGAAGGCAAGTAGGAAAAGGAGACTGTTATTTGGGAAAGAGACAAGAGGGGACAGTGGTCGGGGAAAAAGGTGGTGAAAGAGGCCAAAGGGTGAAGTGAGGGGTGGAAAAGTATAGGAGAGAGGGTTTGAACTAATTAATTAACGTTTTTAAAGTCCCTGAAATCCTTTTTTGTAGGAGCGCAGCGCTCTCTTTGACAAATTTTTAAGCCAACAATTCGGTTAATTTTCATCCTGTTAATTGGACAGCCACGTTCAAAATGTGCATATTTATTACGGCTTTTGCGAAAGTCTTCTATTGTGCAGGCTTTCAATTTGAACTCACATATATTATATAGTGAAATCCATAGTTAAATTTCAAATATGCATCAGTATTAAAGAGTTATTTTCAATGTTCCATTGAGACATGTTGAATTTGTGCCGATATAATTTAGAACAGTTCAGTTTTGTACGCTTATAATTAAGCTTTGCAATTTTGAAGGTTTCTAATTAAAATTTTTTACTCTTTAAACTTTTTTTTTTTTTGAAGTGTACAATAAGGTGGTCTAAAAAAGTGGTTATTTTTCTTTGAAAATGGCTTCAGCACAAATTGTTCCTTTAGTGTCAAAATTTCCCCTGAATTTTGATAGAATTAAAAACAAAATATGCAAGTGTCTCTCCTGCACATTTTTGCAAAAAATCGCTCTTTTAATTTTAGTTTTAGGTGTTAATGAATTGTTTCACTTAGGCACACAAAATGCTAAAATGTATGTAGGACAAAGTGAAACAATCCATTAACAGTTAAAATGAAAATGAAAAGAGCAATTTTTTTTAATTTGCTTGGAAAACCTGGTTATGTATTTTACTGAAAATAAAACGATTTATGAATGCAGAAAAAAAAAGAAATAAATAATGTTGAATTTAGAAGTTTTGAAGGCCTTGAATTTTTATTTGTCGAATTTTCAAGACTATCAAGATATTGCTTAGTTTACAGTAGTCAGAATTCTAAATTAATCAATTCTCAATGCTCTGACAATGAGTTTTAAATAAGTTTACTTTCAAATTATTAAGATAATTCATTCTCAGTCTGAACGCTCAGTATGTGAATGATTTAAATTTTTACGCCCAGCGAGCTATTTTGAGTACTTCTCACTTGAAGATAGTCTAATTCCCAATTTTTTGAATTTGTACTTATTCAATTATTAAAATTTTAATTAAAATTTGTTTAATTTAAAGACCTTCGAATGGAAGGAAAATCCACTATTTAAACTTTAAATGAGACATTGTGTACTTATTTTGCATTTCAAACTCTAGAATCTTGGACATTTGAATTTAAAATTGTATTACTATTGAAGCATCTTTTTTATTTTTACATTTTTACTTTTTACTGTCCAATTTTGAAAAAATGACGATTAAAATAAAAAAGTTAATGAAATTAATTAATTTTTAAATCTTTCAATTCAAAATTGTTCAATTTGAAATTATATAAACCTGAAATAAATCAAGTTAAGGTTTAAACTTTAAAATAAAACTTTATCTACAATACGGAAGGATTCACACATGGAGAATTATTTATCAACTGTACTCACCTCAAAAAACATGAATTGTCTTTTATTCAGTGCAATAGCGATAGGTGTTTTACACGCCATTTTCATTTGATGTATGTATACAAACAAAATTTGACCTTCAAAAATGAAGAACAAAAATAAATTCGACTTTTTTCATATAAGGACTTCTTACATTCTCATCTAGAGAAGGTATTAGATTTGTGTAAAATTTGGCCCCCCCGGTTTTTGTCAAATGTCCACGTTTTGAGACCCCCTGAACCCAAAAAACAGGTTTTTACGAATGTGTCTGTCTGTCTGTATGTATGTCTGTCTGTGAACACGATAACTTTCGAAAGAATTGACCGATTTGACTGGCCTTTGGTATACTCTTTAAGTCTCCTAAACGAAAGGTCAAGTTCGTTAGCCAGCCATTTTGGATGAAAATTCAAAAAGTGAGGGCATTTTGAAAATTTTTTGGACCGTTTTTTTTCAAAATTTTAAAATTATATGTACGGCTGCTTATAGTAATTGAAAATTTAAATATTTTATTCTTATGACATTTTTCGATAAAATGAAAATTTTCCG
>CAKNYM010053497.1:280419-293363 GCA_932195095.1 Andricus curvator
CACAATATTTCATTGTTTTTATGTTCTCAATACTATTTCTAACGATTAAAACAATAAAATATAATAATAATTTGAACAATTTATTCTGACTGAAAATCTGACTTTTATTTCAGAATGCGTTTTGATCTTTATTTACTAAAATAATTGCTCTGAAAAAATTCGACTATTACATTTATATTTCAAGAACTATGCTCCAAATAGACGAAATTAATAAATATATATATATATTTAAAAAAAAAAAAAAAAAAAAAAAAAAGACTTATTGGCTCCTCGTTTAGAGGTGGGCCGGGAATGCGCAGATGGAAACATATGAACTCCTATGTAATACAACGCTGCTGAAGGCTGGTGACCTTCTCAGCATAAAACATCAACCGCGAGATCCAACAGGTGCGCGCCCTAGGCGCGCTGAAACTTGCGAGCGAAGCGAGCCGCGCGCGAAGCGCGCTATGAGAATGTGCCCGCGAAGCGGGCGGATTTTTTTATTTTCGTTTAGGCTACAAAGAAAGCTTGGGGTTTTTTTTCGAGCACTTCGTGATTAAAAAGTAAAAATTAATTTTTTATCGAAGAAAACAAGTTTTGGGTGCTCCTGTATATCCAGTGACGCTAGTGCAAGATTATTAGAAGACCCGAGCTTTATTTTTAGCCTAAAACAAATTTAAAAAAGCATCCTTCTATGAAAAAATCCATATTTATTTTTTACTCTCATTTTCAAAGGTCAAATATTTATTTAAAAAAAGGCTTATGATAAATGGAAAAGCCGTGAACTGAAAAGCAATCATCACTTATTTTCATAAATAAACAATAAAAATCTCACTTTTTCAACTCAAAGTTCTTGAAGAGGAAAAGCCAAGCTTTCTTCTCTGATAAAAAAATATAGCTTTTTCCAAAAAATGCTAATTCGTTTTTGAATTCCATTTTTGAAGGTGAAATACTAAATTTTTCAAGAAAAGTTCAGCATGAATAGAAACAGCGCGGAAACCCTATCGAAAATGTACTGGAAGAACATTTTTTTCCTCGCTATTAGAAGAATTTAGAGTCGCCGAAATAGATGATATCCACAAAAATTCAAAATTTTCACTTCTTCCTCGGTAAATAGTTATTCAAGTCACAGGAAAACTTTTTCTTAAGCTTTTATCTAACAGCATAACACTTTGCCCAAGTTTGACTTAGATCGAAAAAAGTTGGTTTTTTGAGTAGGTAAATTTTTGAAATCGCACCCCGTATGCGTAAAATTCTGAATGATGCTATTACGAAAATGTTCAAGATCGATGGAACGAATCCATTTCAAATCAGGCAGGTTTTAAACTTGAAGTCTCAAAATCTCTCGGGGACCAAATATGTTGTTTTTTTAGAGGAAATGAGGCCATACGTTTTTTTTCGATTTGGAGGAAAAGAAATGTACGAAGTTACGCGTATTTGAATTATTTTTCAAAAAACATGAGCTTTTTTCTTTAAATCTCTATAACATTTTAACCTAATTAAGATATTTATCGTTCTCTTGTTGTTTTTGATAGAGCTTATTGCCTTCTTTTGCATTCCATAAAAAAAAATTAAAAAAGGTTAAAAATGAACAAAATAGCGGCAGTTTTTGTGAAAATATCAAAAGTCGATTGCGGCAAGGAGAATTTTTTTCTTCATAAAATGGAATTTTCTCATTTTTCTCGCAAACAACGACAGATACCAACAATTTGAGATAAAGGTTTGCACGTCTAAAAAATTCCTGAGAAAAATACATCTCGTTACACTGCCATATCTCACATCATTCACGAGAAAAATGCAAAAATTGTATTTTTAGGAGAAGAAATTCCTCCGGCCTCAAAAATGGCTTAGCCTGAATAAAGCTAATGTGATGCCTTTCTCCTATGAGCAGAAATTTTTCAAAAATATTGGGAAGAATGAAACAGGTGGTGTTTTCAAGAAAATATTTTATTGTTGCTTGTTTTCAAAATTTGAAGGAAAGAATAAAAATGATTCTCTGGATTCTTTTCAATATTTTTGAAAAGTTTCTGCAAATAGAATGCATCCTATCAATTTTATGCAGGCTAAACCATTTTTTAAGGCCGGGAGAGTTTTCCCTAAAAATAGAATTTTTGAAGTTTTCTCTTTTGGAATTTTTCATAGAATATTTTTATAGGTGCAAACTTTTATCTTAAAAATTTTTCGTATCTGTCGTTTGCGAGAAAAATTAGAAAGTTCGATTTTATGAGAAAAAAATCGTCCGGTCCACGAAAGTTATTGAGCCCGCATAAAACTCTCAAGATGTCTTCCCTTTTAATATTTTTTGGTGGATTCCAAAGTAAGGCAATAAGCGCTATCAAAATCGGAAAGAAAACGATATATATCTCAACTAGATCAAAATTTATAGAGATTTAAAGAAAAATTTGATGTTTGTTGAAAAACAAAGCCCGAAATGAAAATGGATTCGGGATGGTTAAATATATATTTTAATTTTGAAATTTTTCTTGGTGGAAGTATTTTCTTGTAAGAAGAATAAATTGCAACAGACATTTTTGAAATATTTCTTTTTTGTTGAAAGAAAGACATTTTTATGAGCTAGAATTGTTGCAGACTGCATGCCGCGAATCCACTTTGTTTCCCAGCTTGTGGATAAGAGCAGAAGCGCCGTGCTGATTTATTTCCGCTTACTTAGAACACGGCACTCCTTTTTTCCAGGATCCTTACTCCGTTTACGTCGGAGACGCATTTCGAACGCACGCAATGGCGGGTATCTGGAGCAGGTTTTTCTTACAGTAAGGAAAGTCAGGTCCCTTTTATGTACTCATACTCAACCGTCCGCTTTACGAGCTGCCGTAGGTGGACAGCTGTTAGAATTTTTTGCGCAATCATTGCAGTCGCAGAAGCAGATTGAACAATACGCAAGAAAAGGAG
This sequence comes from Andricus curvator, assembly GCA_932195095.1. Classification (NCBI taxonomy): domain Eukaryota; kingdom Metazoa; phylum Arthropoda; class Insecta; order Hymenoptera; family Cynipidae; genus Andricus; species Andricus curvator. Next base: position 283,309 of record CAKNYM010053497.1, read on the forward strand.
ATTACCGGTATTATCTTGAATTATTGCGGGACGCTTCGTGATTTACTCAAATCGTTCTAAGTACGTACGCGACTAAACGTCTCAATGGACATTAATGATCTTCAGAAAAATCTGGATTTTTCTCGTACATATTTATTGCTTGAACCTAAAGGATTTTCTTTTACATAATACCACAGTAAATGCCAGTTGATCAATTTGATGCCGCAATTGGATCAAAATGATATGCATGGCTTTTATACAGATTTCGGATTTTTTATTTGATCAGCAAATTACGCATCGGAATAATCCAATTCTCAATTCTTATGAAAAAGAAGTATTGGTAAGTATAGGATGATATTAGGATCCAGTACTTTCTTCGCGAAAAAGTATTGGATTTCCAATACTCATTCGAGAAAAAAGTATTAGATCCAATACTTACTAATACTTCTTTTTCATAAGGGAAGATCAACAATTGTAGAAATTGCCCCATATTTGTCCCGATTTCAATTAGGGCAGTGTTCAGAATCTCACTGGAACAACTGGACCAGTATGTTCTCGTCAGGACCCTAGAAAGAGGATGCGCGTCCAGTTAGGTGGAAAATAATTGAAATAATCAATTGTCATAGTAGACTGCAAATGTGGAATATTCATATATTGTGTGCTACAAATATATGCAAGACACGATTTTCAATAAACAAAATGTAAATATTTGAAATTCTGTAGCCACAATTGGTATGTATAAAAATATTCTTATTTATTTTGTTGTTCAAAAATCGTTTGTTACATGTATTTATATCACAGCTGAATTATGAACGTACTGGAAAACAGAGAGGGTCTAGAAGGGCGGTAGAAGGACAAAAAATTGTCAGGACCTGGTCAGCAGTTCTAAATAGACCCCGGCAGAAACAGTGTTACAGGACTAGTTTGGCCCCCTCTGTATGTTCTGATCAGCGCCTGATTAGAAAGATGGAAAACTAGCAGGGGCCCTTCCAAATCCCGATCGAAATTGCGACCTGGGAATTGCTTCACATGAATTTCTGTGAATGGCAACCGAGGAGGAAACAACTCTGGTAATTCGCTGGACCGCTCGGTTATCCGAATTTGAAATTTGGTGTAATACGAGTATTCCAGTGTTATCCGGGGTATTCTACGGTTTATCCAGCCAGGTTGAAGTAATTTATATATTTCAAGTAATCCAGTTTAAAGCCGGACAAATCCACTTGTAATTCGAGTAATCCAAAGTAATCCAGAGTAATCCACAGTCATTCGGAATAATTCCAGTAGTCCAAGTGATACACGTGTATTCTAGGTTAACCCACCTCTAATCCAAGTTAATCCACCCAATTGGAAGTAATTTAGATAATACAAGGGATTAACTTGTAATCAAGAGGCATCCAAGTGATTTAAAGTATTTCACACATAGGTAATTCAAATAATTTACGACTATTTTGTTGAAAATATGTTGTTTTTTTATTGGAAATTAAATTTATTGACTAAAAATTTAAATATTCTATTTTTGGTAAAAAAATTGATCTTTTTTAGTTAAAACGTCATGTATTTTGTTAAAAATATGTCTGTTTCGTTAGAAAATTGATCTTCTTTGTTGAAAATCCATGCTTTTTGTTGAACTGAACTATTCTTTCGAAAATTCAACTATTTGGATGAAAATTCATGGATTAACAAATTTATTTTTATACTTAAAAATGTAACAATTCTATTTTTGGTTTAAAATGTATCTTTTTCAGATGAAAATGGAACTATTTGATCGGATATTCGTCTTTTTCCGTAGAAAAATAATTTTTTTGATTGAAATTTCATGTTATTGGTTGAAAATTCGCCTATTTGGTTAAATATCTGCTTTGTTAAAAATTCAACAATTTTATTAGAAAGTATCCTTTTGGGTTGAACAGTTCAGTTTCTTGTTCAAAATTCTTCTTTTTGGTAGCGTGAAAATTACTACAAAAAAGCCCCGTTAATAATTTTTAATCGCACTACTTTTCTTGAAAAACATGTTTTTCTAATTTTCGAAGGTGAAAATTCGTTTTTTCAGAAAATTTATATCCTTGGGTTAAAACATAAACTATTTTGGTAGAAAATTCAACTATCTGATTGAAAATTATCTTTCATGTTGTTGAAAATTTATATTTACGCGTCAAAAATTCAACTGTTTTGTAGAAAATTCGCTTTTTTGGTTTAAAAGTTCATCTTTTATTGGTAGAAGTTTTATTTTTCATTATTTAATGTTTTAAAATTAATATGTTTCGGTTAAACATTTACCTATTTTGCTAAAAATTCGTCTGTTAAATTTAAATTCCACTGTCTTTTATTTAAGATTAAAATTTTCTTAGGTTGAAATATCAACTATAACATTTTTCGTTCGGAAGTCATGATATTAATTGAAAATTCATGTCCTGGGTTGAAAAGTTAACTATTTTGTTGAAAATTCTTTTTTTCTGGTTAAAGAATAATCTTTCAAATAAATTTTCTAGAGGCTTATAAAATTTATTGTTGAACGTTTGATAAGATTGAATGTTTAATGTATAGCCTTCAGCCAAATTTATTATCTTATATACCGAAAAAACGTAATTATTAATTTTTCAACTAAAAATTCACATATTACATTTTTGGTTAAAAATTGATCTTTTATGGCTAAAAATTCAACTACTTGGTTGAAATTGTCACTACTTTGTTGAAAATTATTTTTTTTTGTTATTAATGACTCCTTATTGTAGTTAAAAATTCATCTTTCACATCGAACATTCAACTATTTTTTAGAAAATTTGCTTTTTTCTGTTTAAACATCACTTTTTTAACATTGCATTTTTGGTTGGAAATTTATCTTTTTTACTTCAAAATTCAACTACTTGGTTGAAAATTTATTTTTCTACATGAAAATCTAACCATTTGGTTGGCAATTCACGTATTTTGTTGCAAAATTGTCCTTTTGGTTAAAAATAATTCTTGCTGGTTGACAATTTAACTTCTTGGTTGAAAATGTAACTATTTTTTTGAATCTTTGTTGTTGTTGAAAGTTTTTTTTTTTAACAGAAAATGTAATTATTTTAGTGGAAAATTAATCATTTCAGTTAAAAAATTCATCTCTCACGTCGAACATTCAACCATTTTTTTTTTAAATTTGCTTTTTTGTGGCTAAACATCACTTTTCTTAAATTTCCATTTTTGGTTGGAAATTTATCTTCTTTACTTCAAAATTCAACTACGTGGTTGAAAATTTATTTTTCTAGATGAAAATCTAACCGTTTGGATGAAAAATCACGCATTTTGTTGCAAAATGGTCTTTTTGATCAGAAATTAATCTTCCTGGTTGACAATTTAACTTATTGGTTGAAAATGTAACTATTTTGTTGAATTTCTTTTTTGTTACAAATTATTTTTTTCGAACAGAAAATGTAATTATTCTAGTGGAAAATTCATCATTTAAGTTGAAAATTTATGTCTGTGGATGAAAACTGAACATTTTTGTTGAAAATTAGTTTTTTTAGTTGGTGATGCATTTTTTCAACTGAAAATTTTACGATCCCATTTTTGGTGGAAAATTGTTCCTTTTTAGTTGCAAATTCAACTATTTTTTGAATATTCAATGTCTTCTAAAAAATTTTCTGTTTGTTCAAGGAAGTTGCACCTTTCCAGGAGTGGTAGTAGGAACTAAGCAAATCTAAACAAACAATTTTGAAAAAATAAAAATTTATTTACAGGTCCATATAAATTTATAGCCTAATATACGAGTATGAAAAGTGGAATTTTTTTCATTTCCTGAAATTCAAACTTTTCTGAATCATTACTTGATTTAGAAATTTCATGTCGGTCATGACTAACCTAAAACTTTCAATAAGAAGTATAATGAATGATATATGAATGAATTTGTGTGAAAATTAATTTTGGATCCGCAAAAGTGGATCATTTTTACCTGAAGTTGATGATCAGAATTTTATAAACCGGTTTGATATCCCAGGGTTAAATGTGATATATTTAAAAAAAAAAGAGTACAAGAATTAGTTTAAACATTAACATCTTTACTGTATTCGTATAAATATGAGCTCCACATATTGAATCTTAGTATTGAATTTAATACTTTTGAAGAATGAAGAGACTTCTAAAGAAAGTTTTAAAGAGAGTTCTAAAAAGTTAATATTTTTTGAAAAAATAGACGAAGAATGGCATGAATCCTCAGAATGTTCTTTGCTCGCAAGGAGAAAATGAATTGCACATAGCAGGCGATTTGCTTGACTTAATGACATTTCATTAAACTCATTCTTTTCTCTATTTCTTGACCACTTTTGCCAACAAGTGGACACTGAACCGTTCAGTCACTCACTCGGAGTGGAAACGTCACACACACTCACATATTGAATACAGATCGTCGACATTCCCCTATAGATTTATATACTAATTACACTAATTAATTTATCCGCACGCCACCAATTGAATGGACCCCACTTCTTGTATCCAGGATGGACGACATAATCGCTTCGCATCTGGACATTGATTGGTGACGTCCACTCAGGCGCGTGTCTCATTTTACCACTACTTTTGCTTTTTCTGCATTTTCAAGCTTTATTTTTACTATTCTAATATGGAAAGTACACAATATACGAGGTATTTCAAATACCTGGCCAGAAATAGTTTTTCTTATCAGGATATTAATATTATTATTAATAATAATATTATACAAGTGTTCGCAGCTAATAAATTATTTTCGCAGCATGAAGCTGGTTTGCAGAGATGGTTTGGTTTTTATTCGCGTTTTTTAAAATTAGTTCCTTCTATTATTTAAAGCTTAGAAACACATAAGTGTGAAAGGGAATAATGCTCAATCAATAATACATACATATGAAACTCTTTGGGATCAATTTTGAATCTTTGAAATTGTACACAAAATTTAAATTAATAAAAAAAACAGAAGTAATACGAAATTTGTTTATGAATATAGACTCGTTGATACATAAGAATTTTATGACAAACCTGTATTTAAATTTCCAATTTTACAATCTCTTTTGTCTTCAGCAATTATAGTTTTTAATCTTCTCCCAGTTTCACATATGTAAACTTTATTGCAACATTTGCATTTTGTCAAATAAATAACACCAGAAAAATTTTCAATGCTATCACTGTCTTTTTTCTTTAATAAATAATTGTCTAAGGTATTAGTGTTTTTGAAATAAATGTTGATATTAAATTGTTTATCTAGTATTCACGGTAAAGTAGCTTTCAAATGAAATTTATTGTAAGTATCAATCCATTTGTTTTTCTTACTAGTTCTATTATATATCTCGTGAAAAGGTTTAGGAATAATTTCATTAACTAAATTAAGAGGATAATTATTATTGTACATATACTAATGTTGTTTTTGATAGATTTAAATTTTCTTTTCTTAATTGAATGTCACTTAATTTAACACATCTATCAACTAAACCTTACATCAAACCAATTCATGACAAAATAAGTGATGTGAATTTTGATTAAGATACCTCCTAGATTAAGAAGGTTGTTTGTACCACTTTGTTAGTAAATTACCATTTGTAGTTTCCATTATTCGTGAATAAAGATAGTTCTTAATATTATCATTCACGTTCATGGATCAATTTAATGAAATCTCGTAAACTATCAAACACCATAAAAAACATCAATTTTGTCAGAAGGAAAAATTGAAAGGATATCATTCACGTATTTTTTATAAAGTATAGGTATGAATTCTAATAAATCAAAAGCTCTTTTTTCAACATCTTGTCAAACTAAATCAGAAACTATATTATAATTTAGAATAAGTTTTTGTTCACTGCAATCTAAAGCAAGATCTAGTGGTATGCTATCAAACATCGACACACCTGAGGCAACTCTTGAATGGGTTTGAGGTACATTAACCCTCCGTTTGGCACATGGGTCCAGCCAGACCTTTCGCGATTCAAAATGTTTTTTTAGTATACTTCTGATTGAGCTAGTGACTTGAAACCCCCTGACTTTTCCTAAAATATCATCAGCTATCATTTAAAAAAAGAATTTAAAGGATACATGCCATACAAGGATAATTACAAGGATATTTATTTAAATATACTTCGGCTTAGCACATCTGGCCTGGCCAGATCCCTCTATGTTTTATGTGGGGATGTATTAAATATAATACATTTTGAACATTTGAATGCGTTTTTTTAGTTTCTCTTGGTATTTTTTCATTTGAACTGCCTTTTATATTCTCTTGGCATCTTGCATACACATATGTGAACGTTGTAAAGTAAACTCTTACTTCTCCTGCTTCCATTGCCATCACATCACTCACTTCACATACCCTAACTTTCACTAATTCCCTTCCAACACTGCCCAGCCCCTCATTAACCCTACTTTTCACCCTCCCTTCCTTACCTTTCTTAACCCCTTCACTTCTCTTACTTCTCCCTCCTCTACATCACAACCCCTCACATTCTTCACATCCCTCACTTCTCTTACTTTCTACCTCCTCACTTTCCTCACTTCGCCCCCTCTCACATCCCAGACTTACATTCGCTTTTCCTACTTTCCAATCCCTTACATCCCACACTTCCAATCCCATCACTTCCCTCACTTCTCCATCTTCTGCTTCCTCTAATTCCACTCCCATACTTCTCCTGCCCTCCCTTTCTTTACTTTTCCCTCGTCTACTTTCCCTCTCCTCAATTCCTCTACTTTCATTCACTTCTCTTACTTCTCCCTCCTCTGCATCCCAACCCCTCAAATTGTGATCATCCCTCACTTCTCCTACTTTCTACTACCTCACATTCCCTACTTCTCCTTTCTCTACTTCCCCTCCCCTCACATCCCTCATTCACACTTACTTCTCCTACTTCTCAAAACCTCACATCTCACACTTCCAATCACATCACTTCCCTTATTTCTCCATCCTCTACTTCTTCTAATTCCACTCACATATTTCTCCTAATTCTTCTCCCTTCCCTTACTTCTCCCTCATTCATATAAATTCCATTTATAAGAATAACCCTTCGATGGCACACTTCCCAATGCGTAACATAGCTGGCATACTGGGGGCTTTTTGACCCCAAGCGAAAAAGGCTTTCCGCAGAGAGCCAATTCATTATTTTGAGTAGCTGAATTTTTTAAACACTCTTGGATAGTTACTTCAAAGAATGATGTGGGTTATTTATGGGTTATGCCAACAGCCATACCACGCTGAAAAAAACAGTTCTCGTCAGATCACTGAAGTTAAGCAGCGTTGGGCGCGGTTAGTACTTAGATGGGTGACCATTCGAGAAAACTGAGTGCTGTTGGCACATCGTGGGTGTGGTGAGCCCACACTTGTAGTTATTTACTACAAGAAACTATCCACCTAGAAACACTACCCGAATCGGGTAGTGTCATGTGAAATGGCTTAATGGTATACATTTAGGTCAAAATTTCTTCTGAATATGAAAAAAAGATTGTAGAAATTAAAAAATAGCGACAAATGACATTTTTTACAAATTGGAGGAGGTATCTGGCTGAGGTGACAGGGCCGTATAAGTACCATTTTCAAATGTTGAAGGGACTTAAATTGAGGTTGAACATGCCTGGTGTCTTTTTGACCCCAGTGTGCCATCGAAGAGATAGTATAGATCATAATAAAGCGTAAAAATGAATGAAAAAAAAAACAGATTTTCTTCACCTGTGAAATTTGTTTTTCTACATTAAATTTTTTTTAGTTTTACCTCAGTAGGTAATTGAACATATGCGAAAGCTGCTAGGAATAAGAAAAACCCAAAAATATATACCTGAATGCTATATAAATGCCTTTCAATACACCTCCAAAAACGCAGTATATCCATACATTTGTATGGAAATATACAGGGGTCTGGCCGGACCACATGTGCCAAACCGAAGATTATCGGAACATGTGTCAAACGGAGGGTTAAAGTTTTTTAGAATATCTTTAGGTTGCTAACTACTTTTTATAAACGAACTAGTCTTTATAAAAAATTGTTTTAAAATATTTGAAATATATTTATATCAATTGGAAGTAGGGGAACCAGCAGTGGCAACAATCAGTCTCCAAGTTAAATTTGGTTTTTGAACCTTCGGAAGAGCATACAATTTTGTTATAATGCACTACTGTGAGTTTTCAAACGGTATGCACATTGATCATTAATTAATCTTTGGTTTCCTTATCCTATAGCTATATCATTACATTTATTTTCAATTCTTGGAACCATACTAGTTTTTATGCTTCTATACAGAATATCATTCTTAAGAATGTTTTCAACTGTTTTGTTATAGTCATATCTATTAGCTGCAACAGTTGAATTGCCCTTATCGGCTTTTACAAATATTAAATCTTTATATTTCTTTTGAAAATTTTCAATTTATTTTACAGATTTTGCTAAATTTTCTCATTTATTAATATTGTTATGATTAAAAACTACTTGAGTAATAGTTTTTTGGATATTAAGTTTAAAATCTTCTTCGATATTCTTTACAGAATTATCAATATCTGTAACCAAACTTTTGTCAGAAATTTTATTTACATTTGAAGGAACGCTGAATTTGTTACCCAGAGCTAAAGTTTCAACGACCTCATCAGGGATTTAAACATTTGATAAATATTTGAAACATCTGTTTAATGTAAAATCTTTAATTTCTCTAGTGTGAGTTAAAAAACTTATTGATAGAGCCTTCAGAAGTAACTCTTAATAAACGATAATTCAATTGATTTGAATGTTGACTCAATTTTCGCAAGCTTTATTTAAAAACGAAAATCTTTATTTATTTTTTGAAACTAATGCAGTTAAAACCTGTTGAATTTCTTCCTATCTGATGTAGTTTGGTTTCCCCGATATCAATTTTAATCTTAGATTGAAACTTTGAATCATCTAAACTTTCAAATAGTGAAATCATTGATATAGCCCCTAAGATATTCTTCATGTTCTTATATATCTGAGATTCTATAGAGAGTCACGAAACGTGAAATCGATTGCAAGCATTATCTTACGGAGCATCGAAGTCAACCAGACTCTAGAGATGTTTTGACGCCCCCAGAATCGAAGTTAATAGACACTTAAAAGGTTTCTCCAGTCTTTCATATTTATATGCAGCTAAAAATTGAACAAAAGTATACTTTGCATCGAGTACCTTACACTTCAAATCAGATTGCAACATGATTGGGGTTTTATTTCATGTTATAACTAGCGGTAATTCATGATTCATCTTCCCATCATGTGCATTTTGTAGTCGTTAATAAATTGGGTATAAAAGGTCTCGTATGCTACTTGAGTCTGCTTGAAAGTTTAATTTTTTAATGATTCGGGACAGTACATAAATTATATAAAGTTCTTTCCTGATTTTTTTTAGTGAATTTATTTACGAGTCCTCCAAAAATAACGTAAGATGATTTGGGGGAAAAAGTGGTTTCTTCAAATTTTACTATTTTTTTACAAATTGACAAAGCAATTCAACTTTTAAACAAGTAGTTGAATTTTCAACCAGAAAAGGTGAATTTTCACGGAGATATGTAATTGTTGATATTTTAAGCAAGAAAATATTTTTATTAAAAATTAAAAATAGTCGAATTCAAAAACAAAAAAAGACAAATTTTCAATCAAATAATTGAATCTTCAGCCAAAGTTGATATATTTTTAACCAAAAAGTTGAAATTTTAACCAAAATAAATCAAATTTCTACAAAAAAAATGAATTTTCAAATCCAAAAGACGAATTTTCACCAAGAAAGATTTTTCAGTCAATATTCAATAAAGTGTGATCCAAAATTTTGAATTTTCAAGCCAAAGAGGAGACCTCTCTACAAAGCAGTTACATTTTTAACAAAATAATTCAATTTTCAACACAGATAGTTAAATCTTCAACCAAAAAGAATAATTTCCTACCAAAATGGATAACTTTTTTACCAAATGGTTGGATTTTGCTAACAAGGAGATTAATTTTTACCAAAAAAGACAAATTTTTAACCAATCAAGTCAATTTTCAACCAAGAAGATTAATTTGCTACAAAACGAGACAAATTGATAATAAATTACGTACATTTTCTACCAAATTTTTGAATGTTCAATTCTGAAAAATGAGTGAAATATGTATATATAT
>CAKNYM010053497.1:318363-463743 GCA_932195095.1 Andricus curvator
ATATATTAACAGTTTCAAATTTTTTCTTAAAGTTTCAAACATTTCCCAAATTTTATAAATTGTGGAAAGTTTTAGAAATTGTTGAAGATTTCTGAAATTTACAGGCTTTCAAAACATTTTGAAAATATTAATAATTCATAGTAATTTATAAATTTACTAATAAATTCCGAGATTTTCAAAATTTGGACAAATTTTCAAAATGTTGATGATTTTTAGTGGGGTATAAATTTATAATGAATTCCCAAATTTTCATTAATGATTCAAATTAAAATGAAAAAAAATTTTATAATATTATCTCTCTATATTCGCAGAAATCATTCCAGTGTGACAAAAAACGTCTGAAATCATGCATTGGTTATGAAAAATATAGTATGTGTAGTAAGAGGCTTTTTTGATAAGGACTGAAAAAATACACGAGTCGCATGATTTCTCCTCACGTATAGATATTTTAGAAACTTTATTTTTATTTAAATATTAATTTAGTAAATTTTTGACAATTAATGAAATTTCGGAAATTCATGGTAAATTCATAAATTACTAAAAATTATCAACAATTTTAAAATTTGTAGAAATTTTAAAAATTGGTGAGATTTTTGAAAGTTTATACAATTATTAAAATTTTCATACATTTTCAAAATATTGATATATTTTAGTAATTAGCAAATTCACCATGAAATTCCAAAATTGTCAAATTTTGAAAATATTTTCAAAATGTTGATAATTTTCAGTAATTTGTCAATTTACCATGAATGTGGTTGGTTGCCTTCTCATTTTTCTATCCTCTTTTTTATTTTTTGTCCAAGAAAGAAGGAAATTTTTTAAAAATTAAATTATGTACATTAACTTATGTATTGGACGTTAAATAGGATTTTGAATTTGATTTTAATCTAATTTAAAATTCTTAAATTGCATTTTTTTTTCAAAAATTTTCGGTAATTTATGGTAATTTATGTTAGCTCATCCCTTCTAAATGTTCCAATCTGTTAATGCGATCAATGTATGTATAGTTTTCTTTATTCACCTCTGACGTCACACATTTGCTGCCTAGGGAGTAAAAGTAAACTTTTACTCTCTTTGACGTCACCATGCTCGAAAGACACTACATTACAACCGCTTTAGAAACATCGAGAAGGGTTGAAATCATGCATGTGTTTAAAAAAATGGATGATCACTTTCCATCCTCTCCACTCCATGGACCCGTGGGACGACTATGGATTCGAATAGCGGAAGCGGAAGAACCGCCTACGACTGAGTATACATAATATAATAGGCTGTCTGCTACCTCGCGGTTACTTTCTGAGATCGTTCGATCCGTAACATGTTTCATTGCCGATTACTCAATACTGGATCGTGGGATACAAAACACACCTTGAAATTAAATTAAGAGTGATTCACATTTTGTTTCTGTATTTGCACTTAATGGGTTTTGTATTTATTGGCCTCAAAACGCATTTATATTTATTTCCTCTATTTATATGGATAACGAAACTTCTTTCAATGTCTATTAAATAGGTAATTTTATTAATGAATGGTAATAATAAACAAGTTTCATTATTTTATAACAATAAGTGGTCCTGATAAACAATTAAAGTAGATTAAGTAGATCTGATTTTTCTTATAGAATGAGTCAAATTGGAAATTAATGAGTTCTTCACGACTTTCTTGTATGATTCACCTCCTCTGAATCAGACATGTGTACCTACATTGTACAGGTAGCAAAATATTAAAAGTAGATCACGTTCAATTCCGTGAGAATTCAACAACCTTTCAGAATCGTATAATAAATAATCAATCGATGTTATCAATTTATTGAAACAACAGCTGTTACATATAATCAACTTTCTTTGAATTTATTTTGCAATTTAAACTATTTAAAATATTACCACGGCATCGTAGTATGTCAAATTTTGGTTTTGCATTCCCCGAAAATGTAACTGTGAGGTATTTTATAGAATTCTTGCGCCAAATGCAGACAAAAACTTTTAAATTGTAATTTAAAATCGTCCACCATCATACGATTTTTTGCACAGTTTATCTTTGAATGCTTCGAGCTTAGAATTGTACAATTTGTCTTTTGAATGTTACACATAGACTTGAGATTAATAACTGTCGTTTCAGATAGAAAATTTTTACTCTTCAACTTTATAAAAATTTCGATTGAAATAATTTTTAATGTTGAAAATGAGTACATAATCTTCTACTGTATTTATTTATTATAAAATGTTTGGTTTTTAAATTGCTGTCACTATTTCAGCCACAGAAAACTTTACTTTCAAAATTGCAAACAGAGTTGTAGAGTATGTTTTCTCCCAACCTCGCCCCAAACAAATAGTCGACCATTTTTTAATATTCCACTATTTTTCAACAAAAGGCAAGAAGCAATAGTAAGAAGGAATACAATTGAAAAAATCTGCCCGCTTCGCGGGCACATTCTCATGGCGCGCTTCGCGCGCGGCTCGCTTCGCTCGCAAGTTTGAGCGCGCCTAGGGCGCGCGACTGTTGGATCTCGCGCTCGATTATGTATTCACCTCGCGCTACGCGCTCGGGCGTATTTGCATCGCGCTTTACGCTAGGCTCCTCTAGATTTTTGAACTTCGTGTTCGACTTCGATGAAAAGAAAAAGTTTGTTTGCAAATATTATAAAATTATCAAAACCTCTACATATTAAGTGATTGTTAAATTTATGTTTATTTTAGACTGAAAAGGAACTTTATTTACTCAAGGTTCTATCGACCTTAAGGAACACATTCTCATCCAGACACTCGCGCTTCGCGCTCGATATTTGATTTGAGCATCATTTGAACCGTATGATAGAAACAAAAAAGTTTGAGCGCACTTACGGCGTGCGATTTGGTAAATACACTGAGCGCGCACTTTGTGCTTCGTGTTATATGTTCTTCATATACAAATTACTAAATTTGTATTTGATTTCAAATGAAAAAAAACAATACCTTCTCATTAGAATGAGAATGTAATAATGATATAATTTAGGCGACAAATTTGATTAATTACAATTTTATTTTAGCTTGTGCCGTTTTTCAAAAAAGTTAATTTTTTCATTTTGAATATATTCTTACAACAAAAATTGATTACAAGTTTGTAAATCTTTTTTGAATGCACAATTTTTGTTCATTTATCTGTTTTCGTACCTTGCATTGTTTTTTCAAAAATTTGATTTTTTTTACTGTCAATGTTATTTTCACGAATAAAACAAAAACTACGCATCCTATCGAAACATGATTTACAACAAATTTGTACCTCTTCCTTGGATGAACAAATGTTGTTCTTGTCATTTTTTTCGTTGCTCATGTTATTCATCTAAAAATTTGATTTTTCTATTTTCAATGCTGTTTTTTACGAATAAAACAAAAACTACGCGTCATATCAAAAAGTGAGTGATAAGAAATTTGTAGATCTTTTTTGGGTGCACAATTTTGGTGGAATGATCTTTTCTTGTATCTTGCATAGTTTCACAGCAAAATGGAATTTTTGATTATTTTTTTGTGCGATCAAAATTTGAATTTTTTATTTTTCAAAAAATTCAAAAAGTTGTTATGAAAATATTATAGGGTGTTCAAAAAGCAACGTTTTTCTCCTCTTGACTTTTTTTCATATCGTGCGTTTTTCGGCTTAAAATGTACATTTTCGTTTGTTTTTTGGAATTTTGAAAATGCTATAACTCCAGTAATTTTTTTTTTTATCACAAAAAGTCATTAGAATATTTTGTTCGTCATGTTGCGTACTACTAATAACCATACATAGAATTTTTAAATCTTCAAAAAAAGTGGTCTCAAAAATTTTCAAAATGTGCTCACTTTTTGAATTTTCATCCAAAATAGCTGGTTAACGAACTCGTTCTCTATTTTTCGGCCATAAAAAAGTGTGCCAAAGCTCAATCAAATCTGATCATTTTTTCGAAAGTTATCGTGGCTACAGACAGACAGACAGACAGACAGACAGACAGACAGACAGACAGACAGACAGACAGACAGACTACAGACAGACAGACACCTTGGTAAAAACCGTTTTTTCTGGCTCAGGGGGTCTCAAAACGTGGAGATTTGATGAAAACCGACTATGTCAAATTTTACATAAAACCAATACCTTCTCATTAGAATGAGAATGTAAAAAACATTGTTAAAATGAATTTTTTTTATAAGTTTTAAAATCTTTAAATTCAAAATATTTCAAATTTAATATTACATTATCGGGAATATTATTTTGATTCTCAGAATCATAGAAACCCTATTTTTTCAGAGATATAGTTTTCGGTTTGAAATTGTTCAATCACGAATACTTCAAGTTTCCATTATTTATTAAGTTTTGACTCATTGAAATTATTTAATTTACATTTGTGAAACTAATTTTAAGACTCTTTGAAAATTCTTTTAGAACTTTTCAATTGCAGGTAGAATTCAAAGCGCCAAATTTTCGAATTTTTCATATTTATAAAATTGCGGAGTTTCTACAACTAATTTTTAAACGCTTCTCATTTGAAAGCTACATTTGTACATTTGTTTAAAAAGACCAAATCTGGAATTGCTAAATTTGTAAGGCTTCAAATGAAATAATTGTTCATTAAAAGCTTTAAATTTAGAATTGGTAAATTTTGTACGCTTGAATTTAAAATGATTTAATTCAAACTAATAACTCTTAAAGGTAGTTGTCATGCTAAAAATCAGGTCTTAGCAAAAAAAAAATTTATGATTTTAAAAATTGGATTAATATTATCAGTCGTTTCTTATGAAAATTTTTTAAAACTTACGAAAAGTAATTATATCAACAATACTTTTTTTAATTGAGGTTTTTGTTACTGTCGCTTCTTACCAATTTTTGAAAAATGGTCGAATTTGAATGATTCATGACTTATTTCTTTAAGGAAAACATTTCCTATAACTTTACTGTTTCTAGTTTAAAAAATGAGTAAATAATCTCCAAATGAGAGGTGTCAGTACAAAACTAGATAACTAACATTGGTATACAAAATGGGTTTATTGCATAAGAAATTAAAAAAAATCAAATACATTAATTTTTACACACACACACACACACACATATATATATATATATCATTTTATTACAATTTTAGGTGAAATTTTCTGGTAGTAACAGTTTTTTTGCCTTTCAGCAGTGATATTTCTTCGCAAAAAGGTGATTAACCTTATACAATCTGGCAAGAACTAATGACTTGAAAGTTTGCAGTTCATAATTTATTTTCAAGGTCATTCTTTTAACGAGATCAGTAAGAGCAGAAACTATGATTTAAGGTCCTTAGTTTTAAATTTATTTCGAACACATTTTTTCCTAAGGAATTCGTCCATTCTAAATGCTGAACCTTCTTTGGCGGTCTGAAATTAACGTCAAAAGTTTCGTGATGATCGATTACTGAAGTTGAGTCAAATGTAACCATAGGTGTATTTCCTAGAGTCATAAACGAGGGTGGAATGAGGGGGGGGGGGGGAGTCAGTGTAAAAGATGAAGAGAGCAACGTGATCGGAGATCGCAATCGTACGAATGGTTACGTCGTACGGGACAAGATTATTGGACGATCGAATAATAATTGTAATCATCGCTAGATAATGACGATGCGGTATATCGAGGTACCACCGTTGACACATGCACTCATGCAGTCATTTCCTATACCTGCGAATAAGATACCTATATGTATCGATGGATTTGTAAGTTATGTGATTTGTGGGTCGTGATCCCTAGCCAGAACAACAACGCGAGAATCAAGCAAGAGATTTGGTGTGAAAACTATAATTTATTGCGTGGAATGACGCAAGATTCGAAATGTCGAAGAAGAATACTTCACGTCAAACGTATGAATAATTTGATGATATTTAATAGAGGAGACTATCAACTTTAGAACGATTATTCCAGACTCGCTTGACAAATGCAAACCTTTCATTAAAACTTATTATAAAACTACTCATTGTGGTAGAGGGTAATTTAAAAGAAAGTTGTTATTTATTCGTGTATTAATTCTTACTAAGACCGCCTATTTCTACTGATATTTTTATACTAATTCATTGTGAGAAAATTTGATATACTTGCAACGAATGAAATCATTTTTCTAAAGAAATTAAAACAGGAGCATTAGGAATTATTAGAAGAGACTGGAACCATTCGAAAAGTGTAGCCTGAACGAGGCTTGCCTTTGGTACTGAAGCTTTGATATTTGTTGTAAGAAAATTTGTTATACTTGCAATGAATGAAATTATCTCTTTTCTAGAACTTATAAAGGAGCTTTAGAAATTATTAAAAGGAACGAGAACTATTTGAAACTAGTAGTCTAACCAATACTGTACTTTTGTACTGATATCTTGATATTCATTCACTGTAAGAAAACTGAATATATTTGCAATGAATGAAATCATCTTGTAGAAAATAAAAGGAGCAGTAGAAATTATTAGAAGAAACCAGACCTACATATTTGAGAATTATAGTCTAACCAAGACTGGATTTTTTCACTGAAATTTTTACATTAGTTAATTCTAAAAAATCTAATATACCTGCAACGAATCTTTATTTTAGAAATTAAAAAAGGAACTTTCAAATATTTGAGAAGAAACGTGTATTATTTGAAACTAATAGTCTAACCAATTCTGATTTTTTCTACTGAAATATTGATATGATTCATTGTAAAAAAATGTAATATACTTGCAATAAATGAAATCATCCTTCTTCATTCTAAATCATCCTACTAAAATATTTATATTAATTTATTGTTAAAACTCCAATATACAGTCAAACCTGGATATAGCGTCGGTTTTGGGGCTGACGGCCGCGTCCAATCCAGGCTCAACGAACTATTTTGTCTCTCTCTTGTTTTGTCTCTCTCCTGTTTCTCTCTCTGTTTTGTCATGCCTGACTGAATACTACACACCCCCCCGCAGGTCCTCTCACGCAACCCCGCTGCGCAGCGACAATTCTCGGAAACGCTGAATCAAGGTTCGCTAAATCCAGGTTTGACTGTACTTGCAATGTATCTGTCATCTAGAATTTAGGAAAGGAATATTAGAAAGTTTTAGAAAACTCGAGTACTATTTGAAACTATGTATTAGTCTAAGCAATACTGGATTTTTCTACTGTAACCATCCTTCTTCTAGAAATTAAAAAGGAGCATTAGAAATTATTAGAAGGAACCAGAACGATTCGTAACTAGTAGTCTAACCAAGACTTCATTCTTCTACTGAAATCTGTATATTGATTCATTGCAACACATGTTATGTTCTTGCAATGAATCTTTCTGCTAGAAATTAATGAAGGATCTTTTAAAATTATTAGAAGGAACGAGAACTATTTGAAAGTAGTAGTCTAGCCAATACTGTACTTTTCTACTGATATATTGATATTCATTCATGTAAGAAAATTGAATATATTTGCAATGAATGAAATCATCTTGTAGAAAATAAAAGGAGCATTAGAAATTAGTTGAAGAAACCAGACCTACATATTTAAAAATTGTAGTCTAACTGAGACTGGATTTTTCCACTGAAATCTTTACATTTATTAATTCTAAAAAATCTAATATACTTGCAACGAATCTTTATTCTAGAAATTAAAAAAGAAACTTTCAAAAGTTCCAGAAGAAACGAGTATTTTTTGAAATTAATAGTCTAACCCAGACCTGCCCAACTCGGGTAAATTCCCTTCGAGAACACATGTTCCGCGTCCCCTACACTTTCTTCTAGAGAGCGAGAGAGGTGGTAGACGCATGCGCGTGGTAGACGCGTACGTCACAGAGGAGAAATTCTCGCAAGCGCTTACCACCACTCCCGATTTCTAGGATAAATAGTGGGGTACGCGGAACATCTGTTCCTGAAGGAAATTTCCCCGAGTTGAGCAGTTCAGGTGTAAACAATTCTGATTTTTTCTACTGAAATATTGATATTGATTCCTTGTAAAAAAATGTAATATACTTGCAATAAATTAAATCATCCTTCTTCAAGAAATTAAAAAATAAACTTTTCAAAGTATTCGAAAAAACCAGAACTATTTGAAAATTGAAGTCTTAACAAGAACTGACCTTTTCTACTGAAATATTTATATTAATTTAATGTTAAAAATCTAATATACTTGCAATGAACCTGTCATCTAGAATTTAAGAAAGGAACTTTAGAAAGTTTCAGAAGACCCGAGTACTATTTGAAACTATTAGTCTAACCAAGACTGTATTTTTCTACTGAAATCTTTATATTAATTTATTGCAACACATGTTATGTTCTTGCAATGAATCCTTCTGCTAGAAATTAATAAAGGATCTTTGAAAATTATTAGAAGAAACAAGAACTATTCGAAACTATGTAGTAGTTTCTAGAATTAAAAAAAGGATCTTTGAAAATTATTGGGAGAAAGGAGAACAAGATCATCAAGACCAGATTTTTTTATTGAAATCTTGATATTGATTCATTGGAAAATATGTAATATACACCAGAGTCCCTCTATAGTAGCCGTCTCGGGGGTACCCTTTATCGCTTTACGCTATCTCGGGACTCAAACAAACTGTTCTTCTTCTCTTTCTTTCTTGTGGCTTTTGATAGCGCCAAACCGTAATCATCGCAACTCCGCTGACCTTACAAACGCCTCCCTCTCGTACCCTTGGACCGCCTTGTCTCTCATAGAGGGAACTACTATAGAGGGACTCTGGTGTACTTGCAATAAATCTTTCGGCTAGACATTGATGAAGGATCTTTAAAAATTATTAGATGAAACGAGAACTATTCGAAACTAGCAGTCTCACCAAGACTAGATTTTTCTATTGAAATCTTGATCCTAATATATTGTAAAAAATGTAGTCTACTTGCAATTAATCTTTTTTTTTTAGAAACTGAAAAAGGAACTTGGGAAAGTATTAGAAGCAACTAAAACTATTTGACTGTATTTCTATACGAAAATCTTGATATTCATTCATTGTGAGACAATGTAAGATACTTGCAATGAATGAAGCCATCTTTATTCTAAAAATTAGCAACGGAATTTAAGAAAGTATTAGAAGAAACTAGAACTTTTGAAATAGTATATTATGATTTCAGACACGACTGGAGTACAGACACAGTTTCTGTTGACGTTTAATTTTTAATAGAAGAATTTCGGAAATTTTTAGGTACTATAAATTACAAGAAATTTTTGCTATTTATCGTAATTTTGTAAGTTAACAACATTTTCTGGAAATAAAAATTTTTTCATACTTTAAATTTTGTTTTTCCGTAAATTTTATAAATCTAAAGTATCCATATACTTCAAAAATTTCCGTTCATTTCTAAATTTACCATAAATTCCTGAAATTTGCAATGCTTAAAATTTCTGGAAATTGTAGGATTTTACGGATTTTCCTTCAATTTTTGATAACTTATAGAAATTTTGTCAGTAATTTGTGGGGACTAATTGCTTCGAGCTGGTCCAATCTGTCAAACAATCTCTCAACACGATCAAGTGATTGCTTGGCGATCACTTTTTTTGAGCCGAACATATGAGCAAACAGATGATTAATTTTTATTATTCATTTCTGAGGTCACACTTTTTCTCCCTCTAATGTCACCATGCTCGAAAAGAATTACTTTCACCCGATTTACAGGCATCGAAAAGAGCTGAAATTATTCATGTGCTGTAAAAACGAGTAGTCTAACAAAGACTGGCTCTTTCTACTGAAACCTTAATATTCATTTATTGTAAGAAAGTTTAATATAATTGCAATTAATTGAATCATCTTTCTTCTAGCAATGAAAAAAGGACCTTAGAAATTATTAGTAAGAAACGAAAACTTTTCAAAACTAGCAGTAAAAAAAGACTGGCTTTTTTTTCATGAATCTTGATATTCATTCATTGTGAGAAAATATAACAGACTCGCCAATTGGAATGTTAGGATTTTAAGAATTTTTTTTCAATTTTTGGTAACTTATGGAAATTTTGTCGGTAATATGTGGTGACTAATTGCTTCGAGCTGGTCCAATCTGTCAAACAATCTCTCAACACGATCAAGTGATTGCTTCACGATCACTTTTTGTGAGCCGAAAATATAAACAAATAGATGATTAATTTTTATTATTCATCTCTGACGTCAAACTTTTTCTCCCTCTGATGTCACCATGCTCGGAAAGAATTACTTTCAGCCGATTTACAGGCATCGAAAAGAGCTGAAATTATTCATGTGTTATGAAAAACGTGTAGTCTAACAAAGACTGGCTCTTTCTACTGAAACCTTAATATTAATTTATTGTAAAAAATTGTATATACTTGCAAGTAATTGAATCATCTTTCTTCTAGCAATGAAAAAAGGTACCTTAGAAATTATTAGTATGAAACAAAAACTTTTCAAAACTGGCAATAAAAAAAGACTGGCTTTTTTTGCATGAATCTTGATATTCATTCATTGTGAGAAAGTATAAGAGGCTCGCATTGTAGGCAATCGTCTTTCTTCAAGAAAGTGAGAAGGAGCGTTCGAAATTATTGAAAGAAACCAGAACTATTTGAAAATTGTAGTCTAACCGAGACTAGATTTTTCTACTGAAATCTTTATATCCATGCATTGTAAGAAAATATAATGTACTTGCAATTATTAAAATCATCTTTCTTACATAAATTAAAAACATAATTTTAGAAAGTATTAGTAAGAAGCAAGACCTTTTCGAAACTAGTAGTCTAGACAAGACATTCTGTTTCTACCTAAATCGATATTTTCATCAATTGTAAGAAAATTTAATGTAACTGCAATAAAATCAATCATATTTTTTCTACAAATAAAACAAGCAACTTTGGAAAATATTAGAAGTAACGAAAACTATAAGAAAATCTAATGTACTTCCTATGCATAAAATCATCTTTCTTCTAGAAGTAAAAAAATTTAACATCAGAAAGTATTCGAAGAAAAGATAATTTTTCGCAACTAGTTGTCTAACCAATAATCGCTTTTTCTACTGGAATCTTGAGATTGATTGACTGTGAGAAAATCTAATATACTTGCAATGAATGAAATCATCTTTCTTGTAAAAATAAAAAAAAGGAACTTTAGAAAGTATTTCAAGAAAAGAGAACTATTCTAAATAATTAGGATTAGAAAAAATAGAGGATTACACCACAGATCGTAAATTCTTCTTAATTTCTCGTTATCCATAACTGTATAATTGCACTTCATAATCTTCCATTTTGAATCCTTTAGGGAACAAAACCTAATCGAGAAATCGATGCCTTTCACTATTACCCATCATCCATTCGTCCCGCGAGTGTTGATTCAATCAATAATCGCAAATAATGCAGTGTCTCGATATCATTAATGTTTGTGAAAGAGCGCCAATTCCCTTGTAGTGATGCAGCAAGAGGATAATTTGCAACAGGATTAAAATCTTTTCTACTAATATTCCCTATTTTTCTCTCTCTGATTGTTTTCCGATGTTATTTGTTTCATCTTCGATTCTCGTTCTCCAGGCACATTGTTTTCCAACTCGGTCAATCGAGATGTCCTTCGATTGAGGATCGGCAAGATAGGATCGAAATCTCAGGGTCGCGTCAGAACTCTCCCACACCGTGAAGGAAAGACGGCATTGGGAAGATACAGGTAGATATCTATCTGTCTGTTGGAAGAGAGGGTACCTGCAGTGTTCAGGAGGAGCGGTCCAGTATCAAGTCTATTTACCAGCTAATGCCTCTCATTTACATGGCATCGATTTCCTATCGTATCTGGATGCTGCATACACGGATCGGTCAGTGCCATTTTTATACGAGGGGCAAGTCTGCAGCTACTAAGGCGCACGTGGTCTTATTTCATTTCGTGAAGGAGCCTTTGCTAAAGCGGAAATTTTTCAAGATGCCAACCATTGATATTTAGATTATTTTATTTTTAGTGGAATCAAATCAGGTTCTGGCTTTGTTAACTGATTCTGGAAAATAGTGAATCTAAATCTAGATGAATCATTTGTAGTTCCCGAACGTTTATGCTTCAGGGAACTCATGATTATAAATTCCCTGTTTTTTTTCTTTCATTGATCCGAGCCTCATTTCGGTTCCGATATTTTTAAATCAGATAAGTTATTGTTTATTGCTAAACACATTCTATAAAATTTTACTACAAGGATTCTGCAAAATTCTGACCTACAATTCTACAGGAATTCTGAAGAGTTCATAGAACTATTTGAGATGACTTTCTAAATAAAATTCAAGTCCACCCAAGTGTCCTCGACGAATATCCATACACTTCTATAGACTTTTGCGAAAAAACTTTTAAGGATCTTCTTTACAGAAACCCAAACTTAAAAGACTCAAATATCCTTACGGATGACCCAGAATATTGATATGATATCCATGAGTCATCTGAAGATATTCTACCAGTAAATTAAGTCTCAGGAGCTTCAATGTCATCTTCAACGTCTAGGTTCAACAAAAAGTTTGGCATAATATCTGAAAGTCTTAAAAAAATGTTTTGCAAAGTACTTGAGTATTAAGAGTGTCAACTATCCTCTATGTGGACTCAGAATCACTGGGCTGATGTCCATGAGATATTTCAGGATCTTCTACAAAAAATCATCCTCCATAAAAATCTTTAGAAATTTTCAATTAAGCTTGAGGATAGAATAAATATTAGATAGGCCGATTTCCAGAAGCATTCTGGATCAATTTGAACGTTATCACAGTCGACCAAGAGACCCCAAAAATGGCAAAAATTCTAAAATTAATCGAATTTATATAAAACTTGGTATAATGGAGTTTTTAGAGTCTTTAACTTTGAATTTGATCTCGAAATTGAAAAATTCAAAAAGGCGGATCCAATATAGCAGCCAAAATTTCAAAATTGTTACATATTTCTATAAAACTGGGTATAAAGGGGGATTTTCATGTCGCTAACATTGAATTTGATGTAGAAATTTGGAAATTCAAAATAGTGATTCCAAAATAGCGACGAAAATTTTAAAAATTACATGTATTTGTATGAAACTTGGTATATGAGCGATTTTGGGGTAGTTAACTTCGAATTTTATGTTAAAATTGAAGTATTAAAATGTCAGATCCAATATGGTGGCCAAAATTACAAGATTTTAAAATATTTGCCTAAAGCTGGTTATCGCATTATTTTTGGGCTCACTGATTTTGAATTAGACGTCCGACTTAAAAATAATGGATTCAAGATATCTGACAAAAGAGTCTAAATTTGTCGGATTTGCAAGAAAATTAATTCTGAGAGGTTTTTTGAAGTTCTGACTTTGAATCTATTGTCGACGCATGTTTAATATTCAATTAAAGATTGAGGTAAACGTCACATGAAGCATACCTACCAAAAAGAAAATCCTGCCTAATTTTTTTCTACAAATAAAAACCATCAATTGAAAGATTTTTCAAATATTTTTTTGGTGAAAAATTGAATTTATATACTTTTAACAATATTTTACAGTTGATAATTGTCTCTGAAACAGCTTCAGTTTGGTTCAATGAGAATAAGGAGGGAGGTATTCTAGAAATGAAAACCAAACCTGAGAAATTGTTGAGAAAATTATTTTCAATAATAACAATTGTTTACGTATGGTGACAGTTCGTTACTGTATATCGATCCAGCAGTAAATCTAACAAATTTTAGACAAGAAAACCCAAATTTAGCAGCTGAGCATCACAATTCAGAATGTGTGTATAATAATTAAGTTGAAGGTTAATAGAATTATTTAAATGTAATAATCGCTGTAATAGGGCTCATTAGTGAGTTGATTTTGGTTTTTTTTTTTTCAAGAAAAAAAAAATAATTTTGAAAATTCTAAAATTATCACTTTATTTGTTTAGATATTGAAGACCGTTAAAAATACGTAACGTTTTTAGAGGGGGGAGGAGTACACATCGAGCTTCACGTTATTATCAAAGTTACATACACTAAGTATAGAGAAATCATTACCTAAATATATAATAGCCAGGTAATGAATATTTAATTCTGAGCGTTTCTAAAAAAAAAAACATCTACATCCGTTCAGAAATTGAGCCTGAAAAGGATTATGAATAGCAAATTCTGCATTTTGATCACACACGCAAGAACTTAGTCTGAATAAATAAAAGTATGACAAGAGAAAAAAATGTATACAAAAGTTTGATCTATTGAAAAAAAGAAATTTAGAATCACAGAACTCTTTTACAGAATTTAAATTGCAAAAATGGTTTAAAAATATATCTAATACAGAAATCCCAAATTAAATTGCTGAAACTTTACCCTTGGCCAATAAACATGGTTTTCCTTTTAATGCCAACAAAATTCCAATAAACAGCATAATTGCTAATAAAGAAAATTGCATTAAAAATGTAGAAAATGATGAGCTAAAATTAAATATGAGGAAAACTACAACTCAATTAATTTCAAACCATAATTTTCCAAATAAATTTGATAACAAAACTAAAATTGTTGAACCATCAATTCCATCAGACAAAATAGATGAATTCATAAATATTTTTAACAATTTAGAGGATTAAATTAAATTTACTACTGAAAAAGAAACAAATGATTCAATAACATACCTTGATTTAATAATCATAAAAACTCCAGAAGGAAATTTGATCACAAATTGGTATAAAAAAAAGTCATGGTCAGGACGTTATTTAAATTATAATTCTCATAATTTATTTGCTCAAAAAGTAGGTTTAATTGAAGAACTGGTGGACAGATGTGTGAAATTAAGCGATATTAAATTCCGAAAAGAAAATTTAAATCATTCAAAAAAAAAACCTTAGTACAAAATAATTACCCACTTCAATTAATAAATAACATAATCAAAGAAAAAATATTTGAAATATATGATAGTTCCTCAAAAAATAAAAAATGGAATGAAACCTATAAAAAAAAGACCTTGAAGTCTCTATACCATATATTGAAAATCTCTCAGAACGTCTGAGATCTTCTTTAAAAAAATAAAACATTCATGTTTATTTTACAAACAACCACACACTAAATAATTTTTCTTTCTTCAAAAATAAAGATAAAGATAACAAAGAAAATTTATCTGGAGTTGTATATCTGATCAATTGTAAATGTTGCAACAAAATGTATATTGGGGAAACTGACAGGAGATTAAAAACTCGTATATATACGAACATAAAAGAGATTGTGAACTAGGAAATCAAAATACTGGTTTATCACAACATGCATGGCAATTGAATCATTATTTTTATTTTAAACTGGATAATATCACAATTTTAGCTCGAGAAAACAATACTCATAAAGAAGAGTTATTGAGTCCATTTTCATTAATATGTATATATATTAAAACTTCCATTAATTTTAAAAAATAAATATTAAATATTAACAAAATTTACCAAAGCATTATATAAAAAATGGTTTTAAACTGTTTAAAAAATGAATAAATAAAAAATAAACAAAGATAAAAAATTTAAATTTTGGTGCACTTTTCATTTTGGATGCTAATTTAATAGGGTAAGAGCACTAGTGGTTGGCACTGCGCCGGTTATTGGCACCCCCTTTAAATTTTGTTAAATATTAAGAAAATGCGAACATTTATCGTATTTTACTGATATTATTTTAATTCTAATATCATTTGTGCGCAAAACGATATATACAACTTTAGCAAAATAATGTCAAATTTAGGTGTAAAATATTTAATTCTTTTTAATTTTTAGGGTGCCAAGAATTTATCGGCTTTTCTAAAGAAAATCTTTAGCTGACGACATTTTTTAATTTCGTTATAGCAACGTTGTAAACAAGTAAATCTGTTTCATTTTTGCAGGTATTTTGAAGAAATATTTGAAATTCAATAAAAAATCAGAATTAAACATCGGTGATAATGTATTTATTAATTTAAGAAGGGTGCCAATGGAAATTAATACAAAAAGTATGGTCTCTAGTCGTTGGCACTCCAGTGCCAATGACCAGACCATGCAATTCTGGAATGGTTTCATTCATTGGCACCCCTGCCTTGTCAGAAAAAAGTAAGGTTATGTAATCCCTAGATCTTGTGTTGACTTGAATCATTTCATGTATTTCTCATAAAATAAAGGTTGAAAAGTATCGGAACGACAAAAGCCGTTATTAGTAAACGCAAAAGTAGCTAAAAATTATAATAAATGAAGCTGTCATTTATATACCGGTAATCGTAACCTCCAAAGTTTTCTTCATATCATTTATTGTTTTTAGGCTTTTAGGTACAGTTAAATATTGTTGTTATTTGAATTATGAATAGAATTTTATTATCTTTATACATATTATGTTTAATAATATCGTCGTACAATGTTTTAAATGTTACGCAGATATGTTTGTTAATTTTTCTTTAATTTTATTTATTCTGATATATATGCCCATCAGAG
The DNA here is from genome assembly GCA_932195095.1 of Andricus curvator. Lineage (NCBI taxonomy): Eukaryota > Metazoa > Arthropoda > Insecta > Hymenoptera > Cynipidae > Andricus > Andricus curvator. The sequence goes on from CAKNYM010053497.1 coordinate 334,648, forward strand.
AGTATCTCTGAGGAAATAAAAACGTATACCGAAGAACACATGTGATATGACTATAAGCTTTATAGCTGCTGTCAAAGATATTGGCATGTCCAAAAACAAAATTTATCAAATACTAAATTTAGAATGATCAATAGAAAAATTATTTATTATTTTCAGATGCACAATTTGTTTTTAATCAATGTTTTAATGTAATTGCAAAAATTTTAAGAGGTTATGTGAGTGTAGTGCCAATCACTGGTGACGGGGGTGCCAACAACTGGGGTTAGCAGTGCCAAACACTAAAATTTTGGGACTACATACTTATTTTTGACAATTTTTCAAGTTTTTGTCAACATTGAATAATAATTTAACATTTCAATGTATTCTTCATGAAATTTGGAGTGTAGGTATAATTATCACTATTTAAGAATTCAATACTTTATGTGTTTATTTATTTCCTAAAGTCTACATTTCCTCTTAAGGTGCCAATAACTGGTGCTCTTACCCTATCAGCCTTCTTAATTACTGAGTGAAAACTAGCTTGATCTCTAATGCATTTGATAGTATATGTTTGTCCGGCCGAAACACAACACTTCGTTTAGTAAAAATGTAGTTATTATATAATATTGAACTCGCTTGAAATTTTTGAGTTTTCAATTCCAATCTTGATAAAGCATATGATAAAAAAATAGGACAGATCATGTTTTACTTATATGAAGACTAAATTTTAATATAAAAACCGCAATGTGGAAAAACTAAAATTTTAGTCCAAAATGACTATAATATAAAGAATAGAATTGAAATGTTTCAAGGATTTATCAACATCACTACAGGCAAATAAACGAAAAATCTTTCTAAACAACTTTTTAACTATCTATCAAGGAAATGTATATCAAATTAGAATTTATATTTACATTAATTGTTGACATCCGAATCCATTGCATTCTATGTGACCGTATGACCAAATTAATGTATTTATGAAGAATAACAAATATTATGGATACTTTGTTAGGTTATACATTTTCTTCTTATTGGGGTGCGTGTAATAATGAGAAAACAATAAGGAGAAAATTAAAATGCAAATGTGTAAAATATACGATATTTTCCTAAAAATCGATTTTTTACTGATATTAAGCAATTTTTTACACTTGATACCAACAGCGCACGACTTGATCAAATGGTATGAAATTTGTGTACAACCTGTTTCAATATATCCTTATTAATGCCCTGTATTTACGTTTTCTAGACGTGGAAATGTAATTTTTACAATTTTTGGGGGTCTCCTGGCCCACTATGATGTTAGTAGAGTTTCCTGAGCTGTAATTTTTCATAAAGGATCGTTATCTTTTTGCAGGAGATCCTTAAAAGTCTATTGAACATCTTCTTAATGGTTCTGGTTTGACTAAAGTTTTACAAAAGTGTCCTTTATCATCTGAATATTCACTAATTGTAGAATCATCTTCTAGATCCTACAGTTCATAAAAGAAACTCAGATAATTATTCCACAGAATTTTTCCATCTATCTTTGTTTGGGCTATATTAAATTAATTCAACAAATTAAATACGGTTTTAAGCAGATCTGTATTCAATGATCTTTATTCTACCAAGGCAAGAAAGTAAATGAATGACATGTGTTCATAAGCATGCTCACTGAGTGACTCATAAGAAGACCCCATATCAGAACTTATGAACAAAACCATAGTCTTTCTGCAATATAGAATTTCTATAGAGTATACCGAGTCACTTTTTTCTATATGCTGATCTGTTAGAATTATAATATTCGTTCGCATTTTGTACTAATCTTACATGAATTTCAACACCACCTGAGTAAGAACCGTAACCTAAAATTAGATGTGTAGATTTGACAAGGGCAATATGACATCATCAAAATATTCCCATTACATTAAATTCTAGGCAGATGTATGTTGAAACCGTGCAAAAAATAAAATTTCCTTTCCTCATAAAGCGTATTTTTTTTATTATATGATCAATTTAAACAATTGCCACACCGCTGACAGATACAAAAAAACAATACATCCAGGCGTAGTCCGATGCTGTATCTTCTCTTTTATTCCATCGCCGTGGAAGGTGTTCTTCTTCGCTCTCTATAGGTCACGGCATTCGCGTCATTAGCACACCTCTTGATTTATAGCAAGTGAAAAAAACGCGACGCGCACGGGATTTCGACTGACCGTACCGATAATCCGTGTCTAATGACCGTGGACACGAGCATTATGGAACGCGCGGTATCGCTCGACGTGTTTCTTGCAGAAATTAAGAGAAATTAAGGGGAGTTACCTACCTCAGTCTACCCCCAAGGTCGATGCTTGTGCTCGTATCGCGAGAATCAAGATCTTCGAGATCGACTATATTAATCACGCGCGGCAGGCATGCATCGAACTTTTCTCACAGTGTCTTTCAGCTTACAATAAATTAACTGCAAAACGACACAAAAATAAATAACGTAAGAAAAGTGATTATTTCTGATGCACGTCGCGAGAATGAACGATCAGGCGATGAGAACAATGAAAGTGAGAGTTTTTTTCATTCTTGTCACGTACTTCACGTTTTTCTGATTCTTAGACAGGGCAGTGATCATTCTATTCAATTTCATTTATTATTGTATCTTTAGACTAAATAAAGTGTAAGGCTAGTATATATTGGGATTAATAATTCATTAGCTTATCCAGAAGCGACAATGATCGAACTATGGGGCGCTGTGTTACGTGTCAGGAAAGTAATGCAGTATAAGCGGTACTATCGCTACTATAGTTTCAAGGAACTTTATTTTGTATAGTTTTTGTATAAAATTCTTGTACAGGATGGCTAAAAAATTTAATTATCAGAATTCCATGACTTTTCCCTGATTTTTTTCTGACTATATCTCTGAGCATTTTAATCTTTTAACATTGTTAAGATAGAACCTTTTATAAAACAAAAGAGATGACTTTTCTACCATGACAGATGAATTTTCAAAACAAAAGGAGAAATGTTCAACAAAGCAGTTGCATATTCGCCTCAAAAGATGACTTTTTAACAAAATAGTTAAATTTTCAACCAAATAATCAAATTTTCAACCCGATGACCGAGTTTTTAATCAAATTATTGAATTTCCAACAGAAGAACATTGAACTTCAACCAAATAAGTTGCATTTTTAACCAAATAGTTGTATTTTTTAGAACACAATTGATTTTTCCAAAGAAAGAAAGAATTTTTGATTAAAGAAGATGACTTCTTCAGCTCGAAGCTTCTAAAAAAAAAGATTAAAGTTCAACAAAAAACTGTTGAATTTTCCACGAAATAGTCTGAGTTTCAAGCCAAAAAGTCGAATGTTTCAGAAAACAGTTGACTTCTAAACCTGAAAAGAGGAATTTTCAACAACAAGGTTGATTTTCAATCAAGAAAGATGAATTTCCAACCGAATAGTTAAATTTCGAACAAGAAACAAAATTAATTGTTGACCAAAAAGTTGCATTTACAACAAAATATTTGAAATTGAAAGCAAAAAAGATTAAACATCAACCAACCACAGTCGTATTTTCAACAAAATAGTTGAATTTTCAAGCTAAAGAGTCGAAAGTTTTAGAAAAAGGTTGACTTTGAAACCTGAAGTAATAAGTTTTGAACAAAGAGGGAATTTTACATGAAGAAAGATGACTATCCAAACAAAAAAATGCATTTTCAATAACAGCAAAATTAATTGATATTGAAAAAATTGCATTTACAACCAAATATTTGAACTTTATAGCAAAAAATACCAATTTTGAACAAAATAGGTGAACTTTGAACAAAATAGTTGCATCTTAAACCTACAAAAATAAATTTTCAACCAAAGAGTTCAATTTTCAAGAAAAGAATTGAATTTTTAACTAAATAGTTGAATTTGTAAACAAATAGTGTAATAGTTTAATTTTCAAACTCAAAAGATGAGATTTTAACAAAGAATGTAATAGTTGCATGTATGGTAAAAAATCTTAAATTTCTATAAAAGATAATGAATTTTTATACAAAAAAAACGAATTTTCAACAGAATATATCAATTTCCAAAAAAAAAAGCGGAATTTTCAACAAAATAGTCAAATTTTTAACCAACGAGATAAACCTTTAATTGAAAACATAAATTTTCAACAAACTAGTTCAATTTTTTCCCAAGTACTAGAATTTTCAATGAAAAAATATCAATTTTCAGCAAAAGAGTTCAACTTTCATCAGCAAAGAGATGAATTTTCAACTAACATAAAATCGTATAGATACTTGTTTTGTATTGTAATGAGGAATCTTCAACAAAAAACTGATTTAAAAAAAAGAATGAATTTTCGAAAAATAATGGAATACTAGATATTTCAACCAAAAATGATTTTAATTTTCAAAAAAAAACAGGAGAATCTGACCAGAATATGATATCAGGGTGACCGCAAAATTCATTTTCAAAATTTCCTAATTTTACTCTGACTCATCTTTTATTTCCCCGGGACATTCATACTCAAAGACGAGAATCTAAATTTTGTAACATTTTCAACGTAGAGTATTTTATGTAAACAGAATACAAGAATTTCAAACACAAATTTAAGAACTTTATTATTCTTGACAGTTATTTAAAGTGTCTCATATAGAAATTGCGTTACTTTTGCCAGAATGTTTTCAAAATCTCTGACTCATCCTTCACTTTCCACGAACATTAAAATTCCCTGACTTGTCCCTTATTTTCAGGTTTTTCCTGACCTACGGCCATCATGTACACAGAGATAAATATTTGAAAAGCAGAACAAAAAGTTGGGTAGTCCCAATCAAATTTTGTTCTTGCTATAGAAGCAACAATACCATTTGGTTAAGCCAATTAAATTATCATGTTGGACCATTTGGTTGATCAAACCAAAAAGTTTGGTACGTTCAACGAAATTTTTTCTGTGGGCGCAAAAAACATTTTGTTTATTGAACAAATATAATTTGTAGAAATAACCATATTTTTGTAAAATCAATAAAATTATTTGGTTTGAGTTACAATATGGTCCAGTTGAAAGAAAATATGTATTTTGTAGACATAATAATATTTCTCATTTATACGAGACAGCGGTGAAGTAAGAAACATTAATTGATTCAATAAAATTAGTTATATTTGCAAGGAATTTGCTTAATTAAGCACAATTAAATGTCATCAGGATAATCCATGATTGTAGACAAAAATGCGTACAACCGAAAGACTTCACAAATCAAATCCATTTTACTTTTCTTTAAAAAATAAATGTTTGGTTTTTTTTTTATGAAACAAAATAAAGAAGCGATGTTCATAATCTTTCATTCAAAAGTCAAATCGAGGAAAATCACTATAACCACTGCCACTTTCTATAAGAATCTTGCTCTAAGCAACAAACATTCTTAATTCACGAAATAGTTGTAGCATTTTCCCGAAGAATAACTGACACTAGTTACATACAATTAAGCTTTATTTTATTTAGAACTGCTCAAGAAACCTCACAGATAAAAACCACAAGTTCCCGTTAAGATTATGTGTATTCAAATGGATTAAAATTATTTTGAATATCGCAAAACGACATTCGTTTGATTTCAAAGTGTTGTGAATTTGGAGGTAGGAGGAATTGCTCGAGATTAACTTGAATGCACTTCGAGTTAACAATTATACTTTACAGAAGAAGTTAAATTGATTATTCCTATTTAATGCCTTACAGCATCAAATAGGATCAACTTGCCTTCAGTTTCTACCCATTTCAACATAATTAAAATGCATTAATTTATTGGCAGAAATCATCATCGGATTAAACAGGATTGAAGGATTTCAATCTATTTCAAAGCACTCCTGACCGGGTTGTCTTCTCTGGCATATCATCAGCTGACATTAACCAAGAACCATACTGAAATCTAAATTCGGGCGTCTGCGCAAGCGAGTTCATGTGTTTGGTACCAGCAACCAAATTTCTTAGTACAAGCAACAAACGGTACTTAAAAGAATGTTGTTCGAGTCAAATAAATTGTTTTGTTACACCAACAAGTTTCTCAGGTAATCACAACCAAAGTTTTGTAAAACGGACAAGACCTGCTTAACAAAATTATTTTGTTATAGCAACTTCAGATTTGTTTCAGTGTACTTGTATAAATCTTCGGAATTGCAAAAGGTTGTTGACAGGAACTTTTAATTTGAACGTCAATTGCATGGGCATTGCCCTTCAATTATAAACCACTTCATCAAGTCGCCAACTGAATAACGTATTCTTCTTTCGTTCCAGACATTCTATAGCTTTAAATAATCAGATAGGCGAAAGCGTGTGACGAAGCAGGAAAAGTAACGTGATGATAGGTTTATCTCTTCTTCCTTCCTCTTTCCTTTTCTGACTGGTCGTTGGTCAGTGTCCCCAGGCAATGCAGATAATGTAGCGGCTTCGGAACCCTCGCCTCGACTCGCGCTACGAGTCGGCAACCGCACTTACGCGATAAATTCGCCTATCTAATCATTCCTTTTTACTTTTATTTCCACCTATTATAAACCTTTACATTTCGTCCTTTACTTACATATCTCAGTTATTTCCATTACAATCTTCCAGAGAAAGATTTTCATGTAAAAATCAAAAATCTGAACCAATTTTTAGGGGATTGTAGAGACGATCAACAAAAATCTGGATAATTGATCATTTTGATGACTTTTCCGCATTTTCGAGTGAATGCTTTAAAACCTGTTGGGAAATTGTATAAAAATACAAAATTTTAATCTGTAAAAATCACGTTCGTAACTAATTTTGTTCTCTTTTTTGTCAAAATCACGTATGCTAACGTATTTTTACCTGCTGATCACGAATATAACCTCGAAAATATCAAATGACGTCTTCGAGGCCAAAAAATAGTTATTATATTTGAAAAACAGCAATTATTGGTAATTATTTGCCCATCATTTTTCCAGCACTAGAAATTACTATTTTGAAAAAAACAAAAATTTTATAAACATTTACAATTTATTAATGAAACAAAATTTACTTAACATGTTATAATTTCAGTCTTCATTATAGCAATTTTTAATTTCATACTATTCTAACATTTCAAATAATTGAATTGATAAATATTTAAAATAATCAATAATTAGTGAAATTCATTAAAGTAATTTAAATCTATTGATATTCAACATTAATAGAAGCTTTGACTTCATTCACATTTCTGTCAATATAACACATTTCTTCTCACATAGTTTTGCTGTGAAATTTGATTAAAAGAGAACAAATTTAAATAAAGGAAGGAATGTTGGATTATTTTCATGTTTTTTATTTAGAATAATACAAATAATTTGGTAACAAAATGATAAAAGTCAGTATATAGTGATTATCATTCCACAGAAAATATGAAAAAAATCAAATAATAAACAAAAATGTCTTGATTTTTTTTGTATTTTTTGAAGAACATACAAATGTTTTGCAATCTCACCTGACTGATGTTTTACTTTTGAAATAAAAGCCGCAAAACTTAATTCGGGGGCTTTAATAAACCATGAGGCCCAATTTTGGCCACTTTTTGACTCCCCCGTCCCCCATGTAGTCCACCGTGGCACCCCCCCCCCAATAGGGTGCTACGTGGTTTATGGACGGCCCCTAATTGACAATTCATGTATTTTGTTGGCAATTTGGGGGGGGGGGGGTAAAGAATTAATCTTTCTGGCTTAAAAATCAACTATTTGGGTTAAAATGTCTTTATTTTCTGTTGTAATATTTTTGGACTTACTATTGTTTCCAGTAAACATTTTTCTGTTTTCTGGCCATGCGTTTTATTTTTTTTTAACACCTAAGTGTAAAAACACGTGGCTCGGACTCGGAACCCCCCTCCCCCTAAAAAAACCACGTGGTTTATGGAAGGCCCCTTCTTAAAGTTTCCAGACTTTTCCTGGATTTTTTCCTAACTTTGTCATTTTCCCTGACCATTTGTATTTAAAGATGAAAATTCTAAACTTGTAACATTTTGAAAATATATAAACTTTTATGAGTGGAATGAACAAATTTTAAATTTAGGTTTATAATTTTGAAATTCATTATTATTATTATTACTCAGGGCTGCCACAGCCTAATTTACTTGAAAAAGTGAGAAAGTCACCTATTTAACCCAAAAAAGTGACCTAAGGTGACTAATTTTTAACCAAAATTGTGGCTAAAAGTGACTAATGTGCATTATTAATGTGACTAATGTTCTTTTGAATTCAAAAGGATTCAGAAGAATTAGATTCATAAGACATAAAAACAATTCGAGTTATATTCGGAAGAATTAAAAAATTGGAGAAAAAAATGTTTAATCTAAAAAAATGCCATTGATTTCAGTAAAATTGGAGTGAATTTAGAAAAATTTAAGGCAATACAGAAGAATTTGATGAAATGCCTCAGAAATCAATGAGTGTTGAAAACACAACAAGATGAATTTTAAAAAAACTAAAAAGAAATCAAAAGAATCCATTGAATTGAATAGAACTGAGTAAATTTAAAATAATTCAAAAGAATAAAAAATTTGAGAGAATTCGAAAAAATGTGAAAGAATTTAAAAGAATTCAGGATAAATTAATAAAAATTCAGGGTGAATTCCAAATAAATTCAAATCAATTGCAGAAAAAAGATGAAAATTTTTCCACATCTTTGAAACCCTACAAAATCCCTTAGCACTTCTTGTGAATAAATTCTGCAACATCCATAAAAAATATTATAAAATCCCGTAAAGTTCTATAAAATCTGGTATTTTCTATAAGCCTAAAAAAGTTATTAGAATACCTTGAGATGTATTTTACAGTCAAATATTTCATTTTAATTTTGACACAGTCTTACATATTCAATTGATATAAAAATTTGTAGACGTACGTGTTTCCGATGACAAAACAAAGTTATATCAAATTTGAGATCAAAAAACAGAATAAAAAAAAATAAAAAAAATTTTAATTAAAAATATATTTTTGTAAACAAGTTTTTATTAAGATATATTAAAAAAATCAAAATAATTTAGTCTGAGGAGGGGGTTACAATAATAATATAATGATCATAAGGTGACTAGAAATAAAAGCGTGGGGCGTAAACATTAAAATATTTTTGTTATATAAATGTAACGAAGTATCTACGTGTACAAAAAAAATCTGGCTATTCGTACCGAAATTGAGGTGTTAATAGCCCCTTTCCTTTTCGCCTTTTATTTATATATATTATTATTTTATTATTATTTTATTTATACATATACATGTATATATACATATATATATATATATATATATATATATATATATTATTCATTATTTATTATGTTTCTTTGTAACATATTTTAATACAACCGTTTATTTTTAATTATTAAAAATCTTTTCAATCGTTTCACAATCGATTAAAAAAGGACTAAACGTTTGGTGAGGTCATTCGTTGTGTCCTCGAAATGAAGCGCGAGGTCAATCAGCCAAAAAAAGGAGACGCCATCAATTTATTACCAGGACGATGATACTAATTCGTCACTTTAATTCGAGCCACACGCACTCTGCAACTGTCGGCCCTGATTCAGCAAAGGTCGTAAGCTTTTGTCTCCCAAAGGCGATTTCCGACGTGCCTGGCCTATTAAATGTCCTGCTGATCACCCTCGATAGAAAGATTCGTGCTGCCAGAAGCGTTTAACCTTTTACTTAAGACGAGAGTCTTAATGGCGATAGAACGTTTGAATCATCGCACTTAATAATTATTATCGTAATGATTTTATCGGAATAAAATTGCCTATTTACCATTCCGTTAGGTTCTATTCTCTTTTAATTTTATTGAAATTTACCTCTCAAGATAACATTCACAATTCGTTCCTTTCTAGTTCAGATGGATTGTTTACTTCTCCCAGGGATACTTTTATTTCACATTTTGCTTTTCAAGAAGTTCACCGTTTCTTGGAATTTTGATTTCACTTCGAGTAAATAAATATGAGAATAAAAAGAATGTGAATTAATTAAGTAATGACGCATTAAGTAAGTGAAATTTATTATCAATTACTATTCGATAAATACTGAAAGGTGAACTTTGCTAAACTTAAATAAGTTTATATACCCAATCGATACCTCGCTAATAAGTGAAATTAAATATTCACTTAATTACACGTTACGATGTCAGATGCCTTTAATTGATTATATAAAACTATTTATTCGTTTTGCTGAAATAATTATGAACTTTGGATCTTAAAATTGCACTAGAAAATAAAATTTATAATTGATATGCATATACTGCTTTAAGTAAACGAGTTTATTTTCTACCAGCAAAAATAGCGTCCCACGCACACTTATTACACGTTTCTTATTTTGATTGTCTAATTATCAAATTAAAATATCTATAAGCTTCAATTTAACGTACTGTAAAATATTATTTATAATAATAAATTAAAATAGCTATATTGGCTTTCATACACTGAAAAAATGGTTCAGCTGTCCTAGCTAAACCATTTTTTTCAGTGTTTCATTTCAATTTAATTTCAATTTCAGTCGGTTTTCAGTAACCTGTAACTTTTATTTGAATATAGGATTTTATCCCAGCAGGAATTAGAAGCAAAGAAAAAATATTAATTTGTTAATGTGGGATTTTATATCGTAAGGAAATATTCTTGAAAGGCTTTCCGGAATTCTGAGTCCTACTGATGTCTTTCAATGTCGACACTGATCAATTTTAAAGATGTTTACAATTAAAAATCTACCAACTTGTTTAGTTTTGCATTTTCATCGTTTATAAACATAAAGATTTAAACACATTTTTGAAATAGCTCTATCCTCCAGATTTGCAATTGAAGATCCTTTAATTTTCAATGTGTATAAATGAAAATTACATAATTATGAATGTATTTTTTCAGAAAGTTCAATTTTAAAGACATGCAATTGGAAACTCTTTACTTTAAAAATGTATAAATAGAAGTTCTTCAATGTGTATGATGTTTAAGATCAAGAGTCAAGTTTTCAATTATAAATCACCTAAATTGAAAAAATTTTGAATGTAAATCATCAAAATTTCAGAATTTTTTATTGTTAAACCTAAAACTTGCATAATTATCAATTGCAAATGGTCTGAATGAAAAACACTTGTACTTTACAAAATTTTAATTCAAAGTTCTACAATTTTGAAGATTTACAATTCAAAACTCTACAATTTTAAAGATTTACGATATAAAGTTTTCAAATATTGAAGAGTTACAGTGAAAAATTCTTGAATGTTAAAATTATAGGATTGCGTATTATTGAATTTTCAAGATTGATATTTCAAAGTTATGTAGGGGAACATGGGGCAAAATGACGACAGGGGCAAAACGGGACAATGATTATATCTTCTCTGTGTCAATGTCAATTTGTCATAATTCTGTTGCTATTTTCCAAATTATGAGAGGTATGGATCGGTTTCGTGCCCAGTTATAATTTCGTCTGATTTTCAACTACACGTAAGTAATACAAATGTTTGTTTAATTGAAATCGCTTTAGCACCATTCCGTTGTGTACTCAATAGCGCTTCTTTTGCGTCGAGGGGTTTTTGATTGCGATTATTATCGCGATTTTTGGGAGTCATATTGAAAAAACTACTTTGGGGGCAGAATGGGCAGGGGCGAAACGGGTCACCGCGCGAGATGTAGTAGAGCGCACATTGCTCTCGATTTCTGCCGAATGCAGACATCGAAGGTCGCGATTGTTTGTACTGTCACGATTTTCCGATGAAACGGGTTTCGTCAGTGAGGACGGAGACGAAATTCATATCTGCGTATTTTGTAAGGCCTCATTTTGGTCATTTTTGAATAAAAAATTGACAATAAAACTTGTTACAATAAGCTCTTGTAAATGTAGTACTTATTTCTTTAGGCTTTTTAAAAGAATTTTGGACATAAAACATTTTGTTTTTTATTTGACAAAGCGTCCCGTTTTGCCCCGTGTAAGGTGAAAAAAGGGACGAAAAACTTTCTTTCAAAAATGAATGGACAAAAGTAGAACATGGCATTTCTTCCAATACGAAAATTTTTTTTAGGTACATTATTAGTTGTTTAAGGCACTTATGGCATTGAATGCGAAAAAAAGTATTTCAGTATGGGAAAAAAAATCCTGAAGCAAAATCGTCCCGTTTTTCCCCATGTTCCCCAAACTTGGAACATTTTTTGTAAAGTTCAATTTTGAAGACTTATAATGAAAATTCTTTAATTTTGAAGACAATTAAATTCTTTTTAATTTGAAGGATGCATAAGCAAAAATTCTGAAGTTTTGATGACTTGTAAAATGAAAAGTAAATATTTTAATTATAAATCTTCTAAACTAGAGAAATTTCGAATGTATAGCATCAAAATTTCAGAATTTTTTTTTGTTAAACTTGAAACTTGTATACTTTTAATTTTTCAACTGTCAAAATTAAAAACCCTTTAGTTTCAAAGATTTTCAATATAAAGTTCTATTATATCGACGAGTCGCAATTGCAAACTTTTCAATTTTGAGGACGTACATATAAATATAAATTCTTAAATTTTTATGATTTTGAAGATCAAGCGACAAGTTTTAAATCTTCAAAATTGAATATATTTCTAAAGTAAATCATCAGAATTACAGAATTTTCAATTTAAATTTTGTAAATTAAAAAAATTTTAATTTTAAAGTTTTTCTATTTAAAGGTCCGTTATTTTGAACAGCTACAATTGAAAATTCTTGAATGTTGAAAGAATAGAATTGCATATTATTCAGTTATCAAGATTGATATTCGAAGATATGGAATTTTGAACAATTTTTTCGGAATAGTTCAATCTTGAAGGGTTGTAATTAAAAATTCATTAATATTAATCATTAAAAATTAATAACTTATGAATTCTTAAGATTTCTAATTGAAAAGTATTCAATTTTAGCGATGTATAGAAAAAATTCTCAAATTTTGATGATGTTGAAAATGAAAAGTCAAGTTTTCAATTCTGAATCTCTCGAATTGAAAGAATTCCGCATGTTAAGCTTAAAAATTACAGAATTTTTAATCGTAAAACTCGAAACGTGTGTAATTTTTAATTTAAAATTGTCAAAATTAAAAACTTTGCAATTTTAAAGATTTGCCGTGCACAGTTCTGAAGGGTTCATACTAAAGGTTCATTCAAAGTTCATTTTAAAGAGTACAATTGAAAACTCTTCAATTGTGAACAGTAAAATTGACGGCGTTGATTTATTTTTTCAAATTCTTATCATTTTTTTATATATGTAACATATGTTTTCTTATATATTAACAAAATTTAAAATCAACCTGTTTTTACTGTTCAGGTGGTAACAGTACCTGTTGTTAGTTCATTTTTTGAAAGAACTTCCCCAATTCTGCATCTATTTTTAAATGATCCTGAAGCCAGATAAAAATTATTCTAACGTATCTCGATCTAACATGATGAGAATTTGATATTTCAATTTAAACTAAAGAATTTCCATTCAATGGAAACCACTTCAAGCAGAAACAGAATCTCCTAAAATGTGAAACTAGCGTATACTAATAAATTGTCAAATTGAGTGGTAGAAGAAAAATCGAAGGACAAAAGCACGTGCTAAGTGAGTGGAAAAATAGGAGGTTTAATGTAAGCAAAGTGAATAAATGAATTTGAAGATTATTATTAATTGCTGTTTAATTAAGAATATATAAGCTCCTAATACTCGATCAGACAAAGAAATTTATTCGAAAGATGGTGCACCTCAGCACATAAATCTGAACTGTCAGTGTCCAATTAATTGAAAGGATCACTTTCCATCTTGCTCTGTCGAGAAACCGTCAATTGGAAGCGCATTTATTAAGAATTAGCGAGTTATCAGCGGCGCAGGGTGCAACATGAGGCGACACATGTGTACCAAAGGAAAGGCAACTCTAGGGAAACTGAAACGATAAAATCAAATTCCATGTCACCAGGTAGTACGTGACTGACAGGCGAGCTTCGTCACCGCGAGACACGAGATAAAAGAAGCGCAATATAACAAGGTGCATGAGAACGAACCGACAGACAACGCAAGAAGAGGATGTATATAAGTACAAGCATAACAGATATACTCTTCGATACAGCCTATATGATTCCTGATTCAGGTGATGATTTTCTGGATGCCGTTTCTTACATGGCGCACTTTCCTAGCGCCTAAGTGGCCAGCTTTGCAATCCTTTCGCTCTAGCGTCAACTTACAAGGGGAACTAACACCCTCCGGAATTTTGTTTAAATTCATAATCCTCTTAGTAATAGGTAATTAATTTCCAAAAATGCAGTATGCCCAAGTAATGAGATGCGCTTTTCAGCCATTTTCAAGAAACGCGATATTTTTCAATTACACTCGACTTTAAATTTTTAAACCTTCCCTTTATGCGTTTCAAGAAATTACGCCGCGCCACGGTTTTGAATGAGCGCAGCCGCGGGGGGATGTGGGGCTTACACTCATGCATGACAAAACAGTAGCATAGCGATAAATGGATATCGCCTAGTTGGATAACTGCGTCACGTTGCGCAACATTGCGACACGGCCCTGATGTTTACGTTTCGGTAACTTTCAATTTAAGACAAGGTCAGAACCAAGAGCGTGCATAAATTGAATGTCGGGTGTATTCAAACTAGGCGCTGTGTGCCTAAAAAAAGGGTTTGGAAGCTTATTAAGACCTTAATTAAGTCGTTCGAACCTCCCCCTACAACACTTTCCCTCTCCTACCCTCCATACTTCCCCTTCTCCTCCACTGTTCCCCACCCCTCACTTCACCCCACGCTTCCTCACCATTCGTCAACGTATTCCCCCTCTACTTTCCCCTCTCCTCAATTTCCCAGCTGACACTCCCCTTCCCATACTTTCTCTCCACAGCCATCACTTTCTTCCCCTGCTCACCTACACTACCCTACTACCCCTGCCTTTATTTCCTCCACTACCCTTCTCCACTACCCTTCTCCACTTCCAATCATTTCTCCTGCTTCTCCTTACTTTATCCACTACCTCTCCCTAATGTCACCTTACTTCCTCTACTTTTCCTACCCGTCAGTCCTCTATTTTTTCTCTGATCACTAACACTCGCTTCTCCTACTTACCCTACCCTTATTTCCTCTTATTTCCCTTCTTGTCCACCCCTCATTTGCCCTAGCTTCTCATACTTCCACTGCCCTCATTTCCCCTTACTTTCTCTACTTTCCCTCTCCCTAATTTCCCATCACTTCACCCAACTCTTCTAGCCTAATTTCCCTACTTCCTCTCTTCCTATTTCCCCTCCTTAATGAAGAAAAGTGCGACGAACGGGTGGACACCCGACCAAAAATATAAGGGTTTCTGTCTGGGGCTAAGAAAACCTGAAAATCGAGGAATGGTACATCGACCGCGATGCGAGTCTTTCAACTCCCGCTTAGATCAGGTAGCATGAATGGTATGAACGCTTGGCGTTTTCAACTGTATAGCCCTGGTTCAATTCCTACTGTTGGCATCCTTCTCAAATTTTTTCTTGCAAGAAAATTCGTTTAATTGTAAATCTCTATTAAATTTATTTAAATCAATCGAAACAATTCATTTGTCACCATTTTTCCATACGCGGAGAAAAAGAAATATTAAGACTCAATATCTGAGTTTTTAACTATAGGAAAACGATCTAGATATTAAGGAGATCTTAATATTTAAATTTAATATCCTGGTATTAAAACTTCAAATACAAAAAATATCCAGATATTATGCTTTAATATCTGGATATTAAATTTTAATATCAACGTATTACACATTAATATCTAGATCATTGTTCCATTATTGAAAATCCAGATATTGAGTCGCAACAATCATTTTTCTCCGTGTATGAAAAAATTGGTTTTTGTAACGCATGCACGAAATGTTCGCTTTTCGAGTCATGTATTGCACGGAAAAAATTTATCCGTGAAGAAGTCACGAACTTGTAGCTAGGTCTCGGATACGAGATAAAAAAATGAAACATTAAATCCTTATTTCTATGAGAAATATATGCATAAATTTCGAAGTTTCTTACGAACAGTTCGAATTTCCTACGAACAGTTCCTGAAAATTTCAGACTGAAATAAAAAGAGGAAAAATTTTATTTGTGCGATTTAATTTTATATTAATTTATAAATTCGCAACTCAGAAGATTCGAACCTCAAACACTGCTGACTCACCAGTTTCTAAACATAAACCAGGAGTGCGTAAACACGCGCAGCCATCGAGGCCAAACAAAATAGGTATTATAAAACTTCTAGCCACTCATCCGACGAGCTCGAGGCACACATACG
Source organism: Andricus curvator (assembly GCA_932195095.1). NCBI lineage: Eukaryota > Metazoa > Arthropoda > Insecta > Hymenoptera > Cynipidae > Andricus > Andricus curvator. Next base: position 350,834 of record CAKNYM010053497.1, read on the forward strand.
AGCGCACACACGCACCGCGCGTGTGAGCGTGGCCCACGTACAGGGAGACTTAGTTTCGAGTTCCCAGATTTGTCGGGCAAGCTCGTGAGTGCTCTGAGAATCTTTTCCCAATCACTCGTAATATTTTTGTAATTATTCACGTAAAAAAAAGTGATGAACCGTTTTAGAATTTTCACATCGAGTTCGTCAATCTTTCTCAAAGTTCGCAGGTTATTTACGAAAATACATAAATATCCGATGAATTTTTCTCATATCCGAGACCTACACTGTAAAAAAAATTTCTGGTAATTTTACCACTTTCAGAGTAGGTCCGATTATTACCTACTCCCAAAGTAACGTTTTCACTGACAGTACCGAATATCCACTTTTAATATGGAATTCAACTTTTTAGTTATGTAAGTTTCCAGACAGATTCTGTAAAATTACAATGCATTATGAATTTGTAGGTGATGGTATTCTAACCAAAAATATTCGATTTTTTATTCAACATGGCAAGTTTAGCATCTACATGAGAAATGTGAGTAATTATTTCATATTAAAAGAAAGGGAAAAATTCCCCTCTTCAAACGATTATTATTTATTGAACTTAATTTATCCTTTTATTGTATATTTATACTATATTTTTTATCAATTTTGTAAATAAAATTTTCCATAATTTATACCGTTCTGAAACACTCTTTTACAAATAATTTTAATTTTACCATTTTTTTTATTATTCTCCGCAACTTTGAAACTTTAAAATTACTTGTACTTATACTACGTTAAGAGCTGTGCAAGTACGCCTCGTTATCAATTATCAAATTTCAAGACGTGAGATTACGTTGGAAAAAGGAATTTTTAACAGTTTCTGTACTTTTACCAACGTCAAAGAAATCAACACTCTGAAAGTAGGTCCATTTATTACCTACTCTGAAAGTCACAGATTCACAAGCAGAAACTCTACTTCTACAACGCCTTGCTATAGTGTCAGTCTAAAAGTGGTAAAGTTGCAAGATTGGTTGGAACTTCTAACATGCAAGTGGTATTCATCCCATAATCAGAGTAGTAAAATTGCACCAATTTTTTGTTGGTAATTTTACCATTCTAAGTGGTAGAATTTTTTTATTTTTTACAGTGTAGCTACTAGTTCGTGACTTTTTTACGGATAAATTTTTTCCGTGTGCGTGTGGGAAGTGACCAATTCCAAAACCGCGGTGAAAAGTAATTATAAAAAGACTTTTTTTAGCTGGGGCGTTTGCGCTTTTTGAGCAAGATTACATTTCCTAGCTGCTGTGCGTGCGCAGTTCGATCCAGATGACTTATTCTTGCTCTTACGCTTGCGCGTTTCGATTTTGGTAAGTTTGCAATAAATTTTCGAAAATTACCCTAAATTTTCGAAAAATTTTGTGTTCATTGTTTCTCAAGTCATGTGAAGTTTACAGTATTTTCCATCAGCTCATGTTAGGATCGTTTCCGGCTCGTACGGTAAACTTCAAACTCATGTGGAACTGCCTACTTTCCGCAGATGTAGCACAATATACCATTCCTCCATCTTTACCACTTTTACTCGATGAAAATTTTGTTGATGAAAAATTCTCATCAACAATGATTTTGGTTCAGACTCCTACAAAGCTGTAACCAAAAAAATCTGACTTGCTGAATCCCAAATCTGTTTCCCAAATTGCTACATCAGCTCTCGTTCTCAAGATATTCCAACCTAAATTTGCAAAAAAAAACGTTTTTGTCCTTTTTGAAGTGTGATAACTCTAAGATTGAAACTGATCAATAAATTTGAAAGGCGAATTATAATTTCACGTTAAGAAGCTTACCAAAATCACTTTTAAAAACATTAGTTTCCTCACGGGATAGTCTGTTAAACCCTACGGAAATGAAACGCTGGAATTTCGATTTTCTTGCAATAAGTATGAAATAGAGTTTTATCGATTATAATTAAAATATAGAAATGCACAATTTGGCACAAACAGCTTTATATGTAGAAATTTTGGTATATCAGCTAAGGTTATGGATGATATGATATCGGAAATCGCAATTTCAGCCATTCATTTAAGTAGGGTTTGAAAGACTATCCGGTGACAAAATTATTGTTTAAAAAGCCCATCTTCATTTTAGAGTTATTTCACTCAAAAAAAAGACAAAAAATGGCATTTTTGGTACTCTCCGGTTGAAATAGCTCGTAAATTAGAACTGATGGAGCAATTTGGGCTACGGATTTGGATTCAGTATGTCAAATTCCTTCGGGAACACTATGTAGGACTCTGCACCAAACCAAATGTTGAAATTTGTTGGCCTATGTTATGAATATTGTAGTAAAAATACCCACAAATTTATTTTTAAGGTTAAAACTTCATAAACCTAGAAAAATATACAAGAAGTTTCTAAAAAAAAGTTGTAGATCTTCCAACACTACACCATTTATGCAGTGCATATTTTTTCTTACAAATTTTTATTTTTCGAGAGAGAAAAAAAAGTGCTGGTAAAAAGTGTAGAATTCCTTGAAATAGGACTTGCGACACTCCTGTAATTCCTGATTAGTGACAAAAATAGTTTAGCTTAAGCTACCTTTTCAATGTCTTGCGGAAGGGCAGGAAAGCACCCCTGTGATTGGTCCCAAAAATAATTCAATTCACATTCCCATCACTTTCCAATGTCTCGTGGGGATACCCCTGTAACTGATCACAAAAATAATTTAAGTCACAACTCTATCTCTTTCCAATATCTCATGGGAAGCGGAAAGACAATCCTGTGATCTGTCGCAGAATTAATTTAAATCACACACCTACCCCCCTTCAACTGTAAATTATTTAAACATATAAGGCTTATTCGGACTTGTGAAGCTGATTAAAGTATTGATCGCTTGATCGACCAATTTTTTCCCATAAAATTTTGAAAATATTATGAAATTCGAAGATGAGAAACCACGTTCTAGAAACTTGGGCTTCCTTTATAAGTTATAAAGTTTCAAGGATTCAAGATCATTTGTTAAACGATGATAACAGTTTTGGACTTTGCATCTTTAAAAAAAAAGATTTATTGTTTCAATAAAATCCATCTTTGTTTATTAATGAATAATATCAAAGTCATTTCGAGAATAGAATGAAATATTTGAAATTTGAATTCATTAGAAGGATGTTTAACATCAAATAATTTTAAGAAACCTTTATGATCTTAAAGTGTTTGAATTAAAATTAAAACTTTTCTGAAATTCAGCAATTTTATGTTGAAATGTTAATGCTCAATTGTCCTTTTGGAAATGTGGAATTGCCTAAGGTTTCTCTTTCCATCAGTAAAGTTAAGATTAATTTTAGATAACGTTTATCCCAACAAAAACACTACTTGTGAAATTAGGACACGTACATAAGTACCCGTGGAGAAATTGCCCAATTTGATCCTGATTCCCGATGTGGTCCTGATCGGGTTTGCCCAATGCGGCCCTGATCATGGCTACTGTTGTGGTCCTGGTCGGGGCCACATCGGGCTACCCTATGTCGATTCATTCCCGACGTGGCCCCGATCGGGTTAGCTCAATGTGGCCCTGATCATGGCTACTGTTGTGGTCCTGGTCGGGGCCACATCGGGTTACCCTATGTAAATCAAAGTTAGTTTAAAAATTAGAATTCATTAAATTTAAAATTACTGCCTGTCTCAATCAGTGAATATTCAACTAATTTTCAGTTCAGTGACTAAGCTAAAGTTAAATTAGTTTGATTAAACTTGCAGATAGTATTATTTGACTACAAAATATTATTTTCATTAATTATTTGGTGACATTGTCTATGTAGAATTAGTTAAATTCAACTAATTGTTAGTGAATGTAATATCGAAAAATATAAAAATGTATTTATTTTTGTCATATTCACTGAAAAGTCTCGAAATTTGCGCAATGATAATTTGAAAATACCGCTCGAAATTTCGCTGTTTCGAGAGCTTTGTCGTCGCGTCATGTTTTCGCATGAGTCTTCAAATAAGTCAAAAGGTCAAGTGATATACTTAATTTATAAATAATGCCAAAGGCAAAGAGTACTTTCCGGGTAAGGAAGCATAGAAAAGAAATTTAAAAAATTTTTTTCTCAAATTTCTTTTTCAATTATTTAAAATTATTTTCTCTACAAAAAAACTTAATTAAGTCATTGAAACCTCATCGCAAACTTTCCCTCCCCTACTATATCTACTTCAGACTCCCCTCACTTACCCTTCTTGGAAAAAAGTATCACGGACGTACAGAAGTACGGACAGTCGGACACCCGATAAAAACTATGAAGAACGCATTAAATTCGTTAATAAATATGCAATTATCAAGTTAGTATTAATTATTGTAAGTATTTATGAATCTTTTGAGATTTTTTAGTTATTTAGATTTGAATTTGCCGCGCTAATCTTGAATGTATTCGAATAGTCTTTCGTTCGATTATTTGGCAACGAACAGAGGGAAGGAGAACAACTATAGAAAAGTGCCGAACAGTAAGCGTTCAGTTGCGTAATTATACTTTTTTGAAATGCATCTTTACACTGGTGGAAAGTGTAGCATAATACCAAAATTTATATGATTGAATTAAATATGAATATATATAATGTACAATCATACATTCAATAATATAGTATAATTATATAAAAATGCGTTTAAAATGCGCGCGCGTCTCTTTTGTTTTGTCATGTGTCGTCAGACGTCGGCCTAGTCGTGCTGTGTTTGAACATTTTTGCACGCAAATTTTAGCGGTTATTGCCGTTATAGCGAAAAGTGGATAATTGTCTTAAAGAAAAAATTTTGTTGGATTTCAAATCGCTGTGGATAATGTAAATTAAAGGACCCTGTATATTTTTACGAAGCGTGCGAAGATATATCGAAAGGTAAGTTCATTAATTTGTTTGTTACCATGACATTATTCCAATTTTAACCTTTTCTGTTTCACAATTATTTAGCTATGAAGGATTTCAATTCAAAAATGCACAATTTTGAACAGTTTTAATTTGGAATGACAAACTGTTGAACGTTTGAATTCTAAATCCAAATTTTTTTAAATGTACTCAATGTATTAACGTGCATTATGTAAAGATTAAATATAATTAGTTTGCTCTGTTCAGTTGACTTTTCTTTTTTAATGAAAACGCAAAAAAATGAAATAACATGATTCCAAGATAAATGAATCACTGAATAATAGGATACAAGTGTAATTAAACAGAAATTCCTTTCTTGTATTTATATCATCAATGCGATCTTTGACGTGTATAAATTAAAAATTCTTTAAAAAAATGTATAATATAACCTCACTTCTTTATTATTTATTGTTCCACGTGCATTATCCAAAGATAAAGTACGATTAGGTTGCCCCGGCTTTTCATTTTTAATGTGAACATATTAAAAAAATAAAATAAAATGTTTCCAAGATAAATAAATAATTTTGAATTTTGAGGTAAATTTGAATTTTAAGTCTCGATCAAAGAACTAAGGTTATACAATTGATTCTTGGGTGTTTTTCGCCGTTCATAGTTAAATTATTTATTTATTAGACAGAATACTCAATCGTATGGAGCAGAATTTAATGAAATTTTGGCTTTTTTCAGATTGAATACAATGAATCTCAACCTTGTTCGACCATTCCAGTTAGTGGAGTTCATTAAAAGAGGCCCAAAAAAGAAAAGGACTATTGACTGTGTTACAGTAAACTGGATACGATTCGATCCAATTAAAAAAAAACGTCACCAAATTCATGCCGCCACCCTACAATGAGAAGACAAATGCAATTTTATATAAATTGGTCGAATGTCAAGTGGAGGCACCTGACCATTGGGAAGAATACACAGTAAAACTCGTTGGTGATGGACGTAAGATTTTTCAATTTTCCAGAAATAATTAGACTTTCAACAAAATAGTTAAATTTCTAACCAAATAGTTAAATTTGCAGCATACAAAGATGCATTCCTAATCAAATTTTAAAATTTTTTAACAAAAAAGATTAAAATTCAATCAAAGATTTAAATTTCCAAGGCGAAAAACAAATTTTTTAGAAAGCAGTTGAATTTTCATCAAAACAATTTATTTTCAACCAAAGAAGCTGGTTTTTCTATCATGAAAGATGAAGTTTCAACAAAAGAGTGAAGTTTTTGAGCTAAAAAGTCGAATGTTTTAGAAAACCGCGACTTTTAAAGAATAAAAAATAAATTTTTAACAAAAAATATCATTTTCGATAAAAAAGATGAATTTTTGAAAAGATAGTTAAATTATCAACCAAAAAGTTAATTCTTCAACAAACAAGAATAATTGTCTACCCAGAAAGACGACTTTTCAGCAAAATATATGAATTTTCTACCAAATCGTTGAATTTTCAACGAATAAGTTGAATTTTCAACTAACAAGATTAATTTTGTATAGAAAAAGACGACTTTGCAACAAAATACTCGAATTTTCTACCAAATAGTTGAATTTTTAACTCACACAATATATATGATAAAGTTTTAACTGAATAATTCATAAAAATTCTTTGCAGATTTGATTTCAGAAAGGTACAGCATATTTGAGGACAAAACACTGCTGCACATCGGCTCAGTGTTCAGTAATGCAAAAGATTGGGGTGGGAATAGAAAGTTTAGAACGAATCTCTGACATGCTTCACTTTTTACAAAATATCGATATGTAAAACTGAAAATAATTATTCTTAAAATATTTTAATAATAAAGTTTAATAGTCTTACTCAATTGTTTACTTTTTTATTGAATAAATTATATTTTAATGATATTTTTTAAAATAAAAATTAGAAGGGGCCTGGTCGGGGCCAGATCGGGCCTTCCTTATGGATAACCCAGTCAGGCCCTGATCGGATTAGGCGTTTCATTTCGAGTCTGGCCCTAACTGGGATACCCGATCGGGGCCAGATTTTGCCAGATCTGGCCCCGACCAGGGCCACTCTGAAATTTCTGCACGGGTATTAATATTTTATTAAATTATGTTTTATGATCAAAGAAATTATTCTCCTTTTCAAAAGGGGACAAACGATTTTTATATGTGAAGCTTTAAATACTCGGAAAGAATCCCCAGAATATCAGATTAGAGAATGCTTCTCATGTGTAATTGCATATGCTTTTCAATTGAAAATAATACGAATTTAGATGTTTACAATTTCTTCTTTATTCATAATGTGTCCCCTTAGGGCTTATCATGACCTCCATTTCTTATAAAATTTCAACAATATATAAAAATGTTATATTATCTTAACCTTGCTATTTACAAACTATTCACAGATTACAATTTTTATAGTATTTGTTTAGAATATTACATTCTTCAAGTCTTTCGTAATGTACGATTTTACGATTGTACATTGTGAACTAAATAATTTGAAAGTTTAAACTGTTACAAATTGAACATTTCAAACTCAAAGTCTCTAAGCTTTAAAATCTAAAGTATTCAGAACTGAAAAATTCCAAATTATCACAAAAATTTTTAATTTATATTTCGCAGAAACTGCTAATTTTGCGGTCTTCTAACTACGGCTGGTGCGGTGTATTTAGGTCGTTCTCCGAATGGAATATGCCCAATGCTTTGTTCTGATAGCCGCACATTCACTTTGTACTTTGTAGATACTGCAACCTTGTGACCTTCAGCATCAAATACTGGACAAAGCACATTATCTTTCACTATTCCATGAATGAAACTCTTATGTACTCCTACTTCAATAGGTCCTGGTGATATTGGATGAATCTGGCCACTTGTATCCTCGTAAGAATGAATATCAAGATTCAGAGTAGGTTCAAGATGTATTTTATTTGAACCAAATCCTGTAAGCATAAATGGGAATATGTATTCTGAAATTTATGTATAATAATTACATTAATTATTATCTGATATTATATACGAGTCGAGAAATTAATTTAGAATTAATTATTTTGCATATATTTGAGCGACTGGTTCAAAGAACCCGTTATAACTTTCTGGCGCCTATAGTAGGGGGGGGGGGGGCTGAACGTCGCTTAAAATTCATGCGTTCAGGGGTCTCTCAACTTTGCGCGCCAGAAATTTATAACCGCTTCTTTGATGAGGGCACTAATTTGTGCTTTCATTAATGATTATTTACTATAGGAAGTTCTCCCCTATCTTAAAATCAGACTGAAACTTTAAAAAAATTAAGTTGTTACTTACTAAATTTGTCGCGCAAATTGCCCTGTGAACTCAGTGCTGTAAGAAGAAGTAGAAATAGATGAATTTCGATATATGTTACTATGTATAATAAGTAAATTAATTAAATTAATAGTTAAGATATGCTACACGTGTTACTAAAGCTAACTAAAACGAATTTTTTTATGTATATCTGTGCTTTAATTGATGTTTATAATAATTTCAAAGATTTCCACAAAATATTAATTATTAAGCGAAATTTGCCCAAAGTACACATTTTGAGACACACCGCACAGTAAGGCTATACAAGTTTTTCTGAACAAATTTTTTTTGATATTTGAAGACTGATTGAGCAGCAAGTGAAAATATATAAATCCTTTAGTACTGAATTTAAATCTTTTAAATTGCTGCTAAAACTATAAAACTAAGCGGTTTGATGAAAGATTTGAGAAAGTTGTATAATCTCGTTTTATTACATTTGAATTAGCGTTCATTATGATCACAATCGTTCCTGAAAATGTTTAGGTTATTTTAGTACATGTTTGTTATTTTTATTGTCTAATTATCTAACTAAAATATATGCTTAAATTTGAAGTACTATAAAATATAATTAATAATCACGAATGAAAATAAATATAAAAATAGCTACTTTGCCTTTCATAAAATTTTATTTAAATTAAAATTTTATGTCGATTTCAATTTCAATTTTAGTTTTAATTTTAATTTTAATCGGCTTTTAGTAATCTGTAAACAGATTACTTTGATTCAAATATAATATTTTATTTCAGCAGGAATTAGGGCAAAGAAATAAATTTCTAAGTTAATTTGGGATTTGATATCGTAATAAAATTTTCTCAAAAGACATACTAGGAAATTTTTTTCAGTCAAAGAAATGGTTTTTGTACCAATGAAAGTTTTTCTTTAATTGAAAATGATTTCCTTCATTTTAAAGTTATTTTTGTTTCAATGAGAAAAATATGTTAATGAAACGGTTTCTTTATTTTGCAACAAATATTTTTCTGAGTGATTCTGGATCCCTGAGTCTTTCTGATGTTTTCCATTTTCGACACCGATCATTTTTAAAGGCATTTACAATTTATAATTCGCCAACTTGTTTAATTTTAAATTTGTATAGTGCAAAATCATGAAATTTTGAACATCTTTTTGAAATGGGTCAATCTTGAAGACTTGCAATTGAAAATTCTTCAATTCTCAATGTGTATAATTCAGAAAGATGCAGTTATTATTGCTTTTTTTTTTAAAGTTCAATCAGTCTTCCAATTTTTACTTTGTATTTGTGTTTTTTCTTTGAAATTTATTTGAATAAATAATAAATGTTACCGTTTAACAAAGTCTTCTAATAAATAATGTCGTTTCTGAGTCATTGGCAATCGATTTCGTAATATAATGACATACATTTTTTGAGAAGTAGTCATGTTGTGAATTTGTTAATTATATTCTCTATAGAAGAAACAATTTTTGATCTCAAATTAGGTATCATAAGGGAAGGATTCTACCAAGTCATTTCAAATTTTATTGGTTCAAAAAGCGCTATCTGCCCATTGAAAAATAACAAAAATCTGTATTTGTTTATCAAAATATAAGAACGTAACCATTTTTCTCAAGTTATAAAAAATCGTACATATAATTTATTGCTGACAAATTGTTAATCAATTTCGTTAAAGGAACGAAGTATTTAGAGCATGAAACGGCTAAGATATACATTTGTTTATATCAACAATTAATTGGATTTTTAAGTAATCCTAATTAAGCATTATTTTTACGTATATCTTGAACTAGAAAATTCAGGAAATTTTAAAAATATTTTTATTTATTTTTTCTATTTGGAAGTAGTATAGTGCATATATCCCATAAAAGATTATCCTGTGTAAAAAAAAAATTTCGCCTAATCATTGAAATACGTGTTGTCTGAAGTCCCTCAAAGAACAACGTATTTTATCCAGAAAAGATTCTGTGGCTTTAGCATGTAAATCCTGTCCGATTTAAAATAAAATATAAATAAATGTAAATTTATAGAAAAATGATTGTTTTCAAAGTAACCGAAGATACCGTAAAAATACAAAAAAAATTAGTTTTGACTATGTTAAATATTCCTGAATATTCATTTTTAAAGTTATGTACTTGAATTTCTTGACGTAGGTCTGTCATGTTTGGCGTAGAAGATACCAAAATATTCACTTTTATTATAATTTGAACAATATGTAAAAATCAGAAATGATATACTGCAAATGTAAGCCAACAAAACCTTATGAATTTTTTTTTCTTCAAAAAATTGAGATAGTGATTCTTTATGCTTGGAATATCATCAATTCAATTATCAAACTCAGGTTGGCAAAAAAAAAACATTTCTTGTAAGTTTTAACGTCTGTACATAACATACACTGATTTTTTTCAAATTTTAATTTCAAATTACAGATTCATTACGTAAATATCTTTATTAATCGCGGCCTCATTATTAATCGGCTTGTTAAACATGTAAACATTTTTAAAACGTGTTCAAATATATCTTTCAATTTTACGAAATTGAAATATTTTATTTTTAAAATTGTAAATATAATAATCATCTATAAAATTATCTTTTGATTTCATACGTGAACCAGCAATTCTAAATTTATATTATTAAAACATACATGATCAGTGAAGTATGCCTTTGCTGAATCAAAACTGAATACATCTTTTTTCATTGTCACTCCAAGAAAAAGTTTTCTCAAAACAAAAGCATCGTCCTCTTGCCTGTTTTATTTCAAACCATTTGAATATATTTTTTACGCAAACAGAATTATTTGGCTGCGAGATTAGGTGAAGTTTATTGCAGAAGGCTAATGTTTGCTGCAAAAAGATTCCGTTTGAGACAAATTAAATTCCTTTAAACCTTAAATTTGAGACGAAATTCCATTTGTGTCAAGAAGCATTCTTCTGATAGAAGCGGAAATTTCTCTGAGTGGTGTTAATAAATTCAACTTAGTATTATGTAAAAAATATTTTATTCCATTCAATTCATTTAACAGCCCGAGTGATTATAGTATCTTATTTCAAAATTCATTTTGATCCATGGATTTCAAGCCACAACATATTTATCCGCAAATATTTATAAATGAACGTAAGTCGATTTATCAAGTTCTCTTCGCTTACTTATAAATTACAGATGTACTAAGAAATTATAGTTATAAGTATGATGGTATAATATTTACCAATCGAATCAAGAAGAAGTGCCACAGTGAAAAAGAGAGTTCGGATATCGATCTTCATTATTCACTTAATAAATGATACTTTTTATTATTATTATTACTTCACTGTGAAGCCAAATCCCTTCAAGTAGAGCGTAACTCGTTCGGTTCTAGTCTCGTTATTCTACGGAGAATCAAGGAATTTATATGGTAAGTTAAGTAAGGGATGTACAGGAGAAGGGGTATTTTTCAGATCAATCTAGCAGTCGCTCTGATGGAAAATTTTGTGAGATTGTAATTATTGAATATTATGCAGCAAAATTTATCAGAGTACCATGTCCTTTCTTATTCTAAATCATTCATAATTATAGATGTGACGCTTCGGAGGTGTGACGTTTATTTTTCTGTGATATTTGTATTTCACGAAAACACCTGGTATGCAATGAAAAATCAAGATTATGATGAGAAGCATAATAACGTGTTACGTCAGAAGCTATTGACATTGTTAACAGTATCATTTGCTTGTAGAATTTCTTACGGTGTTTGGATTACCTAGTAATATCAAAACAAATAATAATATGATAACATATGAAAAGTACGTCACACAAAAGTTTCCATTCTACGTAATTTAAGCAGTGCGTAATAAGAACGATATCGGTTTACAATCAAATAAAATTTCCAAATTATATTTTACATTATTTACTTCCACAAATCTTATTTTATAATCTCAATTATTAAATATCATCTATTATTATATTTTTGAATATTATTATGTTTTACCCCTACCCTCCACCATGTAAGAAGTTGTAACAAAATGGTTTAGACACTCTCTCCCGAGGCCTATGTTATCTAAAATTTTTTTAAATATTTTAGCCATGTCTTATTGAATACAATTCAGTTACTTACTACCCGAGACTTCAGAAAATAAGTCAGCGCTGTTATTATTACTGGTCACAATTGAAACATTTTGAATCTTCATTAATGAATAATTTTTAATTTTCAATCTTAAAAATTAAACTATTTGAAAAAAGCATTTAAAATACACCATTTTGTATTATACACGTTAAATATTAAATAATCTTCAATTGCAAATCTTCAAAGGCGCGCGTGTACGCTCTTACGTTTCGCGCTCGTTTTCGTGCGCTGATTGTGTGCATTTTGACTGCATTTTTCCAAATATCATAAATATTTTAATTGGAATCGAAAACTGTGATTTAAACCCCTGATGGACTACAGTCATAAATTGGAACAGAAATTGTTTTTTAATATTCTTTAAAAAATAAAACGACGTAGACAAAATGGAACAGAATATAAGAAGGAGGTATGTTTTTCAATATATTGTTGATAAAAAAATATAATTTTTGCTTACTAAATAATTACATTAAACTATAGGCTTTGATTCCATTCATTTCAAATTTGCTTCTAAGGCAACTCGACAATAATTAGTAGAGTCAGCTTAAAAAGAGATATTAAAAATAATTTCACTGCGTTTTAAAAATATCCAGATGTAGTTAATCTATTCGATTATTAATTATCTAAAACATTTTGAGCTTGTGCCTAATTGAAAAATATCATTAAGATAATTTATAAATCTTGTTCAAATCTATTGAAAGTTCGAAATATATTCGATATCTAGTAAAAAATCTTTTTGAAATTTCTTTATATATCAGAAAATAGTTTTTCTTCATCTATTTTTTGAAGATTTTCAAAATGTTGAAAAGCATATAACTTTCGTAATTTTCATCGGAATTGAAAATGCCATGAGTATAATTTGCAAGTATTTTTGTTATGTACCAGAAAGTTTGACGAAAATTTCTGAAAATTTTGAAACTACAACTTCACTTAGACAGTTTTATAACATATGTGATATCTATAGTAAAAAATTTGGATGAAAATTTCTTAACCTATCAGAAATATAGTTTTTTCAATTTTTTGTAAATTTTCAAAATCGTGGAAAGCACATAACTTTTATCACTTTTCATAAAAATTAAAACTGCGATAGATATAATCTGCAAGCCTTATTGTTTAATACTAGAAAATTTGACTACAATTTCTAAAATTTGAAGAAAAAAATTTTTTTATTCCGGTCGAAAATATCTAATTAACGAAATTGACCTTCATCTTGGGACCCAAAAAAAGTGTTTCAAAGGCTGACATGATTAGGGAACTCATTCAAAAGTTAGCGTACCCACAAAATTCAGGTAACCACACATACAGACATACACACAGACAGACACCGGCCAAATTTTATGAATTTCGAAGTCTGTCAGTGCCGAAACGGAAAGATCCGTTAAAAACTAGAGATTGACAATTTGGACGATTACATTATACTCTCATTTCATTAAAAATAGAATAATTTTCAATTCCATATTTTAAAATTTAAGAATTTTCAATTTATACTCTGCAAAATTGTAGAACTTGGAATTGCAAATCTTTAAAATTAACGTGTTTTTAGTTTTGGAAATTTCAAATTAAAAATTCACCGTGGCTACTGGTACAGAAATTTCTGCACAAATACCCGAATTTTTTCGATACGTGTAGGCACTTCCTTAACAATTATACAAGTTTTAAGTTTTACCATTAAACATTCTATGAATGTGACGATTTCCATTAATGTTTTTTTCAATTTTGGAGATTATAAATTGAAAACCCTTGACTTTTGATTTTTAAAATCATCCAAACTCAAGTCTGTTGATTTATACATCTTGAGAAAGTGGAGAATTATATCAATGGTCAATCCTCAAAATTGAACTATTAAAAAAAGCATTCAAAACAACATATTTCTAAATTACACAAGGTCAGGAATAAAGAATCTGCAATTTAAAATTTTTAAGACAGACTTGTTTCAAACAAAAAAAAATGTTCAAAATTTCATGATTTTAAAAAATATTAAAATTTAAGAAGTTGGCGAATTTTAAATTCTAAATATCTTCAGATGGATCTGTGTCAAAAATGTAAGTTATCAGAAAGATTCAGGATTTCAGAATTACTCAGAAAAATATTTGTTTTAAATTGAAGAAACCTTTCCTTTAACACATTTTTTTCATATAACTAAAAATAAATTCAAATGAAGAAAACAATTTTTAATCAAGTGAAAATTTCCATTGGAACAGAAATCATTTCTTTGAGCCAAAGAAAATTCTTTAAATCAAAGAAGCTTTTCTTCGTCTAAGAGCCAATGCATATTTTTTATTGATTCATAAAATCTTTTTTTCTGTTTTTGTCTTTCAAGAACATCTTATTACGATCTGAAATCCCAAATTAACTTATTCGTTTATTTTTATGTTCCTAATTCCTGCTAGGATAAAATTTTATATTTGAATTAAATTATTCTGTATACAGATTACTGAAAGCCGACTAAAATCAAAATTAAAAATAAAATAAAAATTGTAGAAAAATTTTAACTTAAAATTAAAATTCAATTAAATTGTTTGGATGCCGGTGTACGTATTTTAATATTAATTTTTATTCAAGCTTCTTAATTATATTGTATGGTGCTTTAAATTCAAGCATATATTTTGATTTGATAATTAGGCAATCAAAATAAGAAATATGATGTAAATAGGCTGAACATTTTAAAGAATGATTGCGATCATTATAAACGATAATTAAAATTCAATAAAACAAGATTATTTAATTTTCTCAAATCTTTTGTCAAATCACTTAATTTTATAGTGTTCACAACAATTTAGAAGCTTGAAAATCTTAAATAAAGGTTTTAGACATTTTTAATTTCTGTTTAATCTGTCATTTAATCTTGAAAAATATATCACCTAATTTAAGGGTGTATCTAGTAAATATAACTAAGCCAAAGCCACATAAAACATGTGGAATAATTTTAAGGGTTGTAGTAATTTTAAAAATTGTGATAGAGACTGTTTTTATGGGTATTTTTTGCACAATGGTGGAAAAAAATCGAAATATTAATCTAATTTATACTGAAATTGAAGTCTTTGTAACGCCGTTGTATTCACTTATTGTAATTACTGAACTCTAACGTTGTACTATAATTTGGATACATGGATTTTATATAGGGGGGTAACTATTCCATTTTTGTTTGAAAATTGATATTTTTCATTCGAAATTGATCTTTTATGGTTGACAATTCAACTTTTTCTTTATTTTTTTATGAATTAAACTATTTTTTATTTCAAATATAAATCTGTTTTTGTTGTAATATTAACTATTACATGTTTTGTTGGAAATTCATATTTTTGGGTAAAAAATTCAACTGTTGAGTAGAAAATTGGTCTTTTTGGCAATACTGTTTTTGGCTATCCTGTTTAGTCAAAAATTAAATTTTTTGTTGGAAATTCATATGTTTGTTGAAAAATTAAACTATTCAATTGAAAATTAAACTATTTGTAGAAAATTCATGTATTTTGTTAAAAATTTGCCTTTTTAGTTAGAAAATTAATTTCGTTTGTTCAAAATTCATCTTTTTCTTCGAGGATTCAACTATTTCGTTAAAAATTCGTCTTTTGTAGTTAAATTCAACTCGTTGCAAATTCGTTTTCCTTAATAAAAATTAATTTTTTAAACTGAAAATTTGACAATTCCATTTTTGGTTTGAAAAATATCTTTTCTAGTTGTAAATTCAACTATTTGGTTAGAAATTAATTTCTTAACCTGAAACTTTAACTATTCCATTCTTTTTTCTAGAAATTCAGCAATTTTGTTGAAAATTAGATAATTTTTTGAAAATTCCACTATTTTGTTAAATCATCTATTCTTGCGAAAATTCAAATGTTTTGTTCAAAATTAATCGTTTTTGATTCAAAATTCATATTGCATGATAGAAAAGTCATTTGTTTTGTTGGAAATTCATGTTTCTTGGTTGAAAATGAACTTTTGTTGTTGAAAATTCAACTTTCTTCGTAAAAATAAATCTTGTGGCAAGAAAATTGAACTGTTTGGTTAAAAGTTCAACTATTTTGTTGAAAATTCGTCTTTTATGCTAGAAAGCTCAACTATTTGCTTGTAAATGCAACTGTTTGGTTAAAAATTAATTTTGTTGTTGTTGAAAATTCGTCTTTTTGGGTTGACAATTCATCTCTCTTAGTAGAAAATCTTTTTTGTTTAAAAAATACCCGATTTCATCTGTTTTGAGAGAATTTTTTACTACTTTGCTTTTCTGCGGGGTGGGGGTGGGGTTTAGACAAGAATACGTTCTTCAACAAGTGGGACGGGGGGCTGTCAAAAATAGTCTAATATTGGTAATTTAGTTTATGGGCCACCCCTCACACAATTTTACTTTTTTTGAGTTGATGTTTTTCCAGATTTTTTTCAAAAATGAAAATACTTTTTTAATATTTAAATTTGGCGCAATTTTGCTGCATCGCTGGTTTTAATTTTTAAGCCATATTCTTTTATTTTCAGCAAGTTGTAAGGCACTCTTCATTTTTTCCCTTCCTCATTAAAGCTTTATATAAAAATATGTTATGACAAGATAAGAAACGGGCGAATACGTGTTTGCAATCAATGATCCATTCCACACAACATGAAAATTAAGTTTTCAAGAATGTGGGCATGTGACGTAAGTTAATAACACATACTCGGTGGTCTCGCGACGAATTGGCTCGCGAAAAGTAATTTATTTGATTTTCTCATACTGCAGCGCTGTATTAACGTTAATTACAACGATGTATAGCACTGAGAGTAACTTTCTGTGTGACATCTTGGATTTTTATCGGTACTTGAATCTGTAAGCGAACGGGGACACTGCGATGTTTACAATCGAATAAACTGGAACGACATATAGCTGGACCCATCTTCACTTGCGAAATTTCGCCACGTAAAAATGTCATACGTTACGTTTCTTAGCCTCTTATACGCAATTTTCTACTCGACTGACCCACTTGCATAAAAAAAACTGAGAAATCGAAATTCATGTTGAGTATTTCTTTTTTTCCCCTTTTTTCTCAACAATATATAATTCAATATAAACATTTCATTGATAATTCAATTTCCTTAAAAAAGTTACTCATTGTTAATAGTATCATTTGGGTTTTAAAACCAAAATTAGTTCAGTAGTGACAATTTCAGTAATTTATGTTCATTGTAATAAAAAATCGTAGCTAGAGTAACTAAATAATAGGGCGGAGTGAAAATGCTAACGTTAATCGAATCGTGTAAGCTTAGGGAGAAACAAATTGTGGGTTCGCATCCAAAAGAAACAAGTTTTTAAAAATGAAGAAATCGATTATTACGTTCTGTTCTTTTTTTTATTTAAAAATTTGAAAATATTCCTATTGGTTCAAAAACTATGCCGAATTTCTATATTCTATAGTTTTCCTAGTGAAAAATAAAAAGTGAAATATGAATTCAAAAAAAGAATTTTTGCTTAATTTATAATTTTTTGAAAGTGTTAAAAAAACATGTGTTTTGGATTGAGTTATATGCGCACATTTTAAAAAAAGTTGAGTATGTCGAACTGAAAATTTCTTTAGCTTGAATAAAAAATCATGTATTTTACAAATTCTTTCAACATCAATTGTTTTAATTTGATAAGTGACGAGTTTCAAAGTATTTTTGATTAATTCGAAATTGTTTAAAACATTATTATGTTCTTAAGCTTATTATTTTCCAAAACAAATGAGGCAGTTAATGAATTTAAACAGAAATATTTCTTGTTTGACATATTTGGTAATTATTTAAACAATTTTCATTCTTTTCAACAATTTTTTCTCCTTTAAATCCTGAAAAGTTAGTTAATAATGCAATTATTGAATGCTAAGAGTAATATTTGTTGCAAAAGACAGTTTGCAATCATTTGAACCATTTTAATTTGTTTAAACAATTTATTTCCCCTGTATGGCGTGAAAAATTACTATTTTCTGGACTAAATGATACAATTAATAAATGTTAACAGTAAAATTTTTTGCGTGAAACGGCTTGCAATTATTCAACGAATTGTCTGCCAACTCTTTTAGGGCTAACATTATTTAAACGGAGAATAACCATTAACTTGTACCTTTTTATAGGAATGGTGGATAAATTTCTAGTTTTTCAAATCTCTTGAACTATGTCGCTTATTATTCAATATTTTATTATTTCAGAACTCATACCCTTAATTTTAAAATAATAATAATTTGTTTAAACAATTTTTTAGTCGTGTTATGGATAGTTAATTTTTCAGACAAGCGACATGATGTAAGAGGTTGGAAAAAAATTTTCTCTACCTTTCCTATGAAAAGGAGCAAGTGATAATAATTGTTTAAATAATTAAAAACTGCCTTTAAACAAAAATATCACTGCTAACATTCATTAACTGTGTCACTAATTCCAGAAAATAATAACATTTCGCGATTTACAGATGAAAAAATTGTTCAAAGAAATGAAAATTATTAAAATAATTGCCAAATATCTGAAACAAAAAAATTCTAATCTCAACATTCGTTAATTGTGTCATTTGTTTCAGAAAATGCTATTTTTCATGATTTGATGGACAAAACATTATACATATAGAAGTACGGCTGATAAGTAGTATGGACGTATTCACTATGGGTGCATTTATTTGTGCTCATTTTATGAGCATTTTGCTTCCTCATAAGTATCAAATAAATTTGCTCCCTCACAGAGGAAGGTTCTCCCTAACAAACAAAAAATGCATACTTTCAATATTTTTCAAGCTTATGTTTCTGTCTTTCCGAAAATTTTATTTTCAGAAAATCAGAGGGCCCATCAAAATTTCAATTGGTGTGTAGTGTTACAATGAACAACTTTCAAACCTACGGTAGTTTTATATTTCAAATTAAAACCTCATTGACATAATGCAACTTTTTTCAAAACTTTCTGAGTAGCTATTGATTAATCAATAATGGTCTTCGAAAGTTCGCCAATAGATCAATCCACGTGTCTCGAAGACGCGAACAAATATATGATACACATTATGTTTGTATTCCCAATACTAAAAAAGTTTTCCTCATGTCAACAAGATGAACAATATATTTGTTAAATTTATAAAATGGTATTGCTAGATCATAAGAGGTCATAGAAGGTTCGTCAATAGGGCATTCGACGGGTCTCGAAGACGCAAATAAACACTTAAGAGACAGTACTGTAGTACTCCTAATATGAAAAAAGTTTTTCTCATATAAATAGAATATAAAATTTTTTTTGAAACTTCATAAATCGGTACTGTTCGGTCATCAAAGGTTCACCAATAGGTCAATCGATGAGTCTCAAGGACGCAAACAAAAACTCTACATGTGATATTGTCGTGTTTTGAGTATCAAAAAAGTTTCTATCATATAAACAGAATAAACCATTTTTTTGAAACTTCATAAATTGGTACTGGTGGGTTACGAAAAGTTCATCAATAGGTCAATCGATGAGTCTCAAGGACGCAAACAAAAACTCTACATGTGATATTGTCGTGCTTTGAATATCAAAAAAGTTTTTTTCATATAAATAGAATAAACCATTTTTTTGAAACTTCATAAATCGGTACTGGTGGGTTATGAGAAGGTTCATCAAGAGATCAATCGATGCGTCTTAAGGACGTGAACAAATACTTCACATGTAATATTGTTGTATTTTGAATAACGAAAAAATTTTGCTCATATAAACAGAATAAACCATTTTTCGAAACTTCATAAATCGGTGCTGGTGGGTTATGAAAAGTTCATCAATAGGTCAATCGATGCGTCTCCAGGACGCGAACTAATACTTTACATGTGATATTGTCGTATATTGAATAACGAAAAAATGTTGCTCATATAAACAGAATAAACCAATTTTTGAAACTTCATAAATCGGTACTGGTGGGTTATGAAAAGTTTATCAATAGGTCAATTCATGCCTCTCAAGGGCGCGAACAAATAGTTTACATGTAATATTGTCGTATTTTGAAAAACGAAAAAATTTTGTTCATATAAACAGAATAAACCATTTTTCGAAACTTCATAAATCGGTACTAGTAGATCATTGAAGTTTCAACAATAGGTCGATCGATGCGTTTCAGAGACGCGAACAAATAAGTTAGATATCGTATTGTAGGTAACATTTTTCTTTTTAAATCTCTAAACGCAAAAAAAAAAATATTTTTAAATGGTCGATCTAGCTGAAAATCCTATCAGCCCTGGATATCAATCCGAGCTACACTTCATCAAAATTCCATGATCATACTCTTTTACTTTTCGAGATATGGTGAACAGAAAAAAGTTACACACACACATACACAGACAGACATTTTTTTAAAACTTTATTATCGAGCCTCTGGGGTCAAATTATATCAAAATATGTCAAAAAATTATATTTGAAAATTTAGGTCATTACAAACCTCCCTCTATGTGGAAGCAATTGTGTAAACATTTTCTCAATACGATAAACAAAAAAAAATTATTTTTTCACATTCATGAACTATATATTATTTATCTCAAAAAATAGAATCTTTTCACGATTAATGAAAAAAATTGTTTTAACAGTTAATAACTGATTTAACCAACAATAATTGTTCAAGCAAATAAAAATTAGTTAAGAAATACTTGGAAACTTGTCATTTATCGAATAAAAATAATTATTGTAAAGAAGTCTTTAGCATGAATTTTACATGAAACTCCTATTTTACATTTTTTGGGGCACTTTATTAGGTGGGAATTATTTTTTCAAAATTTCTTAGAAAGTGACTAACCTTTAATTTATAGAAAGTTAATGATTTCATGATTGAAAAGAAACTATTGGGCCTTGAAAAAAACACAGTTTTAATATAATTCGTAGATCTTTTTGAGATGAAAAATTTTAATTCCTGAGATTTTTTTCGTATCTCATATTGTTTCGCTGGAAATGAAATTTTGTATTTTAACTAACATTTCCGATGGATAAAACCAGAACCGATGGCCAAAAATGACTGGTTAGCGAACTTGTTCTTTCTTTTTATTCCCTAAAAAACGACGACGACAAATACTGAAGTAAAATCCAGATTTCCTCAATCAGTGAGTCTAAAAAATCGAGATTGAATGAAATCCGCAAAAGTAATAAATAATTAAAGAAAAATGAAAAAAATATGGAATTTTTTTTTCTGGAAAATGGGCATTGACGGATCGCTCACGAAAAATCGAAAGTCGAGTTTTTGGACCACCCTAGTGTACATCAAGGTTTATGAAAAAAAAGAAAGGTTATAAGAAAGAAGGTAGAATTTTCGGGCTTATCTGAGGGGTGTAGCCACCGCGTGTCGTGTTTGCGAAGTCATTAGATCCCTCGTTACGTGTCATTGCCAAGCGGATATCTCGTTGGGGCACGGGACAGAGAGCGGGTCGCACAATTATGCATCCGGCGAAGACAGAACATTAATTTATGGTTGAAATAAGGTGCCCGGCGTGTGCGCGCGTGTCGGCGCGTCTGTTGCCACAGATGAGCGTGGGCGCCGCGAGTGGCTCGCTTAAAACATTTCTCTGGTTCACCTCGTGCCTCGTTTCCCCGACACGGGGCATGTTCGTTATTTGTACCCACGTAAGAGGATTCACCTCGCGAGGTCTTGATGCTGGCGATTAATAACCGAGGTGTTTCGAATAAATTCCAGCATTTACTTATATCCCGAACTTATATGCACGATCCAATCCTGGATTAACATCCATCGTTTGTCCTGCAACCAGATCCTGCTTCTCTGCACAATCCTCCTCATAATCCTTACAACTATATATATATATATATATATATATATATGTATGTATGTATATATATGTATGTATGTATAATACCCCTCTCAAATAGCACAGTTATCACACGACAAAGTGAAGATTAAACTACCAGAACTCTGATTTCAATGTTACAATTTTAACCACTTTGGATGGACCATGTTTGAAAAATTCTGAACTAATAAGAATGAAGACACCACATGATCATAAATCATATGGGTTTACCTATATTTATAATCTAATGAATCTTGATCCTCGAGAGATAGATTGAGATTGTAAGTGGTGATTGAGGTTCTCTTCTGTCGGTGATTGTAGTAGAGTAACCCTGGTCTAATAACCCTGCCCGACCCTGAATGATAATTAGTCCGCGCAAGAAGAGTCCTTTCGCTCTCTGGGTAACGATCTGAAACAATAGCGAGAGGCGTTCCTAGTCTCAACGGTGTGGTATGCTATGGTGTGGTATTGTGAACCTTTGTAGACTCACGACCAGAGAGAGACACACGAAAGACATCTTACTTGAGCTGCGGCTAAGGTCATCCCCTTACATGAAGGGAAGGCCAGGGGGTTAGGTCCTAACCTCCATACGAGCAGGCGACTTAGCAGGTTCAACGCGCTAACCTTGACGATGATTAGAAAGCAAAAGGTCCCCCGTCGTTTGCACATCGGATCACGACTCGTCCTCGCTCCTGCAACCTGAGCGATCCTGTATTATAGGTGCTGTACTTGCTCCTATAAGGCACCTACACACATGTATTCTAGTGTCGAGATCTATCACACTGCAGGTGCAGCTTCTTCTGAGTCGCTATCGTCTACCGATTCCTTAACGCGATCGTATCCAGCAAATCTCGCGTTCTAATTGGCTCGACGAATTAAAGACATCCTTGTATCTCGAAATCTTCGAGTTTCTCAGGACTTGTGACCTCTGGTCGAATACTATTTATCTGTTTCTGCTTTTGTTTTTCGATGACCGTGCTAAATTTAGAAGCTGCTTGATAGATACTGTGGGGAAAACAACTGTGGTTGTCCGCTGGATTGCTCGGTAATTCGAACTGGTAATGCGATAAGTAATGTGGAGTAATCCAAAGTAATACACTTGTGTCTGGAGTAATCCACTTGTAAACCGAAATAATCAACTTGTGAACCGAAAAAATGTAATTGTTACCCAGAGCAATCCACTTGTGATCCAGTTATAATCTTGATTATTCCACTCGTAGTATGGAGTAATCCACTTGCAATTTGTAGTACTTTCAAGTGCATCGGAGTGATCTACATGTAATTCAGTCAATTCGAAGTAATTTAGGTCCAATAATCCTGGTAATTCAGAGTAATTGACATGTATAAACTACATCGTTTTCAACTATTGTATTGAAATTTTGTTTTGTTTTGGTTGAAAATTAATTTTCTCTACTGAAAATTAATTTATTCAATTTTTTGTTACAAATTTATAGTTTTTAGTGGAGAATTCATACATTTTGTTCAAAATTCTTTTTCGGTAGAAAATGAACCCTTTGGTTGAAAATGCAACTATTTGGTGAAGAATTGTTTTGTTTTTTGTTGAAAATTAATTTTTTTAATCAAATATTCAACTTTTCCATTTTTGATTGTAAATTTTCCTTATTCGGTTTAAAATTCATGTATTTTGTTAAGGAATTTTATTTTTTGGTAGAAAATTCACTTTTTTGTTGAAAATTCGAGTCCTTCGTTGAAAGATAAACTACTTGATTAAATTTTTTTTTTTTGACGATACATTATCTTATTTGAAAATTCATCTTCCTGGTTAAATATTCGACTAATTTGTTGAAAATTCGGTTTTTCTGTTAAAAACTCACTTTTAAAAAAATTCAAATATACTTTATTTCATTTGTGATTGTACTTTTATTAGAAAAATCGTTTTGTTTGGATGAAAATTAATTTTTGAACTGGAAATTTAATTATTGTATTTTTGTTCGAAAATTTAAGTCTTTTCGTTAAAAATTAAATAAGTTTATTCAAAAGTATCCGCTTTAATTGAAAGGTCAACTGTTTTTTGAAAATTTGTATTTTTGGATGAGGTTTCGACTATTTTGTTGAAGGTTCGTCTTTTTGATTGAATTCAACTGTTTTTGATTTGATTTTTTTTGAAGATTCATAGTTTTAGTTGAAAATTCATCTCTTTGCTTAAAAATTTTTACTATTTTGTTGATTTTAATTTTCAATAAAAGCTGTTGAATTCATCCAGAAAAAAACGACTTTTCAGCAAAATAATTGAATCCTTTACCCAAACAGAATAATTTGAACCAAAAAGATTAATTCTACACGGAAAATTCAATATTTGATATTTGAACTGAAAAATATTTTAATCTTATGAAATAAAAGAGTGGAGTTCATCCAGAAAATACAAATTTGAAGAAAAAATAAGTTAAATCGTCAACCAAAACAGATTAATTTTCAACCAAAAGAAGTTTTTTATTTTGTTGGTACCTTTTATAAGAAGAAAAAAATTTTCTTTTTTCACGTCTGGGAAAATTGATAATTTGTAAATTTAGGTAGGAACCTAATAAATACGACATCTTCCAGACTAATGATTGAAATTTATTTAAATGAAAAGTCGAATCGATCACGTTTCGGAAACACAGGTGGTTTCTCTCATCAGATCTTAAAAAAGTTTGAAAAAATTTCGAGCACTTTTCTTTATATGCGAGTTCCACGTCTTTAGAAAATAGAAAACCTTTCTAGGTAGCGCTGTAGAAAGACTAGTATTTTATATTTATGTAGTGAAGATTTTGGTACGGTACTTTGGTCTTTGGCACCTTTCAAAAATATTAAAAAATCAAAAAATTTTATTTCAAAAGTTTCAAAAATCTATATTTTATTTAAAACTTCTTGAAACCTGTTCCAATTTTAAATTATTTTTATTCTTTACCAAATTTCTCAGCCTTCTAAATATCTTGTAGGATTATTTAAATTTTTTCTGAGTTTTTTTAAATATTCTGAGAAATAAAAATAAATATTTTAAAATCTTTAGGATCATTTTTCGTCAATTTTGGGAATTCAAAATTTTTTAAACATCTTTTTAAATTATTCCTTAAAATAATTTATTTGACATAAAAAATCGTTTTTAATTTTCCCAGAAATATTTTAAAAAAATTTTATTATCTTCATGCCTTTTAAAAAACAAAAAAGCTCAAAAATTTTATTTGAAAATATTAAAAAAATCTACATTTGGTTCAGAAGATTTTTAATTTATTTTTAATTTTTTATTATTTTTGGAATTTTTTTCAAAATTTTCAACATATATTTTGGAACAATTCGTGTTTTCCTAAAATTAAAGAAAATCTTTTCGAATGAAAAAAATTGCCCTAAACTCTCAGATTTTTTTTGAAATTATCAGAATTAATTGAAATTTCATTTCACAAAATAAAAGATCATTTAAAATTTTCCCATGAATCCTAAAAAAATTTCTTATTCTCTTGAAATCATTCAAAATTAAAAAAAGCTTTATTTTCGAAATATTCAAAAATCTAAACTTTTTGCTTCCTCATATAGGAAGCTTTGTAATGGTAACATTTTCCAAAAAATTTAAATTCATTTAATTGAACCTTCCTGAATTTAAAAATGTCTAATACAATGTTCTAAGCAATTGTCCGGATGTGGATGTGTGTGTGTGGATGAGTGCATGCGTGGACGTCACACTTTTTTGTGAACACTGTGACTTGAAAACGGTTGCAGATCAATTGATGAAATTTAGGGGGCTTATTTTCTTCACTAATGTCTTGAAACTGACCGAAAGATTTCTAAAAATATTTGTTGCATTTTTTTTAGCACTTAATAATATTTTGAAAATCGGTTTTTTATAGTAAAACTTTTTTCATTAACATAACTCAAAGTCGATGCAAGAATATAAAAGATTCTTTGGTTCGAGATGAATCGATTGACCTATAATATTGAATATTGATATATTTTATTAAAGCGTGGGTGAGTTATGGTAATTCATATATTTCGAAAATCGGTTTTTTATAGTAAAACTTTTTTCATTAACATAATTCACAGTTGATGCAAGAACAGAAAAGATGTGTTGGTTCAAGACGAATCGATTGACCTATAATGGTAATATATTTCATTAAAGCGTAGGGAAGTTATGGTAATTTATATATTTTGAAAATCGGTTTTTTATAGTAAAACTTTTTTCATCAACATAATTCAAAATTGATACAAGAGCAGAAAAGATGTGTTGATTCGAGACGAATCGATTGACCTATAATATTAATGCATCTTATTGAAGAGTAAAGAAGCTACGGTAATGCATAATATTTGAAAACACGGTTTTTTATAGTAAAACTTTTTTTACTAACATAATTGACAATTGATGCAAGAACGGAAAAGATTCCTTTATTCGAGGAAAATCGATTGATCTATAATATTAATACACTTTTTTTTAAATATTTTTTTTATTTAATATTTTTAATATTTGAATCATCTGTTTCTACCAGAGAATTTTTTTTCATCGACAGAATTAAATGTTGACGCATAAATAGAAAAGATTTTTTGGTCATAAATTTTCAAATAGAATAATTCTGACAATTTTTGTGAAAAAATCATAAAGCTGAGAAAGGGATAGTTATGACCTCCATAAATTAAGATACTCTTAGTTTAGTTGCGGGACAAATGCTGATCGCAGTTATTCTAGAGTCGCTCCGTGTACTTCAAACACAAGATATCTTGCTTGATGAAATAATCAAAAACTTGTGTGGAGAATCTGAAATAAAAATCTTCAAACCTCAAAGACAATTATAAATTGTGTTCGTACTCTTATAAAAAAATCAAATAACAGATATTTCCCTCGAAATTAAGAGTGTAGGCAACATGCACACTCAATATACCCTGTACACAAAATCAGCAAACAAGATAAAATCATTTTTAAATTTTAATTGAGATTGTACCTTTTAATGGTCAGAGCACTTCACAACCCCATATACAAAGAAGATATGATGATGCATACATTTTTCATTTCTTCGAGAATGCACTTTCTACCTTTGCGCTAATAAAAAAAATCGGCTATCGTATATCGCTCGTTGGAGATTCGTAAATTGCCGACCTGTTTTGTCAACGTCACCTTTCCACTGTGTTTCTCTCGGTCTCTCTCCGGTTTCTTCCCCCCTCCTGTTTTTGTAACTCCTCTTTTTCTTATTCTCTGTCTCACTTACTCTTTCAATTTTTGTAGGCTGATCGACAAGGTGGTCCAGGAAGTTACCCGAAGCCTACCATTCCAAAAATGATGACCGAGGAGGAACTTTGCAAGATCGTCTATACGCAAACGAGGCGATTTAAATGTATCGAGGATCGCTCTCCATACAATCACGATCGGTTGCGATCACGCCTCCACCCGCATTCCGTCCTTGGTGCACATTTCGAGTCACGTGTTCTTCTTATCGCTTTAAGAGACTATCGATCTGGAGCTGGATTGTAAACGGGTGGTAGATTTAAATTGGTATTGAACGAACGCTGACTAAATGGTTCTTGAGATTTCAATTATTCCACGGAAAATTAGATCGCTTGATTATTTTGTTAGGAGAAGTATGCTAATCGGGGAAATCATGGATATTCAACTGGAACTTTTTGAATGTTAACCAAGGGTAAAAAATAAATTGCTTGTTTATTCAAACGGTAAATGGAATAACTAGTATACTTTAATGAGAATGATTAATTTTTGCCGTGAAAGAACGTACGTTATGGATTGAAAAGATTTCATCACTCTTCTCTAACTCATTTGTATGCTATAATAATTTTGTGAACAAATGAGTAAATTAACGTAGTATTAATAAAGTTCTGTTGTGCCCAAAGTGATAACTAATAAATAGTCAAAGTAGACGCTGCAAGCTTACAAAACATGGTTTCGTAGCCTATTAAGATGTTTATTAAATTGTTCAAATCTCCCCTTCCATTCTTTTCCTCTCCTACTATCCTTCCTCTCACTTCCTCACCCTTACCCTACTAACCCTATCCTTAGTTCCCCCTTCATATCGTCACTTTTCCCCTGCTTCTTCCTCCTATAATTGTCCTCCCGTCACTTCACTTACCCTCCCCTACTTCCCCTCACTTACCCAACGTCACATCCCCTCGCTTCTTCTCACTTCCCTACTTCACCTTCCATCACTTCCTATATTTCCCCTCCCCTCACTTCCTACTTTCCTTTACATTCTTCACTTTCCCTTCACTACTTCCTCTACTTCACATATCCTCAGTTTCCCAGCCTTCACTTCCCATAATTCCCTCCCCTAACTTCTTCTTACATCCCTAATTCACCTTACATCACTTCCCACATTTCTTCTCTCCTCACCCTTACTTCCCCTCATTTTCTCTACATCCCCTTTACTACTGCCCTCACTTCCCTGCCCTCACTTCTTCCTGCGGCTCTACTTAACCTTCCATAACTTCCCATATTTATCCTTCCTCACCCCCTGCTCATTGTCATTTCTACTACTTCCCCTTCGCTACCTCTCCTACTTCACCTTCTTTCACTTCCCCAGCCATTATTTCCACTACTTCGCTCCCCTCACTTCTTATCACTTTCCTAATTCTCTTCTATCATTTCACATATTGTCCCTCCACTCATCCCGTACTTCCCCTCACTACCAATAGATCCCATCACAACCCCTACTTCACCTTCACTCACTTCTCCTGACTTCCCCTCACTAACAATTTTGACATGATTCGAAGATTTTTTTTTTAAATAAAAAAACCAAGCTGATGTTTTTAATATATTTTTTTATGAAAAATCGCGTTTTTTTGCAACCATTTATATTGATGAACCATGGTATTATTGAAGATATTCCTTATAAATAATAGCTAGAAGGTTACAACATTGAAAAAATTGTTTATTTTCATATAACAAACTTATGAGTGAAAGTGCTACTCCAAGATAAAAATACTTGGAGAATTTACTTTTCGATTTTTTATTCAGGCTATATGTAAAAACAATGCTTAGTTTTTCATTGTGAAAAACGAAGTGTCTAGGCTCACTGAAAATATTTGTTCTACACTCACCGAATTTGGGTTAACCAATACACGGCCTTCTAAAAAATCCAGGAAATTTGATGATTTTATACACAAATTTAGTAAAAAAATTTATATCTCAGCCATTTTACGGTGTAAACATTTCGTTACTCTAACAAAATTGATACACAATTTGTCCGTAAATAATAATATGTACAATTCTTTTACACCTGATAACAATTGTTAATTCTTGGAATAAATTTAGTAAAAAATGTAGATGTTCGTCAATTTCCAACTGGCAAATTTCGTTTTTTTCGCGGAATCAATTTCTACAAAAACTTATAAAAATCCTTCACTGATGATAATTTATCAACCAATAATAATGGTTCATTTTATAAACAAGTTTAAAATCAAATTTACAACTTGACTACCTGTCAACAAATGAATGTTGTTTTTTGTTACGAAATCGACTCAGAAAATACCTTATTTATTAGAAGACTTTGTCAGACGAGAATATTTTTTTCTTTATTTTTATACATTTTATAAAAAAATACATATTTCAATTTTTTAACAGCAGATTTTGTTTTTTCAATGGAATTAATGTTTTCAAACTTTTAAAAATACTTTCTGAGTCATTGTTAGTCGATTTTGTAAAAAAAGCTACATTTATTTGTTGAAAAGTAGTCAAATTGTGGATTGGCTTCTAAAATTGTTTATAAAACAAGCAATTGTTATTGGTCGATAAATTCTCATAAGTAAATGGTTTTTTTACGTCACTTAGAGTTAATTTCGTTGAAAAAACTAAGTTTTCTGATCGAAAATTAACGAAAACCTGTGGTTTATCATATTTATTTTTGATACTAATGGGCATGAGTGGGGAGTTTCACATGATGACTTTGTGAGGCTCTGCACTTGGGGTGATCGCTAAAGAGATTGATCAGCAATTGATCGAGCAGGAATTCTGGATCAATCTAAAAATCTATACCACCTCCCCCACATTACTCCCTTCTTCACCGAGTGAGTCACGCTACCCTAGTAGAGATATGGCTTAATGGTATAATAATAATAATAATAATGAATAATAAATAAATCAAAAGTATTGTCACCTGATGATGTCTCATAATAAATAAGGCCCTTTCTGTGTCACTGGCAGTCGATTTTCTGAAAAAAAAACATCCATTTGTTGACAAGTATTTGTTTATTAAATTTCATTATACAATTAACAATTGTTAGGTATTAAAAAATAATTCATACTCTCTCTTCTGAACAAATTTCTGATTAATTTTGTTAAAGGAAGAACGTTTTTATTGCGCGGAATGGCGAAGATATTCATTAGTCTATTACATTTGTTTATAAAATTAAGAATCACTTTGGACTTAAAAAAATGCTAAATAAGCATTATTTTTATGTCAATTTCAGACAAAAAAATTGAAAAATAAAGTTTCGAATTATTGTTCAACTTCAAGTAGCATTTTTCCTCATCAATTTGTTAATATCAAAATAAAATTTTAAATGTTGTAACTTGCTGAATATTATTACTAAGGGGTGACTTTACTGAAATCAGAATGTTTCACGTAAATATAACTAGTTGAAAGAATGAGATCGTTAATAATCAAATTTTAAATGTCAACTTTGTTGTTAAATAAAAAATTAATAGAAGAAAAATAAGATATCAGCTCTCTGAAATCTCTGTCAAATTCAGTTAACTTTTATTTTCAAAAAAAGATCAAATAGGATCAAAATGATAAGCTCTGATCTAATTTGTCCCAAAAAACTTTTTTTGTCCCACTCTGGTACGGATGGACGGACACCCGAACGAAACTGTAAGGGTTTCTGTCCGGGGCTACAAAACCCAAAATTAAATCATTAATTTATAATAAATATAAAAGAGCTACAGTATCCTATAAATAAATACATGTGACAAAATCTAAATTCAATAAGGTCTAATCCATTTCCAAAAATACAGTCATTCTTTTCATTTCGAAGTTAATTAAAATTGTTTTCTCATTAAAAAATACCGACTCGATCTTACCCAACGATTACGGTGCGTGAGTAAGTAATTAGAGACTTTCTCTCGGAAACATTCTTCGCGATCTTTCTTCCTCTAATTCGAGAAAAATGTGAAACAACTGCATAGTAGAGAATCTCAATACCGCTAAAGACCAGCCGATCGCTAAATCGCAGACAAATCCAATCTATAATTACCATCAATTTAATTCACGTCTGGTCGAATCGTAATCGAGACCGGGAAGTTAAGATCGCGTGGAAACAAAGATGCTGCGGAGATGTTAATTCGCGATTCGCGAGACGCACTGGTGCGATAAAATGAGGTGGGTCCGATGATTGGTCAGATCGTCTCGCTAAAATGAAATTCGACGTTGGATTAGCCAGGGATCCCCGTGAGGTGGACTGGAGGCCTAGAAGGTTAAGATAAATTTTATCAGATACACTCTTCTTATGTCGAAGAAAACCAAGAGAAAAGAATCCACCTGTCGACACGGTCAGTTTTATCTGGTGTATGAATCGAAATTTGATTTAATAAGACCACCTCGATGACGTAACCTGGATCAATCGGTTATCCGAACTGGTAATGCGAGTATTCCACTGTAATCTAAAACAATCCAATGATAATGCAGGGTAATTTAAATAATTTTGAGTAATCCTCTTGTGATCAGTAGTAATCCACTTTTAGTACAGTTGAAACATGTAGTAATCCAGTTATAATGCGATATAATACCCTACTATTCCGAAAATCTAGAGTAATCCAGTCGTAATCTGCTGGATAATTCTTAGTAATTCTGGTAATTTAATTAATCTACTTGTAAATCAGCGCAATCTACCTGTAATCCACGGTAATCCACTTGGAATAGCGTGTAATCCAGCTAATGCAGAGTAATTTACATAGTGCCTAATTCAAATATTTTTCAACTATTTGCTTGAAAAAATCTTGGTTTTCAGTTGAAAATTAATTTTCTTGAATGCAAATTTAAATTTTCTATGTTTGGTAAAGAATCAATTATATCAATTGAATATCAATTGAATATCAATTGAAAATTCATTTTTTGTTGAAAATTATGATTCGTTCCAATATGCAGGGTTTGCTTATGAATATTTTCAGAATTCTTTTAAGTGAGTCTAAATAATTTTACCTCAATTCCTTGAAAGAAATCTTTTTATTTCAAATTTTTGAAAGAAGAATGCTTTAAATATTTGCAATGTTAGAAACACATTGAAATTTTTGTATTGTTTCTTTTCCTATTTGGCAAATGTAATAATCTAAATAGATTTGTTCAGAATCACCCATAAACATCTTTTTCAGTCTAAAATTAATCTTCTCCTTTGAAAATTTATAATTTTTGATTGAATATTCAACTATTTTGGTAGAAAATTTGACATTGTTGGGAATTCATTTTTCCATTTGGAAGTTAATTTTTTAACTGATAATTTAACTATTCTATTTTTTCTTGAAACTTTATCCTTTTTTGGTTGAAAATTCAACTACTTGGTTGAAATACTTTGTTAAAAATTCAGTTTTCTGGTTGAAGATTCTTGATTTTAGTTTCAAATCGTTTGGCTAACAATTCATCTATTTTTTTTACAAATTCATTCTTTTGTTGTCAAAACTAATTTTTCCATTGAAAATTTACCTATTTCAGTTTTGGTGGAAATTTCTACTTCTTAGTGGAAAATTCATGTATTTTGTTGAAATTGTATTGTTTTCTGGTTAGAAACTTAATTATTTTGTTGAAAATTCATGTATTTTGTTGAAAAATCGTCTTTTTTATGACAACGTATTCTTCTTGCTGCAAAATTCATCTTTTTGGTTAAAATTTAAATATTTTAGGGAAAAATTTCACTTACTTCTTTAAATTTCGTTTTTTGTGGAAATTAAGTTTTTCAAATGAAAACTTATCCATTACATTTTTTATTGTAATTTTATATTTTTTAGTTAAAAATTCATCCTTTTGATTAAAAAATATTATTTTATATTTATTTTCTTGCACAGAAAATTTAACTATTCCATTTATTATTGTAAATGTATCTTCTTCAGTTAAAAATGGAACTATTTGAATAAAAATGAATCTATTCGTTTGAAACTTTATGTATTTTGGTAAAAATTTGTCTTTTTACATAGAAAATTAATCTTTTAACTACCTGCTTGAAAGTTCAACTGCTTGGTTGAAAATTCATTTTGTGACTGGAGATGCATCACAAATTAATTCAAATGATTTCACAAATTTAAAGTGTAAATATTCCATTTTTGGTTAAAATTCATCTTTTTTAGTTGAAAATTCAACTATTGATTAAAAATTATGTTATTTGATGAAAATTTAAGAATTTGGTTAAAAAGTATCCTTTTTGGTTAAAAATTTAAATCTTTTGTTGAAAAATCACTGTTTTTTGTTTGAAAATGTATTTTTGCACCAAAATTTAAACTATTCTAGTTGAAGATTCATCCTTTTGGTTGAAAAATCACCACTTCTATTAAAAATCTAACTATTTGGTTGAAAATTCGTTTTTTGTTGTTGAAAATTCAATTTTGTGGTAGAAAATTCATCTCTCTTAGTGGAAAATTCGACCGTATGATTGAAAATTGATCTTTTTTTGTTAAAAATTGAACTACTTCGTTTTAATGTACCCTTTTTTAATTAAAATTTTACTCTTTTGTTGGAAAATCAGTGTTTTCTGTTGCAAAACTTATATCTGCACTAAAATTTAAACTATTCCAGTTGAAGATTCATCATTTAAGTTAAAAATTCATCTCCTTGGTTGGAAATTCAACTATTCTGTTAAAAATTCTTTTTTTTCTTGCAAATTCAACAGTATGGTAGAAAATGTGTCTCTTTTAGTTGACAATTCAACTACTTTGTTGCGAAGTATCACAAAATAATTCGCAGGACCAATTTATGGCAACCCGAAATTTTTGTTTCGATTATAGTATATAGGTACATACATACATTCAGTTTTATACATATAGATTTTCGTCAGAAAAACCAGTTAAAAGTCATGGGCAAGTGTTTTATTAAAAAAAATTGTTAACTTGTCCTGAATGATCGGAAAAGTGACTGATTCTGACGGTTTGACGCATATCGAGCTCATCCTTTCGATTCTTAGATTCGTGACTGGATCGAAACAAGAATGCATTGTCCCGGGACACGCGTCTCATTTGAATTCCGTTCAAGTATCGTTCACCTCTATCGAAGGACCGGGTATGTACCAGGTACCTACCCGGGTACTTCGTAACTTTTACCAGGTACGGTATGGGACATTAATGACGGTGACTGTCGAGATCGTGGAAAAGAGGGTACCTTTTATTTCCAATGACTCTGACCGGGATTTATAAAGGAAAGGCGGCCTTAATCGTCGCTAAAGGTGAATTCTCCGGAAAAAATGTATTTTATCGCGACATCGCGCTCACGACCGCTCGTTTTCCCCCCGAGCTTTTGTTTTTCCATGCACAAGGTTATATATGGATATATGTAAAACGAGAATTTCGATTCCTGCTTCTTGCTTTCAATTTTATCACTCCGTTGCCCCATAAGAGCAAAACCCACGCCACGCCGTCCGCTCCGAATCACGAATTTTCGAGAATGTCCCAACGGTATGTTCTTACCGGCGGCCCATCAATGAATAATTTTCTCATTATTTTATACTATCTTTACGATTTTACGATCTTTATATCTTTGGCTTTTTTATTTACAAACTGTTTAAAGTTCAATTCACGAAGCAGTGTTCCATATCTTTGACCAAATAAAGGAATAATTCTTCGTCATCCTCCATAAAAAACATTTGTTTTCCTAACAAAACTTAGGGTAGGTTAGGAGTTTGTTATATCTGCGATGACGAAATTTTAAATTTAAAGTTACCCAGTAAAAAAATAATTTAAAAAAACAAAGTGAAGGTTACGAAGCATTGTAAAATTCATAACTAACCATCAGAATCTCAATTACCCTTAAACAAACAACGCGTTGCGATAAAATGTGCTTTGATATCTTTGAATGGAAAATTATTGATTCACTCTTGATACAAAAGAAACATAAACCATCGATACTATTAATTTGAAATAGATTCGGTGTATGTATAATAAGTATTTCAATTCCTGATTCATACTTTCAATTTTATTACTTCCTTGCGCCATAAGAGTGAACAATACGCGGGAAGGATCTGCTTCCTACCCAGAATTTTCGAGAATGTCCCAACGGTATCTTCATACAGGTCCATGAGTGAATAATTTTCTTATTATTCTTTACTATTTCTACGATTTTACAATCTTTACATTTTTTTTCTATTTACAGACTGATTAATGCTCAATTCACGACATAACTTTCCATATCTTTGATAAAAGAAAAGAATCATCCTCCACCATCCTCCATAAAAAACATTTGTTTTCTTAAAAAACCTTGATGTAGGCTAGACATTTGTTATATCTTCAATGTCGAAATTTTAAATTTGAAGTTACCGAGAAAAACAATAATTTATAAAAGAAGTGAAGTTCACTAAACGTTGTGAAATTCGTAGCTAACCATCAGAATCTCAATTACCTTTATTAAAAGAACGAGTTGAAATACATAAAATGTACCCAAATATCTTTGAATGGAAATTATTAATTCACTCTCGATACAAAAGCAACATTAACCATCGATACTATTTTATTATTATTATTGTTATTATTATACCATTAAGCCATTTTCCTTTCGGGATAGGCGTGACTTGCTCGGTTGGAAAATAGTAGTGTGTAGGTGGGTATATAGGTATAAGGTAGATAGGTATATAGGTGTTAGGTATAGATATTTTAGATTGATCTGGAATTCTCGTGTTATTTATTTAATTAGGATAATTTTGATATATGTAAAACGATCGTTTGGATTCCTACTCCTTGATTTAAATTTCAAACCCCATGCCGGAAGGCTCTGCTTTCAATAACGAATTTTCCAGATTGTCCCAACAGTATGTTCATACCGGCCTATCAATTAATAATTTTCTCATTTTTTGCTACTATCTTTACGATGTTAAGATTTTCATATCTTAGTCTTTTTTATTTACAAACTGTTTATAGTTAAATTAACGAAGCAGTGTTCCATATCTTTGACAAAAGAAAAGAATCATCCTCCATCATCTTCCATAAAAACATTTGTTTTCGTAACAAACCTCAGTTTAGGCTGAAGGTTTGTTTTATCTGCAAAAATGAAATTTTTAATTTGAAGTTACTTAGTAAACAATGAATTCAAAAACAGGAAAGTTCACTAAGCCCGGTAAAATGCATAACTAACCATCAGAATCTCAATTGCCTTTAATCATAGAACAAGTTGCTAGGAAATGTACCCCGATATTTTGGAATAAATAATGATTGATTCACTCTCAATACAAGAGCAACATAAAACATCAATATTATTCAATTTGAATAAATTTGATATATGTCAAACGATTATTTCGATTTCTGCTTTTGCTTTAAATTTTATCAATTCATTGGCCCATAAGAGCAAACCCCACGCCGGAAGGCTCTACTTCTAATCCCGAATTTTCGAGAATGTACCAACGGTATGTTCATGCTAGCCCATCAGTTAATAATCTTGCCTAATACCCGCGATAGAAATACGACTTCGGAGGGTATAGAGACTATAATAGATTGCAAATATTTCACTGAAAATAATAACTATGCTCATCTCTCCCTGGTCTCCCCTAAATCCTTTTTGTTATTAGCACTTTTTATTTTTTTAAATCAATTTCACTAAGATTCCACGTTTATAAAATCTTAGTAAGATTTTGGGAGAGTCGGAACAAATCCCTCAGTATCTTACATGGAAGAAAGAGTAGGTTAAACATTTCAGAAAATCACCTTACGTAATTTGTCGTTGACCTCTGATTTGTTTATTAAAATATTATTTGCAGAAATTATCATCATATAATTTGATATTAATACTAATACTACTGGCTACTACTAATATTATTTTTGCAACACCCACCTCTAAAGTTAACGTTTGCATGCTTCTAAACTGTGCCTAAAGGACCTTATTTGCGCAAACTGTGTGCGAATAATTTTCGCGCATGCAGAGTTTGAAGATGGCTTACTTTAGGCACTGGTGAAAAAACTGCGCATGCGCACTTTCGAGATGAGGTACTTTAGACACTGGCATAGGTAACTTTAAACACTGGTGTTGGTATCTTCTTGAAATAAATTTAGATTTAACTTGAACAAATGTTTTAATGATTGTAGTTTTGTTTTTAGGGTTTCGTAGCCCCTCCCCCCCCCCCCCGGAAAAAGAGCATAAACGCCAATATTTTTTTAAAATAATTTTTTTTCCAAGAAATTTTTTTCTCAACAATTTTTTTTCAAAACTTTTTTTTTGCAAAATTTCTTCTCCAATTTTTTTCCAAAATTTTGTTTGCACAAAATTTTTTTTTTTTCAGAACATTTTTTTTCAAACATTTGAAAAAAAAAAAAATTTCAAAATTTTTTTTTTTTAACTTTTTTTTAAAAAGAATGTCTTTACTCCGCTCTATGCAATATAAAATTAGTATTTTTCGTTACCTGCTCCTAGCACCTTTTTCGGACGGGCGTTGCAAAAAATAGCGTGTGATACACGTGCGCATAGGTGATTGGTAACTCGTGTGATTGCATCATACGTCTACGTTTTCGCACTCGCTTCGCTCGTGCGCTAACCACCGACTCATGCTTCGAGCCTCCGGCTTATGCTGCAAAATTCACGCTCGCAAACAATCACCTATTTTGCGCACTTGTATCACAAATAACTATTAGTCAACTAAAAGTAGTACTGTTAGAATGATCAATGAAATTACTTAATATTTTTCAAATTTAATGCACTAGATTACTAGATAGATTGCACCGAAAAAAATCTGTTCACAATGAAATCTGTTTACCTTTCATTTTTTAGCAAGGGTGAAATTGCTCTAATATAATCTACTGGACCGCTCGGTTATCCGATACTTGTTAGCAGGTGTATTTCAGAGTAATCCACTTGTAATTCAGATAGTTCAGAATAATACAATTGTTAACCAGTAACTTTTAAGTAATTTAGGTAATCCAAGTTATCAACTTGTGATCCAGATCTTTTTTAGTTGTAACTCATGTATTTTGTTGCAAATTCGTATTTTTCGAGAGGAATTTGTTCTTGTGCGTTGAAAACTCATGTTTTTGATTGAAAATTCAGCTCTTTGGTTAAAAATTAATCTACTTTATAGCGCATGCAACAATTTTGTAAAGGAGACACTTTTTGGTTAAAAATTTAACTGTTGCTTTGAAAATTGGTCTCTCTTGATTGAAAATTAAACTATAATGTTAAAAAATTCATTTCTCTGGTTGGAAATTCAACTATGTTGTTGAAAAGTTGTTTTTCTGGTTGAAGATTTTTTTATTTCAGTTGAAAATAGTTTGGTTCAAAATTTGTTTGAAAATTCATTTTTCTTTTTGCTTGAAAATGAATTTTTTTATCTGAGAATTTAACGTATACATTTTTTATTGAAAATTTATCTTTTTCGGTTGATAATTTAACTAGTTGGTTAAAAACTCATACATTTCATCAAAATTTGTCGTTTTTTCAGAAAATTAATCTTCCTGGTTCAAAATTCATCTACCTGGTTAAAAGTTTTAATACTTTATCAGAAATTCATTTTGTGTTTTTTAGTTTCAGTTGACAAATCTTCTCTTTTGCTGAATACTTAAATATTTTGTTAAAAAATCGTTCTTTTTTGGTTGAAGATTTTTTTTTAACTGTCTATTCAACTATTCCAGATAATGATTCTGTATTTCGGTTAAAAAATTATCTCTATGATTGAAAACTGGACTATTTTATTGAATATTTGATTTTATCTTATAATTAATTAATTTTCAAATTTGAAAATAAAAGTATTTTGTTTTTGTTTGAAAACTGATCTTTTTCAGTTTAAAATACAACTGTTTAGATAGCAATTGATCTTTAGTGGAAAATTCAACTGCTTGGTTAAAAATTCATGTATTTCTTTGAATTCGTATATTTTGGTAGACAATTATTTTTCTTGGTATAAATTTATTTTTTTGGTTGAAAATTCAATTTTTTAGTGAAAAATTAATTTAATTTGTAAAAAATTAATCTTCTTGGTGGAAATTCATTGGTTCAACTATTTTGTTGAAAATTTGTCTTTTTGGGTTGAAAATTACACTTTTTGTTAAAAATACACAATTTTGTTGAAAAGTATCCTTTTTGTTCAAAAAGTTAATTGTTTTGTTGAAAATTCGTCTTTTTGGTTGAGGATTCTACTCTTTTGTCAACAGTTCTTCTTTTTTAGTTGACTTCATTTTTTTTTTATTTTAAATTAAAATCCGTTTGGAATGAAATACCAATTATTGCATTTTTATTTGAGAATTCATCACTTTTGTTCAAAAATTAATCTGCTTTGTAGAAAATTCATTTTTTGTTTGTTTGAAGATTCTTCATTTTGGTTGAAAATTCATGTCTTTGGTGAAAAACTTATCTATTCTGTTAAATAATCATTTTTTTGGTTTGAAAATTCGCGTAAGTCTAGCTTAGGTGGAGTCATCCACTATCATTTTATGTAATCCAGATGAATCCTATGGAAATTGGAGTAATGTTTGCGAATTCAGAGTAATTCTGTATATGGAGGTAATCCAGGGTAATCCGAGGTTGTTTCTCCCTCATACTTTAGCGATTTCCAGACTTGAACATATCTTACGTCAAAAATGGTTTTACCCACGTACTGCCCCCTCCCAAAAAACTTTACGTAGTTTATGCATGGCTCCCAACTATCAGAATCTCAATGGTCATTAATCAAAGAACGAGTTGCAATAAAATATACTCAGATATCTTTGAATAAACAATTATTAATTCCCTTCTAAAACAAAAGCAACATAAACCTTTGCTAATATTCAAATCGAATAAATAGCATTGGAATGTCTAATACAATCTTCTTTCATTCCCAATGACATTATTACCATATTAATGCATTGCACATTCGATAAAAAATACATTGTCATAACTGTCGACCATCATAAAATTGCCAATTACAATGGAATCAATATCCTAAGTGAATTGTACATTATCGACGATCCTTGGTTTGATTTTTCAGCTTAGAGTCCAGGATTCGTTCGAAACAATGAGCCGTTGAAAGGGAGAAACTACCGTCCACGTTCCAAGTTACTTCCACAAATGTCAGGCTCTGACCTTGTCAGTATATGATCAGCGAAGCGGAGGCTGAAAGTGTTCTGAGAGTAAGCCATCCGGTCGATGGCGATCAAATGTAAAATGCCATAATGAAACTGAAAGGTGGCACGATTTGTCGATTGGATTACATCTTTTCTATTGTTTTTCACATCATTGATAACCTGGTGCTCTTTTATATTCTACAGCGAAGGCTTCATGCAGCAACAGAAAGGTATGTGAAAAATTAATGTCAAGTAAGCAATATTACAAGACATAATAGAACTGAAGGCAACAAAACACAATTTTATGTCAATCTGAGAACATAGAAAAAATTTTTCTTCGGAACTTACAAGCCAGAAAATATAGCACCATAACTTTCTTCATACACTAAACCGTGTGGAGAAATCTTCTGACGCTGGCCCGGCCCAGACCAGATCGTCTGGTTTCTAGTCTTGACGAAGACCAGATGATCTGGTATGGGCCTGGTCAAATGTATGACGTTTTTTTTTGGCTAGTCCCAGGCCAGACTGTATAAGTCAGCCACAAGTTATTGGGTGGTGAGCCATTAGTTGGAGGCTGGTCAATCGCAGGTTGGACTCCTTTTTTCCTGACTTGGAAAAACATA
The DNA here is from genome assembly GCA_932195095.1 of Andricus curvator. Classification (NCBI taxonomy): domain Eukaryota; kingdom Metazoa; phylum Arthropoda; class Insecta; order Hymenoptera; family Cynipidae; genus Andricus; species Andricus curvator. Next base: position 391,516 of record CAKNYM010053497.1, read on the forward strand.
ATTTTTCACTATAAGTATATTTAGCTGATCTGCGTCAAACCTGGACCAGACCAGACTGTGAAGGTGATCAGAAAAAAATACTTGTTTTAAAAGGGTGATCTTTTTAAATTGTATATCATTTTAGATACCTGGTAACTCTTGCGAAATATGGTGACAAAGTTTGGTGATCAAAATTCGAACCTTTTTGTTGTTGGATAGCTGATCAACGCCAGTCCTAGGTCAGACCAGACCTTCCTGACCGAACTTAGAATTCTTTGTTTTTGGCTAGCTGATCAGCGCAAACCTGGACCAGACCTGAGCTTCTAAAACGAACTTCGAACTTTTATTGTTCTTGGATAGCTAAGCAGCGCCAGTCCTGGGTCAGACCAGGCCTAACATATTAGCGCTCCAGATAAAGTCAGACATGAGCTAAACCAGTGCCAGGTCTGGGCCAGCTTAGATCTTCCAACACAGAAAATCTAGAAAAAGCCAGACCTGGGCTAGATCTGACACCAGACTGCTATCAAATTCTCCCACACTGTAAAATATTCACACACACACGCGCACAAATTTATGAAAAAAAGGCTACAATAAAAGATTTTTAAAAACCAAATACTACAAACATGTACCAATTTGAGAAATGCAGTGATAGTATCACCTAGAAAGAAACGACTCCTAAAAATGCGGTTTAGCGGAGATGGATTACTCCAGATTATATCGTATTACCGTGAATCACCTCTGTATACAAAACTACTCTGAATTACTTAAGATTACTCCGGATTGCTTACGCTTACTTTTGATTACATAAAATAATGGTGGATTACATTGCCGAAACTAGACTTACACGAATTTTCAATCTAAAAGGTCCATTTATCAACAAAATTTTCGAATTTTCAACCAAAAAGATTAACTTTCTGCCGAAAGACAAATTTTCCATAAATTCCATGAACTCTCAACGAAGAAGTCAAATATTCAACTAAAAATGATAAATTTTTCACGTAACAGTTGAAGTTTCAACTAAAAAAGATAAATATTTGTTTACGTATATTTTCAACATCAAAATCACAAATTTTCACCTTGTCAGTTGAATTTTCAACAAAAGAGATCAGGTTGAAATAAAATGAAGAATCTTTATTCAAAAAAGTGACTTATAAAAAATTTGAATTTTCAACTACAAAAATATAGATATTATATCAAAAATGGATTAGTTAAATTTTCAAAAAAAAAGCTAATATTTAACAAAGAAGATTAATATTCAAGCAATTATTTGGATTTTCAATCAAAAACATGAATTTTCAACCAAGAAGAATAATGTTTAACCAGAAAGAAGAATTTTCAATAATGTAGGTAAATTTTCAAGCAAATAAATCAATTTTCTACCAAAATAGTCGAATTTTCAACAAAACTTTTACCTTTTTCCCAAAAAGGATACTTTTAGTAGAATTGTTTAATTTTCAATAAAGATGATAGATTTTCAACCAAGTTGTGGAATTTGCTAACAAAATCCATTAATTTTAAACTAAGAAAGATAAATATAGTATCAAAAATGTAATAGATAAATTTTTAGTTCAATTAATTATGAACAAAAAAAATTTAAGTAAATAATTTAATTTTTCAACAAAATAGTTCAATTTTCAAACAAAGAGATGAATTTAAAAAAAAACTGAATAGTTAAGCTTTCACTCAAACAAATTAATTTTTAACAAAAAAAGAAAAGAATTTTCAGGAATAAATTTAAATTATCAACCAAAGAAATTAATTTTCTACCAAAATAATTGAATTTTCAATCCAGTCAGATGAATTTTGAAAATAGCAGGTGAATTTTAAAAAAATAATCACTTTAAGAAAAATTATTGAATTTTCGAAAAGGTAAATTAGTGAATTATTAAAGAAGAAGATAAATTTTTACCGAAATAGACGAAAGTTCAACAAAATACATGAATTTTTTACCCAAAAAAATCCACGTTGAACCAAAAATCGAAAGCTTAAATTTTCAGTTATTGAAATTAATTTACAACAAAAACAATTGACAATTTTACCAAAATATTTTAAAAACCTTTTTGGAGTACATATGTAAATTGCAAGTTAGTTTCTTGGATTACGTTAATTACTTCGAGTTATCTGAATTACAATTGGAATAGCTGGATTATATGTGGATTAAAACTGGATTGAAAGGGAATCACTCGGAATACCTAAATTACTCGAATTTATTTGGATTTCAAATGGATTACTCTGAATTACTCAGGATTACAAGTGTATTGAGCCAGATCAGAACTGGATTACAAGTGGATTTTTTGGATGAACTGAAATACTCCGAATGATCTGGATTACAAGTGGATTCCTCCGAATTAATCCGGATTAGCAGTTCTGATAACCGAATGGTCCAGCGGATTACCGAAGTTGTTTCCCTTCCCAAATCACAGAAACTACAATACAAGAAATTTAGAGAAACTACTATTCACCCACGTAATCATATAATCAATATAAAAAATTATTTTCCTGTAGAAAGATTTTGAAAACGTATTTTTCTGACTTAACGGAAGAATTGTGTATGAGATAGCAAAAAATTACACTTTAAACATAAGTTTTATCATTCTTTACCTAAAAGGAAATTTCAAAGTATACAATAAAGAAGTTAAAAAAAATCTGTGTAGGTATTTTTGGGGAATTCAGTTTCTTGAAAAATCAAAATTTTCAAAATAAAAAAAGAGTTTGAGTTGAATCAGATGGAAACAGAGCTAAGCAATACAGTTATTACTGAACTAGTGCAATTCATATTTTAGAGGCTTAAAATGTGTCCAAAATGGAAAAAGTTCAATAAATTACAAACTGATTTTGATTTTAAAGTGCAATTTTGGTCTATCTATATTTTCTCTACTAAACAAATAAGTAGCCAAAGTTAAAAAAAATTTGATGATGTAAATGTCTGGGTTGTATGAGTCCAGCCTGGACTCAACCCTGACCAATATTTAAAATTGCTACTTTCAAAGTTCCAATTAATCCACAGTGAAAAAAAGTAATTCGATCAAACTTGCATATCATTTAGCCTAATAAGCAAATCGAAATAATTGGCTCGATAACAAAAAGCTTGAGCTCTTGATCAAGATTTCAAAAGTAGGAAACGTCCCACGGAAGAGATGCGTTCCCGTTGAGCTCTTACGGTCTCTTGGACAAGATTACAGGGCTAGTAATTAATATATTGAGCTGTAATTAATATATTGGCCGGGCCTAAGAAGTAACATATTATTATGGGCGACTTCGCAGGTTCTGACTTTTTTTACTTTTTAAGAATATTTTTTCTTCTCTTTGTAACGACAGATTCAGGCCCCACGCATATTCCTTCCGCCTCGCATGAGATTTTTATCAACAATTATTCGCGCCCCGAGTGTAGCGAGTTCGCGACGATTTGCCGCTTTCGCCGTTAATTCTCCTGTACGTGCCTCACTTTCGCGATGCTTCGTACATTGCAATTAATAACGATTAACCGCGTTTGACGACTCGAGAGCGAATAATCCTCTTGAGGGCAGGATCAGATGAATCTGAACTTATTAGACGTGAGGATTAATGTATGTTTAATTTATAGAGAGTGAAGGCAGAGAATTTATTAATTATTATGATGAGCATAAAATGGTAGAGTGTGAAATTCAAAATGATAATACAATAATGAGCCGCAGTAGAAAAGCGGATTTATGTTTTTATTTAGATTATAACTATACGGGGGAACAACTTCTAAAAATGCGGTCCAGCGTAGGTGGATAACGGCGGATTATATCAGATTACCCTTGATCACCCTTACATACAGAATTACTCTGGATTATATCAAATTAGGCTGAATCACTCCACCTAATCTAGACTCACGCGAATTTTCAACCAAAAAGGATTACTTTTTAACAAAATTGTTCCATTTTCAACAAAATATGAGAACTTTAAGCAGAATAAAAAGTGTAAGAGTATCTATTTCTTACTACGTTCAAAAAACAGTTGAATATTCAACCGAAAAGATTAATTTTCTACCAAAGAAGACGAATTTTCAACAAAATACATGAATTTTCAACTAACTAGTTGAATTTTTAACTAACAAATTTTTTTTACCAGATCGTTGAATTTCCCGATGAAAAATAAAAAGTTGACACGAAAAATGGAACAGTTGAATCTTTAGTTCAAAAATCAATTTTCAAAAAAAAAAAAAAAAAAAGAATTGTTAAGAAAATAATTCAACTTTCAACCTAGAAGATGAATTGTCAACTGAAATGAAGAATCTTTAAACAAAAAATGACTTTTCTCAACAAAATACTTGAAATTTCACAATTCAATAGAATTTCTGAGCCTTATAATTATGAGAATTTCATAATCAGGCATTTAAAATATCGTTAGTTTCGATAATGAAAAATATTTCAAAACATAAATTTCTATCTCAATCGATTCAAAAACACAAAGTTCTTAATAAAAAGAGATACTCAAGAGATATAATTCAGATGTAAGATACAACATACATGTGTATCCATTCACTTTTTAAAGAGACACCTCTAAACAAGTTCCACTCACTTTTTTTTAAAAATCCTTGACTTCTCCAAATTTTCCAGAGCTATATGACTACTGACACTGGGAATCACTTTTGGGTATCAGATAAAAACACATCGAAACCATTTTGCTTCCTCATAGAGGAAGCTTTGTAATGGTAACATTTTCGAAAATTTGTAAATTTATTTAATTGAACCTTCCCCAATTTAAAAATGTCTAATACAATGTTCTAAACAAATGTCCGGATGTTTGTGTGGATGTGTGGATGTCACGCTTTTTTGTGAACACGATAACTTGAAAACGGTCGCAGATAAATTGATGAAATTTTGAGGGCTTATTTTCCCGACTAATATCTTGAAACTGACCAAAGAATTTCTAAAAATATTTGTTGCATTTTTTCTGAGTACTTAATAATATTTGAAAAATCAGATTTTATAGTAAAACTTTTTTCTTTGACATAATTCAAAGTTGATGCAAGAATATAAAAGATTCCTTGTTTCGAGACGAATCGATTGACCTATACTATTAATATATTTTATTGAAGCGTAGGGAATTTATGATAATTTATATATTTTAAAAATCGGTTTTTTATAGTAAAACTTTTTTCATTGACATAATTCAAAGTTGATGCAAGAATATAAAACATTCCTTGGATCGAGACGAATCGATTGACCTATAATATCAATACATTTTATCGAAGATTAATGAAGCTATGTTAATGCATAATATTTGAAAATACGGTTTTTTATAGTGAAACTTTTTTCTTCAATATAATTGAAAGTTGATACAAGAATATAAAAGATTCCTTGCTTCGAGATGAATCGATTGACCTATAATATTAATATATTTTATTGAAGCGTAGGGAAGTTATGGTAATTTATATATTTTGAAAATCGGTTTTTTATAGTAAAACTTTTTTCATTAACATAATTCAAAGTTGATGCAAGAACAGAAAATATGCGTTGATTCAAGACGAATCGATTGACCTATAATATTAATACATTTTATTAAAGAGTAAGGAAGCTATGGTAATGCATAATATTTGAAAATACGGTTCTTCATAGTAAAACTTTTTTCTTCAATATAATTCAAAGTTGATGCAAGAATAGAAAAATTGTGTTGATTCAAGACGAATCGATTGATCTATAGCATTGATACTTTTTATTGAAGAGTAAGGAAGCAATGGTTATGCATAATATTTGAAAACACGGTTTTTTATAGTAAAACTTTTTTCACTAACATAATTTACAATTGATGCAAGAACGGAAAAGATTCCTTGATTCGAGGAAAATCGATTGATCTATAATATTAATACACTTTCTTGAAGATTAAGGAACTTATGCTCATTTATTATATATGAATCATATGTTTCTAAAAGAAAAACTTTTTTCATCGACATAATTCAAATTTGATGACGCATGAATAGAAAAGATTTTTTGATCATAAATTTTCAAATAGAATAATTCTGAAAATTAAAAAAAAAAATCATAAAGCTGGCAAAGGGATAGGGTGCGACAGAACTTTTCCCTTCCCTTTTCCAGCTCAAAAAATTATCATTTCGAATTCAAAATTTGATTTGTCTGATTTGTCTTTGTATTTCAATAATTGTTTGTATTATTTTATTAAATTAGATAAATTAAATTAAATTTAAATTTAAATTTTTATTTTATTATTAGGCCAACGGCCATACCACGCTGATAAACCTAGCTCTCGTCAGATCACTGAAGTTAAGCAGCGTTGGACGCGGTTAGTACTTGGATGGGTGACCATTCAAGAATACTGAGTGCTCTTGGCACATCGTGGGTGTGGTGAGCCCACACTTGTAGTTATTTATAACTACAAGAAAAACTATCCACCTAGAAACACTACCCGAGTCGGGTAGTGTCACGCCTACCCTGAAAGGGAAATGGCTTAATGGTATACATTTTGTAATTTTGTATTTTCTGTAAATTTCTATTTTTAAATTGATCGAAATGAAGATTTTAGTTTGTCTATTATTGAAAAAAATAACTAATGCTTCCTCTATGAGGAAGCAAATACACTTGCTAACGGGAAGCAAAGTACTCGTGAAATGAGCACCATATAATTATAAATACAAACAAAGCGGAAACACTCGAGATTGAATGCGCAGCTAGTTTAAAATATGTTCTGAAGGTTAAAAATTATTTTTGCAATTGTTATATTTCTGATAATAGCCGAAGATATTCTAGAATGCTTTAGAGCATTTACGTAATTATATGAGATTTTAAAGCATATTGATTAAAAAATCACTTAGAATAATGAAAAATTAAAATATACTTTTACGGCTCCCCTAATTCCTACTCAATTGAAATTTACAATCGCAGCGATTATTCACCCCATAATATAATAAAATCACTATATTATGAACATTAAATGTCACACTGATAAAAGAAAAGCTAATTTCAAGGCAAAAACAAGCGATAAATAAGCATGTTGTAACTGATTAAAAACTAAAAAGAATTTAATAAGAAGAGATTTAATCATTAAAATGAAAGATACGAAATGCATATATATTTATTTACTTTAAAAGAGACATCTCTCAATAAATTCTACGCACGTTTTCAAAAATTCAATATATTGTCAATATTTTCTAGGTCCTGTAGTAACACGGATCTAATATCTATACATGAAAAAAAATTAGAGCTAAACCAATGATATTTATCTTTGACCTACCTCCAAATATTGTTAGAAACAAACATTAGCATTTTTAAAGCAGATATTTGCAGGAGAATTTATTGTAAGTATTATTAATAATGAATCATTGAAATAAATCGTCAAAACAAACTTTATAGGGGGCCTATTTCAAATTAAAATAAGTGGAATTATTAGCAAAACTACTTTTTAAATTTTTGTGATTTTTTAAGATTTTAACTAAAACCTCATTCATTTCATCATATTCCTTACTAACCAAAAATTTGTACCTGAAGTTTCGATTTTGAATGAAATCTGCAATTTATGTCACCCAGCTAATTCAAATATATGAAACTCCTCAAATCAAGGTTACAGTTGACTGTTTTAAAAACAAAAAAAAAACTTATTCAAATATATTTTAGTTTTATTGAATTCATTTTCCTACTAGCACTCCTAAATTTCCTACTGATACTCAAAAAAAGTTTCTGATATCAGATAAAAACACTCATTTCGAGACCCTTCTTCAAATATATTTTGGAGGCTGAAATAATAATTTTTTCAATTTTTATTTCTTTGTTTATATCAGAAGACATTCTAGAATGCTTTCAAAACATTTAAGTAATCATGTGCGATTTTAAAGCATTATTTATAGAAAAATGACCTAAAAATATGTAACAATCTAAACTTACTTTTACAATTCCCATATTTATAGATCAACCGAAATTTTCACTAGCAGCAATTATTTACCCTGTGATATAAAAAATGACTATATTATAAAAATAAAGTGTAACATTGATGAAAAAAAGAAATTTGAAGACAAACACACGATAAGTGAGCTAAAACATAGAAGCTTCAATGTAGACGGACAGAAATCGTACCTTATTATTATTAATTTGACTGACAGAAATAATTTATAATTTGCTTCGATACGTTAATATTTTTGTCTTAGATAAAACCATTTCTTTCTATCGAAGAAATATTTTATAGGTATTCAATACCATCATTTATTTGTATCAAGTAAATTTTCTTTGATTAAAAATTCTTTTTCAGTATCTCTTCTTAATGGCATAACATTTTGTAGATATATATTGTTTTTTTAAATATTTACGTCAGTCCTCTCTATTTATAGTACTGATCGCTTTTAACCTCTTCATCATCCAAGCATAGGATGTCGAAACAGCAGGATCATACATGCAAGATCTTAATGTGTTTCAGAGAGAGCAAAGAGCATCCTGGGTGATAGTAATGCATTAGATGAGGTGAAGATCGCAATTAGGGATGGACTTTATGAAGTCAACATCGCGGCGAAGAATTGGGTGAATATTGACTGAGATAGATGGATTTTAATTATGCCTTTTGCGATGCTTAAAGTGAATTGAATATTCATCAATCAATTTTAAAATACCACTATCTGTATTCTAAATAATATAAATTTTCCAGGGTCTATTGTAGTATTCTCTATATTTTTTGCGCACTCAAGATTGAATCAAAGGATTGGCGCTTTTTCCGCTGTATAAATGAATAAATTAAAAATAACCTTCCAATTCACTGATTCACTTTGTCCATTCAAGCTCCTATGATTCTTCTCGCTTTTCGCTTTATTGTTGATTTTTAAGTTATCAATATCCTAATTTGAGAATGCTTTAATTTTCAAACGTAACAGTGATTTTTCAAAACAGAAATTATATTTTTTAGTAAAAACATCTATCCAATCAATTTAAATGTCACTTGATACTATAAGTACATGTTATGATACTTATTAAATATATATATATATATATATATATATATATTTATTATGATTAAATTTTCTGTAATTTAAATTGATATGTACAGTTCTGAAAGTTTGTTTGCTTTCAACCTCAAAATAAAAAATATTTGGATTGAATTTTATACAATTATGAAGGATTTGTATTTTAAATTTTACAATTTTGTAGTTTTAGATTTAAATATTAAAAATGTGATGTGAATTTCACTATTAAAGCATTAAAAATTACATATTAAAAGCCCTAATAGTAGTTTTAAATTTAATACATTTTAGTTGTTACACAATTTCCAGTTCAAAAGATTTATAATTAAACATTTTTTAAATAAATGCCTCTAGATTAAATTCGAAACAAAGGAAAATTAAGAAAACAATTTCTCAAATTCAAGCCTTAACAATAAGAAAATTTAAGAACTAGGCATTGAAAATTGAATTATTCCTTATTTGAAAATGGTCAATATATTTAACATTTCAAACTCAGCACAAAAAAAAACCATTTAGAAATGAAAAGCTCAGAATTGTGCAATTTAAAACATTGGAGTCATATATAGCAACCTTGTTTCGTATTCTTTAATCTTAAAATTATTCAAGTTTTAGTGGAAGAGCTAAAAAAATGAATAATTCGAAATTGAACAATATATTTGATTAAGAAATCTAAAGAATGAACAATGATTCTGAACAAAGTGTTAAAAATTAAACGATTTGGAAAACGAAAAGTTGAAAATTGTGTTGTTTAATATCAAAATAGACATAAATTAAACTACCTGAAATTGATAGTTCAGTAATTAAATAATTTCTTTAATTTTGAATGCTTGCAATTTTACAGTTCTGTATTTTTATGTAAAACGCTGCATTTTTATTTTCTATTTCATTTTTATTTCAGTGCATATATCTACTAAAGTCTCACTTTTTGGAGTTTCTTATGGAACGCTCACGTGAAAAAGTTTTGAGATTCCAAACTCTCAACTTTGTGTGAAGTTTAATAATAAACGAAGTAAAAGCACAAGTTGTGTTTTTCTCCAAATAAATTACAAAGTTTCTGAAAACCCATCTCCTTCATTCTAGCCTTCTTCTTCATTGTAGGTCTACATCTGTATTCATATACGATACATTTACAAAAACGTTCTCATGCTAAAATCTTTAAATCCAAAAAATTATTGTAAATATCCATGTACATTTAAAAATTAATAAATAAATAAAAACAAGAGGCGAAAAACACCTTATTATGAAAAAAAATTTTATTTACAAGTTTCAATAAATACTCGAATTAGGAAATAATTATTAAGAAGAAAATTCACGTATTAAGTGCTCATTGATTGAACCTTTCTACAGCTTGCAAAAGGAACCCTTATACACTGGAAACTGAAATTGTGCATTGTTTCGGATACGGCCTTTGACACAAATCTAGAGACTCCGAACGCAAACAAGCAGGACCGCAATAACGATTTCTGTTGAATTTGGAGGTATGACGTATCCTGATGCAACTGACGCGCTAAGAGTCCGCCCCTCCTTTTGGTTTTCACGCTTGACTAAACACATCCTCCCCTCTCGGTCCCGCGGTTTCTCTCATCACGACGCCGCCGCGCGGCATCAATTCTTGGAACGCATAAATTTAGTTTACCACAATCCAGGTTCCAGTGCATTTGTAATTCATGTCAACTAGAACTTTGGACTGAACAGAAAAACAATAAAAACAAAATTAGTTTGTAAATCGTGCTTCTACGAGGTGTGGACCGGAAGTTCGTGGACGAAATTTTGTTCTGTCGACGTGGCAGCGCTGTAAGTTTCTACAGTAATGCAACATCTAGGAAGAAGCTTCACGTGTCCTCAGTAAAAGTTTGTTGATGGTCGAGTGAGATCTTTGCTTTGGGTGCCTATTTTTGTGAACGTACTTTTGGTCATTTTGGCGGAATGGAGCGAGAAGTTTTAACCGATTAAATAATCAAGTTCAAAATTTTCGTAAAACTCGGTAAAACAGGTCCGGAAATTTTGGAAATTTTGAGGACTGTGTACGTGGAGTCTGCCATGAAGCGTAGTACTGTCTATAGATGGGCGAATTGTATCAAAAAAATTGTGTATACTCGTAGAGTTTTTTATCATGAATATGTTCCGCCAAGTCAAACAGTTAATTGAAAGTTGAAGTTCTGAAGCATTTCCGTGAACCTGTACGACGTGCAAGACCAAAATTGTGGGAGGAGAACGCGTGGATCCTGCATCAGGACAATGCATCACTACCATAGACCACCCTCTCTTTTTGCCTGATAAGGCACACTCTGACTTTAACCTGTTCACCAGAGTGCAAAATATTATGCGGGCTAAAAATGTTGGGTATGTTATTAGGATAAAACAAGAAACGACGAAGCACCTGAAGAGACTGACAAGGGAGAACATGCGGCACTGCTTTCAAAAACGGAAAAAACTTTGAACCAAATGTAGTCTGTCAGGGAGAGAGTACTTCGAGGGTGAACACATTCCCGTTTCGGAATAATTAAAATTAGATATTTGGTAAGCTCAGTTCAAGAACTTTTTGTCCACTCCTAGTTCTTTGTCTATTGCTGAACCTTCACAGGAAATTGGGACTTAGAAATCTAAAAATTTTTCAATTTGAGCGTTCAATAGGAAATTATACTATAACCTGCCCTACACTAATACAGCAACAGTATCAACTAGTAAACTAGCACTACTATATCTTACAAACTAAATAGTTGGCCCAACTAACCATTTTTTCAGTGTAAGATAAAAAATGGTTGAAAATATTCTAACCTTTGAATTTTTATTAAATTATCATTAAACAAACTGATTCAAGATGTGTATAAATCAGAATCAATACTTTACTAAAACTTAGGTCAAAATTGATCAGAATCGTAAATTTCTCGTTATAGTTGCTTATTGTAGTTGCTTAGTATCATAATAAATATTTAGAATACCGTAGAAATTTATCACATGAGAAACAACAGTCAGCATTAATACTGCGCTACCGTGACCAAAAAGGCTTGCGCCGCAGGACTAAAAATTGATATCTCCGTCAGTTTCAAACTCTCCGACAATTTTTTTGTTTGAAACAACTCAGAAAATTATAAGAAATAGTTGAAGATAATTTTGAAATGCTATTTTAGTTTTACTTAGTTTCAAACACTCAAAAGTTATCTATTATCCTTATCAAAATGAACAAAATCGGCCGAACGGTCTCGGAGATATTTCGTTTTGAACAAAGTCAAGCCTCCAAATTTAAAGTCCCGTAAGCCCGAAATTTTGAAAATTCTGAAAAACCATTGGACACAAAATCTGTCCTCATTGACCCTCAACTTTCGCCAATTTGCACAAAAATCCAAAGACCCTCAAACAACTTCTGATATTCCTGAGAAATTTTGACCCACCATTCCGAACTAAGGACCTTGTTAATTCCCAGGTTCGGAAAACGATATTAATGCGGTAAAATCCGTATCAAGATTCCTTTTTCGATCTCCCTCTTTTCCAAGTCTTTTCCTTTCAGTCACCATTTTATTTGTTTTATTTCTTTTTCTCTTTCTCTTCGGGAAACTGGTGTGCCGCACGCTTTGAGAGAAGCCGGCCGATGGACAAGACTGTGCTGCTGCTGCTGCTGCCGCAACCTGAGTGATATAAAACCGGCATCGAGAATAAATACTCCATTGCGGGAGTCCCGGCCCTAAATATTCATGGGGCACACTGCCGTCTTATAACCCCGGCTGCGGCCGTAAGGGACGTCACGATTACCACTACTATCAACGCTACTTGCATGGTACTATCATCGCTACTGCATGCTACATGAAAGCAGTATGTGTGTTCTACCTGCTAACGTTATACTACTGAGCGTATTATGGTGGGATATTTTTCTGCATTCACTTCAATCTGGCTCATGCTAGCATAATGATGTTAAAGTCTGGATTAGGACAAGATAGAATTAAATTAGGTGTCATCCACGAATTATCGAGAACATTTTTGAAAGGGTTCTATTCAGGATTTTGCAAGAAAAATAATATTGGGCCGTTCAAAAACTACGTCACACTGTCAGTTTTATGACGATTTATAAGGTGGGAGCAGAAGGGTGAACGCAGGATGTGACATCACACAAGAAAAATATATATTTGAATAACAATTTTTTGAAATCCTGGACAGAAATAAAATTATCGATTTTATTTTACAAGTAAATAAGCATTTAATACAGAATGCAAACTCTTTCCTCTATTCTCTCTTTATCCAGGATATCTAGTGTCCTGGAAATCCTTGAAAACCTGGAAAAGTCCTTGAATTCGTTTTTATCTGGAAAGCCCTGGAAAAACACTTGAATTTTGCTAATGATTCTGGAATTTTTTTTCGTTTAAAGAAAAAATAGGTTTTTAAACTTTTTCTCTGCTGAACGAAAAAAGATTACCTTTTTAACAAGAGATTGTTTATTTTATTACGCTGAAAATCACAAAGCTACAATCGAAATGGTATTTAAATAATTATGGTTAGAGCAAATAAAAAGTTGGTCGGGGTAAAGTAAGAGCATTTTGAAAATGAAGTTGGGACTACCCTGATATGATGTTCTTGTTAGTAATTTATTTGCCTTGTATTTTTATTTCTTTTCTTGCAGTTGCTTCATCCTGACGACTGTAATTTTAGTGAAGAATTTTATTATTTTATTGCGAATTCAACCATTTTTATTAAAAAGTCATACTTTTTATTTTAAATATCTACTATTACATTATTCGTTAAGAATTCATATTTTTTGGTTGAAAAATAATTTTCTTAACTAAAAACGTAACTGTTTCATTTTTGGCTTAAAATTGATATTTTTTATATTGAAAATTCAATTACTTGGGTGAAACTTGAACCACTTTGTTAAAAATTTGCTTGCTTGCTTAAGGGTTGATCAATTTGATTGAAAATTTAAATATTTTGCTGAAAATTCTTTCTTTAATTTTTTTCAGTCTTTTTAAGTCAAAAATTGGTCTTTATTGGTAGAAAACTAATCCTGTTGGTGGAAATTTCCTCTCTTTTGATTAAAATTCGATTAGAGAATTCGTCTCTTTGGTAGAAAATTAATAATTTCCGGTTGAAAATTCAACTGTTTTGTAGAAAATTTTTTGTTTCTTTGTTAAAAGATGATCTACTTTATTAAACATTCATTCTTTGGTTGCAGAATTGCAAAGTCATCACTTTAGTCGAAAATTCATCTCTGGTTCAAAATTCAGTTATTTAGTTGAAATCTTTCTTACTGAAAATAATTCATTTTCAGTTGAAAATTAAATTATTTGTTTGCAAATTGGTTTATGTGGTTGAAAATTTGTCTTTTTTGGTATAAAATTAATTTTCTTTGTTGAAAATTCGTCGGTTTGGTTAAGAATTCATCTTTGTAGGTTAAAAGTTAAACTATTTGGTTAAAAATTTAACTGTTTTGTTAAATTTTTTTTTTTAAATGCAACTCTTTGTTTGAAAATGTAACTATTTTGTTGAAAATTCATTTTTTTTGCTGAAATACCAACTATTTCATTTTTCGTTGAGAATTCGTCTTTTTGTCAAAAATTCCCCTTTCCGTGTTGAAAATAAAACTATTTTTGGTTAAAGTTTAACATTTTTTTTTGTTTCAAAATAAGACTATCTGGTTGGAAATTCATTTTTGATATTTCATGTATTTTTTTAGAAAATCATCATTTTTGGTTGAAAATTCAACTTATTTGTTGACAATTTTATTATTTTATTGAAGATGAACCTAAATTAGTTCAAAATTCGATAACCCAGTCAAATTTCAATCAATTCTGAAAAAAAATCTCATTACACACGGTGTTGGACTCGCTTTGATATTATAAACAGCAAAAAAATATTGAATTTTTAAAATTTCATTAAATTGTTTTTAAAGTTGAAAACAAGAGAAGCTTTGAATATTTTCTATCATAGCGTCGTGATATTTCACCTTAATAAAATGAACAATGCCAAAAAAAAACGTTTTTTTTCTACAAAATCAGATTTTAGGGGCGTATGAGAAATTTCTCATATGACATTTTCAGTTCCACTAGACCTACAATTTCTACTACGTTTCGTGGAAAGTATTTTTTTTACTGTAAAAAAGTACCTGGAAAAATGTATTTTTTTGTCCTGGAAAACCTCGAAAAGTCCTGGAATGTCTATTTGAAGAAACGCTAGACACCCTGCTTTATCCCTTTTCAAAAGAATTTCTCTTGTTTCTCCTGTTTTCAAGAAACTTGCTCTTTTTCTTGTTTTTCAGTGACATGCGAACTAAAATTTAATTCAAAAAGTCCACTGTTATATTGTTGTTTCAGAATTCATCTCTTTTGGTTAAAAATTCTTCTATTTGGTTAAAATTCAATTATTTTGTTGAAAATTAAACATGAATATTATTCATGGTAGAAAATTTAACTGTCTTGTTAAGCATTCGACATTTTAGATAGAAAATTCGTTCTTTTGGATTGGAAATTCATTGTCTGGTAAAAAAGTAATCTTTTCTGGTTAAGAATTCATCTTGTTTAGGTACAAGTCAATTCTTTTCAATTAAGATGCCACCTATTATATTTTTGGTTCAGAATTCATCTCTTTTGGTTGAAAATTCCATTATTTGGTTCAAGATTTAACTTTTTTGTTGGAAATTCATCTTTTTAGTTTAAAATTATTTCTTTAAACTGAAAATCAAACTGACCTATTATTGGTTAAAAATTAATCGTTTAACTTGAAAATTCTATAAATAAATGTTTTATTAAGAATTCATCTTTTTGGATTGAGAATTTAAGTATCGCTTTATTGAAATTCAGAAGGGCTAAAAAAATGCGTATCAATATTGAAAATGAATTTTTTAATCAGAATTTCTACCAGTAGCTTAATATTTTTTAATTGAAAAATTAAAAAATGTGTTCTTGACATGGCGATGAAAATTCTGTCCCCTGACAGAATATCATTTTTTGAGGAATTAAATTGCTTTCACTAATCTTTCACTGGTTTCATTGTACAATGTCCTTTACAGCTGTTCGGAAAAGCTTAAAATGTGAATATTCCCTGCGTACCAGAAGAGTAGAATCTGAATAAAATTGCAACGAGTTATAAAATATTAAATAGAGGATAAATATGGATAATATAATTTACGTGGCGACAAATTTATCGTTAAAAAAAATATTTCATCTTTAATTTGGTATGTAATACGTTCCCCACTTGTTAATGAATTATCAATATTAGGACTTCAAAAGTTTTTCTTTTCAGATCGTACTGGTTTTCCCTATTATATTGTACCATAATTTTAGTTAATTCAAATTATATAAGACAATTTCACTTCAATCTAGAAGATCATGTAGGATATGAACAATGTTCATGGGTGATTAGAATAAACGTTAGAGGAAAACCAAATTGGATTACTTAAAAAAGAATATATTATTGTGCTAGTATATAAATTAAAGCTAATTTGTAATTTTGCTTTGGTATGTTTTTGAAAGTCATTTAATTATTAACGCAACTATTTTCTTAAGTATGTCATTTTAAGTAAAAATTATTAGCCATAAAATATCATATCCCGATTATTTTAGATACCCATGAAAGAAACTCGATTATAATAATTATTTGACAAGTAAAATTATAGTTGAATGAGTGTCTTCGTAATAATGGCGATAATGTCTGGACATTCGTTTGGCCTTTGGATGATTCGATAAATGAAAGAATATGAAACAAGATCATAAAATTTCCCATTGATTTAACATATGTAAATAAAATGTTCCGTTAATATGTGATTTAAATGCAATGATTGTAGTAAATTTAATCGTACTACAATCCCCAGTTTAGAATTCTTCTAAGTAGAACAGTCTGTCACAAATTCTCAAGATTGAAGATTTTGGAAAGTTTCTATGGGACCTTTAAGGTTGTTTAAGAATTTATAATTGATCAAATAATTTTTATTTTTCACTTGAAACTTCACTACCGGGGATTCAGGAATTTATGTGGAAATCATAACATCCAATATTTTTAAATATAAATTGTTCAACTTTAAGCTTAAAAATTTAGATGATTCATACTTGAGCAAATTTAAAATCAACATTTCTCAATTTCAAGTACATAATTTTTGTAGATTTGTTGGTGAACCAAGCTTGAAATAACGGCAGCAATTCAGCTTAATGTTTCTTTTTAGTAAATTAAAAAAAATATCGTTTATAACATAAACTCAAAAAAGGAAAGTATTTCCTCAAAAATTAGTGTGATCAGCTAATTTTCCTCCCTATTTTTTCTTATGCCATATCTAGCTCTAATGAACCAATCAAAACGATTTTTGGAAAACTACTTCTCTTGTTTTAGGGCTGTAGATTTACATTTTATAGATACACAAGTTTACTTTTTTTGAGTATGTTTCAAGATTTAAAAAAAAATTGCATTCATTACCTTATTTCATATCCTTCTGTTTTTAAATTGTTAAATTCTGAATATTGCAAGGTAAACATGCGAAAGCACCAATAGTTAATCACTAATCTAATTTTATATAGTATAGCCATTCAAATGTTTATGAAAGGCTAAATTAGGCATATTCCAAGCCGAACATTTCGAAATTTTCAAACATTTTCCACATTAATATTTAAATATTTGAAAATAATTTGAGTTAAATTTATTCAGCACTGTATATCATTTTCTTTTTCCAACTCGAAATTTAATTCTAAATCAGGAAAATTCTTATGCTTCAACTTATAGAGGAAGGATAGAGGTTCTAAAACTGCCAAAAATCTACCTCAGATAGTTTGTGAATGACCCCTAATACATTCGAAGAAACTTGTTCACGAATCGTAATGGCTCGGTTGGATCATAAGGTGTAATTGATTACACCTATCCTCCTTTGAAGAATCCCCGGTTATTTCGTCCAAAGCTGTATAACGGTCGTGAGCTGCTTTATATTCACAGATATTAGGTCCCCCTGAAAAAACAGTAATGACACCAGATCATCGAAATTTACTGCTCGCATTAGTATTAGACGATTATTGGTCGATATTAAGGCTGAGTAATCAGAATCTTGTATTTCATATATCTTATGTCAGAATAAATTTCAAGGCCTAAAAAAATCATATATTTACCAAATTTGCATTTGATAGCTCTGGTGTGTTTGATATAGGAAAAATAAAAATAAAACTACTCAGCTATACATCCTTTATTTTATTCTGAACTGGATAAAACACTAAATGGTGGCACATCATCATCGTCGAACCATTTAATGTGTCTGGGTTTAATTGAAATTTTATGTAAAATGAAGGTTGAAATTATTTAAACATTACCGAACAACCAAGGCTGAAAATATTATTATACTCAATAGTGATAAAATTTTTTTCTTAAATTGTGAGAAAAAAACTTGAAAAACATGTTATTATTAGGATAAACGGGGGAAAGTGTTTCCGTAATTTTGAAGTCTGGTGTTAACTGACATATTTGAAAGAAATTATAAATGTAAGATATTACCGTATTGATTTTCTCAATATAAATACAGTATTGAATATATCAGCCAATTCTTCACCATTCTTCATCAATCCTTCTAGAATCAATAAAAAATCGTGAAAAATAATTTCTGCTCATCAATATTATTCATTTTTTTAGAAACAGGTCACAGCAGATTTAGAAAACATGAGAAATGCATTATGTTTAGCAATTCAGTAGATCTGTAGTATACATTGAATTGTCTAAAAATTTTAGAATAAATTGACTAGATAAATCAGCAGTGCCATTTTTTAAGAATTTTTGATTCACTAATTATTTCTAAAGATATATAAGTTTATATGGCAAAAATTCAATTTTTTAACAGTACAGTCGTTCTATATAGTCTATAATTTCCAAATAATTCATCTAAAAATTTCAGGGTACATTAAATAGATGAACCTCAAGATCTCCTTCTTGGAAAATTTTGACTCATTGAATATTTTGAAGATATTTCACTTTTTATGCCCAAAATTCGATTTTTAGCAGTTCTGCCGACCTATGCCCTACATTTCAAACCGATTTGTATAAAAATTTCAGGTTAAATTTACTAGATGGAGCTGCAGAGCTATCTTTTAGAAAATTTTTATTTATTCATAATTTTTAGTGATCTTTCACTTTATATGCAGAAAGATTGGACATTTTAATAATTCAATAATACCTAGAGCCTATACTAATCTACCAATAGGATCAAAAATTTCAATACGTTTCTGCCAGAGGAATTTAAGATATATTTCTTCAGGAAATTTTGATTCAATTATTTTTTTAAATTTTGCACTTTTAATTAAAAATACTATATTTTTTAGTAATTCAGTCAGCCCGGCGATATACTATTGAACTAATTTTTGCAACATTTTCAATGTAACTCCGTTAGATGAATATCTCGGACTAATGTCCCGCCAAATTTTGGTTCCTGAATTATTTTTTGAAAATTTCTACTTTTATTTCGAAAAATTCGATTTTTTAGTAATTTAGACGACCTGGAGTTTACATTATTTGACCGATTTGTACAAGATTTCAATATAAATCAGCTGGATGAATATCTGGAAAAACGGAAAATAGAAAAAATATGTTTATAGTTATATTTTCATTTAAAATAACAATATTAATACAAATTAAATGGGGCATTATTTCTCAAGTGTACTCATTCAGAAAATAGAAATTGTTCGATCTAACTCAAACTTGGAAAAAATGTTGTCATATTGAACAGTAAATTATGGCGACGAAATTTTGCAATTTCAATAATTATATAGCAATAAAAAAAATTCAAAATCTATATTATCGATAGAAAAAATAATTATTTGACCTTCAAAAATGAAACTCAAAAACAAATTTGACTTTTTTGAAAAAGGCATATTTTTTGGATTTTTTCATCTCAAAGAAAAGCTTAGGTCTTTTCCTTTTAGTACATAGAGGTTGAAAATTGATATTTTTATTGTTAATTTATTAAAATATACCATGTGTGGTTCTCAAGATTTTGCCATCTGTTTTGGCAATATTTGTGTCTGTCGATAGCAATAAAAAATCTTGCCTACTGCAATTTCGATATTTTTTTTCATACCCATTTCGTTAGTTGTAACCAGTTAAACAGAAGATATACTTGATCTTCAAAAATGAACGTCAAAAATAAATTTTTCTTTTTTTCAAAGAAAACTTTTTTGAAATTCTGAATCTTAAGATAAGATTATTGATTCTTACTAGTCTTGAAGTAAAAAACCCAAGCTTTATTTGTATCCCAAAAACAAATTTCAAAAGAGTGTGTTTCTTTGAAAAAAGTCAAGTTCATCAGAAAGAAAAGCATCAATGTCTATACATTAGATTAAAAAATATCACAATTCTTTAAAAAATGTTGACTATTTTCGGATAATCCGCGTTCGAGAAAGAAAAATTGAATATACAAAATTGAATAAACAAATTTTTTTCGGTGAATCGGTAAGATACGTTTCCTCTAACACCTTTTGAAAAACAACATATTGCAGTGGATATAATGATTCTGCGACCTAAGCATGGTTGTGACGGTCTAAATAAAAAGTCACTTTAATTGAGATAATCCTGACGCAGATTCGTAGATCTGGTCAGTTAGTTTATTATAATGATACACTAGTTGACGCCGTAGCAGTCAGACAAGGAATGATGCTTTTGGGACCGAGGCTCTGCCGGATCGGTTCCACGATGAAAGAGTACATTCAACTGCCCTTATCAGTTTGAAGGGAGGGAGTGATATCTATCTATTCTTAGCCTACGAAACTACTCTATTTTAGAAGAGTGCATTTATAAAGCTAGAATATTTTTCCTTATTCGTTCTAGCTTTACACCTCCCCTGTTAGAGTGAATTTCTCCCGAAATTCTTTGTACTTGAATGGATTACTTCCTTCTAAACTTAATAGGTTTATTATCTAACTTACTCTCTAAATCGATAGTAGGCCCGCTCGCTGGCACATAGGTGACAACTTGTGGTACTATTTCGTTGTTTATCTTATTGGTGGTACAACAAAAATTAATACAGAGGTTAGGAAGACATTTCCGAATTAATTCGCAAACTCCGCATTTATAAAGCGCAAATACTGAAATAAGGATTAACGAAGTGTAGCCTAAATAAGAAAGAATGTTCGTTGCCTTTTCTTTCCAAGAATGAGATCTTTTAATACTCTGTACTTTATTCAAAACAGTTTCTATCTCATCTAAAGATTTTCCGGCTAATTTTAATTCCTAGTCATTTAATTGTCCTTTTAAGGGTAGAAATTCGTTTCTTACAAGATTTAGATCGGATTCCGAGAATGGAATTGTAACATTTTTTCGATATGAAAAATTCTGCGTTTTTACTTTTGTTTTGCTTAATTTTACAATAGTGTATTCGGTATGTAAAATACAGTTATCTAGAGCTTTAATTAAAGTTACTCCTGTTATTGACTTTTCATAATTTGAATTTTCACAGTAAATTTGTACGATCTCCTCCTTGTTTGGAATCATAATGACACCCTGCTCGTTTTGTAAAATGTAAAATACAGTTTGATCAATAATAATTACATTTATCTGACACATTTTATTGTTTATAATTTTAACGCTGTTTTTTATCAATTGTGTTTCACAGGATTTAGTTTCTGCTAGGAGATAGCTAGGGTTCTTTCTTTTACAAATTTTGGTAATGCCTAGTAATTTACAGTAACTAAGATCACTTTCTGACGTAGGGATGTAAAGAGTTTTTTGGTCGTTGATCAATACATAATTTTCATTTGGGATTACGGTGATGAAATTATCCCCTTTTCGTAATGGTATCGGAATTAAGTGATTTATTTTATAGATTTCTTTTTCTAAAATCGGCATTCGAATTGAGTAGACAAATTTATTATTTATCAATAAAACAGTTATTTCGGCAATATCAATCAAATATTGATAATTTTCCTCTACTAACTGAATGCTATGCTTTTCATTGTTTTCCTCTTCGAATTGTTTAAATCCCTCTATAAGTGTACTCGGAGGTAGAATTTGGGAATGTATGATTCCGTGTTTACCGTCATTTATTGCATCAATTAGTAATGATATGTCTTCACTTAATTCTGATATAACAACTGTCATGATTGTGATCGGATTAGCCATTACTATGTTTTCGATATTTTCATTAGTCTTATTGGCTAACTTGTTATAACTATCTACAATGTTTTTATTTTTTAAAAATAAGGAATCTACGTCGTGTGCGGCCGAGTTTAAAATAGTCCGAATTACTTTTGTCTGATTTTGTAGTGACATTTTTAACATTTTGTTTTGGGAATATAGTTGGTAAAGTTCGTGGTTGATATAATCTAAATCATCTTCAGATAGTGTTCCGAAAAGTGTCTTGGAGATGCTTCCAACAAAATTAAAAGCTCCCCTTTTGTACCGATTTTTTCCTAATAGCTGATTGAGTAGCAATCTTCGAGCATTTAACCTTTTAATTCGGGATTTTAAGGTTTCTAGTTCAAATTGTTCCAAGCAATGATTACATCGTTCGAAGACGGATTTATACAAGAGATTGATTTGTTCGTATCTTTTGTCAATATTGTGTGTGTCGACGGATGAAATGAGTCGCCATGTAGTGTGATAGATTTTCGCTGTACCAAGGTCCTCGTTGAATATGGTGGAGCCATCGAGTGAAGTGAGGGTCACGTTAGCAGATGTGATCGAAAGAAGTGATAGCAGTATCCAAGTGAAATGCATTCTAAAAAACATAAAATGAACCGATCAATCTATTGGTAGGAGGGCTTCAACCTATTAGCGTGTACAGTGTAATGCTGATTATTGTATAGAATTTCATAATCAGAGGAACGAACGCGTTTGCATATGGTGTAGGGTCCGAGCCACTCACTTGCTAATTTTGTTTCTTTGCTATCATTATGCAATAATACTAAATCTCCTGGTTCGAAAAGAGGATTACTAATAATTATTTTTGCATCCTGCTGTCTTTTTAATCGTTCCTGTGTTTTTTGAATGGCAGTTTTTCCTTTTTCCAAATATTCCTCATGTCTCTTTCGCCAAATGTCTAACAATTCTTGATGGGTTAACGACGTGGTTGTTGCTAAGGCTGAAGGTAAATTGGCTTTTCTTCCAAATGTCATTTCAAACGGCGTTAAACCTGTACTCTCGTGGACTGCAGTATTAAATGCTAAGCATATCAGGTTCAAGTTTTGGTCCCATTCCGTCTCATTATCGGCCATGTATGTTTTTAGCAAATCTTTAATTGTTCCGTGAGTTCTCTCGAGGGCTCCATTGCTTTGTGGATGGAAAGCAGTTGTTTTGATGTGCTTGATTCTAAAAAGGTTTTCAAATTTTTGAACCAATTCCGATACAAAGTTAGCGCCCTGGTCAGTTAAGATATGCTTTGGAGAAGAAAATATGTAAATGTAATGATCTAGCAGGTTTGTTAGTATGCTTTCGCTCGTCGTTTCGGATAGTGCAATAAGAATTATATATTTCGTGAGCACATCTTGAATGGATAAAATATATTTGTTTCCACTCGTTGTTTCCGGTAATGGGCCAACTATGTCCATCGCGATCTTCTCATTCGGCTGCGTCGGCATTTCCGGAATGACTGCTTCAACCTTGGGTCGAATTCGGGTCAGTTTTTCGCGTTGGCATACTTGACATTTCTTAACGAAGTCGATTACATCTTTCTCCATATTTTCCCACGATGTTTGTTCGCGTAGTCTCTTGATTGTTTTATTCTCGCCAAAGTGGCCAGTGGCCACGTTGCCGTGTGCCTCCCTCAAGAGATTTTGTTTCTCTTCTTCACTTAATTTTTTGTCAGGTCGTTCACACAGGAAAAATGTGTGTTCTGTGAATTTTGTCTGTAATAGAAAATTCAACATATCTCCGATGCGTACACGTTCCGTAATTTTTATTAAGGGATCTTCCATGTGAAATTTAAGTATGCTCCAATTTTTGTTTCTGGTGAAATCTTTAATTTTGATGTAGAGGAGTTTGACCCATTTTTGTTCATCATAGTCTGGTAACTGAATTCTTAGCAAAGAGAAAATATTTTGTTTGCTAATTTTAATCCAATTCTTTCCAGTGGCAACAGGTTTTATTTTCAATTTACCAGGCAGGCGGTTCCTTTTCCAGATTGCGTAATCGTTTCGAATTTCCTTTTCATCTGTCGGTTCATGATTTCGCAATCTTTCAGAAATTGGTTGGTTATCTTCGCCTGATGATGATGGTGTATTAATCTCATCGACTTCTTGGGAGTCATTTACTTGATTAATTTGGGCATTCTCTCCCAATTGTTCTGAGAGATTTTGATCTTGAATAGGATGCAATCTTGAAAGCGCATCAGCTGCTGTGTTTTCCTTCCCTTTTTTATACACGATCTTGTATGTGTATGCTTCCATCTGAAATCTGCACCTCATTAACCTGGAAGAAGGGTCTTTTACGTTAAAAAGCCACGTCAAAGCTTGATGGTCCGTTTGTATTATGAATTGACGTCCAAGAAGATATTGTCGAAGCCGCTTAACTGCCCATACGATTGCTAATGTTTCTTTTTCGGTAGTGGTGAAGTTGAGTTCGGGTTCGTTCAAAGTTCTTGAGATGTAGCAAACTGGGTGTCCCTGCTGAGATAAAATTGCCCCCAGTCCAACATTACTTGCATCGGTGGTCAGAGTAAATGTGTCCTTGAAGTCAGGATATCTTAATACCGGTGCAGAGCAAAGAGCATCTTTCAACATCTTGAAACTTGTTTCGCAAGATGGCGTCCAATTGAAGGGTTGATTTTTCTTCGTCAGTGCTGTCAATGGTTTAGCTATCGTAGAGAGTTTTTTTATAAATTTTTTGTAATATCCAGCTAGTCCCAAGAAAGACATGACTTCTTTTTGTTTTTCGGGTCTTTTGAAATTTTGGACAGCAGATAATTTATATGGGTTTGGTTTCACTCCGTTTTCCGTGATCACGTGCCCCAGGTATTCCAGTTCCGGTCGGAGAAACTCACACTTGTCTGGTTGAAGTTTGAGTCCAGTAGCCCGTAAACGTTCAAATAAGATAACGAGATTTTCGTTGTGTTCTTGGAGTGTGCTTCCAAAGACAACAATGTCGTCCAGATAAGCGAAGCATATTTTTCCTACCAGTCCCCTTAATGCTGTGTCCATCATTCTTTGAAATGTGGCTGGAGCGTTTTTGAGCCCGAACGGCATGCGGTTATAATGAAAATGTCCTTCTGGTGTAGAAAATGCGGTATATGTTTTTGATTCCTCGTTCATGGGAATTTGGTGAAATCCTGAGCTCAAATCAAAGGCTGAAAAGAATTTTGCTTTTCCAAGGTGGTCTAAAATCTCGTCGATTACAGGAAGTGGGTAGGCATCTTGATCCGTTTTTTCGTTCAACTTCCTAAAATCAATTACAAGCCTCCATTTAGGTTTTCCTGACGCGTCGCGTTTTTTCGGGACTACCCAAAGTGGTGAATTGAATGGTGAGTCCGAGGCTTCTATTATTTTTTTGGTTAACATTTCATTTACTTGATTTGAAATTTCTTCTTTGTGGCACTCCGGATGTCGCGGTTGACGTATATTAATATTTGCTTCGTCTTTCACGATGATTTTATGTGACGCGAGACTTGTGCAAGGTAGTGGATCTCCTTGTAGTGAGAAAATGTCGTGATAAGAGATAGCTATTTTTTGAATCTGTGTTCTGTGGGCATCTTCGATGTGTTCGAGCCTCAAATTTCCGTTCAATAATTTCAATCTAGCGTTTAATTCCTTCTGCGTAATGTAAGTTACACGCTCCTCTCGTTCTGGGCCAACATTGATAAACTTATAATTTATCTCTTCGTCACTCAAT
The DNA here is from genome assembly GCA_932195095.1 of Andricus curvator. Taxonomy (NCBI): domain Eukaryota; kingdom Metazoa; phylum Arthropoda; class Insecta; order Hymenoptera; family Cynipidae; genus Andricus; species Andricus curvator. The sequence continues at coordinate 417,179 of CAKNYM010053497.1, forward strand.
CTCAAGTCTGTTTCGGTTTCGTTACTAATGGGAATCATAACTTGTGAGTCAACAATACGGTAAATAGAATTTGGAATGTAGGGATTATCTTCTATGAGAATATGCCCCTGCTGTTTGTTTGTTTTCACGGTTATCATTTTTATGGTGTTTTTTGGAATAAGGATACCGTCGTACTCCAAGGGATAGACCTTATCATCAAGCTGGAGGGAGCTGTTTGACAAGTTGAACTGATAAGAGTACAGGAATGGTGTTCCGATGATGCCTTCCTCGGGTATGGGAAAATTTGCTGGTACAATTACAAAAAGATGTTTTTTCCCTTGAAACTTAAACTTAGTGGCTTCGTTTGTCCGGTGCTTATCATTTCCCATTGAAAACTCTTTGTTCATTGAAATTTTCTGGTGGTATTTGTTAATGCAATTTTCTTTTATTAGATTTATCGATGCGCCACTATCGACTAATAATTTTACAGGTTTAGTTGCTCCGTGTAATTGTCCTCTGATAGAATATAATCTTCCAGATATTGCTGATACTCTGTCTCCGTCTCCATTTCCTCGATATCTTCTTCCGTTTCTTGTTGGAGATAGTTCACGCGATTTGGAGGTCGACCTCCCGAGGCTTTCGTATGAAAATTTTTCTGTTTGGAGAAACATTGATTTTCGGTGTGTCCAGGTTTTTTGCAGTGACTGCAAAATAACTGGATTCTCTGCTGCAAAGGTATGCTGTGATTTGGAGGATTGTTTAATGAAGGGTATTTTTGTTTACTGAGTTGGGAGTTTAAGGTTTGAAAAGGAGATTTATTGAGGGTTGTGCGAATAGGTAGTTGGGGTTTAATCGTGTTTTTGGATAAGCGAATTTTACTTCTTTCAGCTAGCCAGACTTCTGATTGGATTGCCATTTGTTGTGCTTCTCTAACATCGCTCGGATTTTTGCTTGAAACTCGGTCTGAAAGTTCTTCTCTTAAATTCATGATGTATTTTTCGAGAACTGTTTGCTCTTCATTTTTTATGCAAATTTCTCGTTCGTGTGTTAGAGGATTTTTCGATTGTACAGCATACAAAAGTTCGTGCATTCTTTGGTTGAATCTTACGTTAAAATTCTGCGTACTTTCCCCAGCTTCTTGAATTACTTGTGATAGTTTGGTACGATGCGTTTCTAGTGATCCGGTAGTTCCAAAGTTAGTTCTAAGAGCTTTAAAAAGATCATCATAATCTTCGATTGATAAAAAGCGAATAGATTTTTCAGCTTCTCCTTCGATTTTTTCTGCAATGATCCAGTCTAATAAAACTCCTGGATTTGAACACTGCGATTTAATTCTTTTCACTAGAGTGATGAAGGGTTCAACTCCCATATCGTCTTTTCCGTTGAATTTTTTTATTAATTTCACCGCGTCCCTCGCAGGGATACTTTCGCTTGTGGTGGAAATTCTTTCATTTGACCTTTGTGAGAGCCTGTCTCTTATAAGGATGGCTTCATTTGGGGTTGTTACTCTTTCGTTTGACAACCTTAGTAGAAGCCTAGGGTCAATTTGTTCTCTCTCTAAGGACTGTGCTGTTTCTACAAATAAAGTGTCGTTGTTACCTGCTCTATATTCTTCATCGCTCTCCTTTTCGCTCCCGTCCGAAGTCACTAAATCCAAATTTTTTGCTATAGAAAGAATCTCTTCCTTACGAGTATTTATTGCAAGTTCCATGTTGGACATCCGATCTGATAATTTTTGTAGCATGCCAATTATATCAGCATTATTAAATACAAGGGGAATATCTTCCGTCTGTGCAGGTGCGTTTTTCTGGATTCCGTCTGCCATGGTTTTCTTCTTAATAGTGTGTGTATGTGTTTAATAGTGTACCTAATTCTTTGGGTTCCCTATTTATGTTAGCGGATGTCGGGTGGTGTGTCGCGCCGCGTTATCTTATATCTATATCGTTCGGTACAATGATATACTCGCGTACGCGTATAGTCCGTGGCGAAGTCAGCCCTCTAGCCAGTGACTATTTTCTAATTTAAATTCACTATTTGAAGCGAAAGTGCTACAACTTTGGCCAAATATTCTGAATGAATCGATGAACGTTTTTTAACGAAAGGTCTAGTCTCGCGTAGTCGACTAGCCTTACGAGGTTTTGGAGAGTCGTGACAGAACACTCCTTTTTAATTTAAAATTTTTCCTCTTCTTTTTACTCACTTGAGGTTCCCAGTGAAGGTAGTTCGTGGCTGCTTCAGTGGATTAACTCGTTCTGGTCAGCCGTGGGTTTCAGAGTCCGTGAATTCTGCAATTCCAACGGTGCCAACTTGGTTGGGTGACGTCTCGCCATTTAGTCAAATTTTTAAAGACAAGGAATCACTGTGAGCCTACTTAGTTCAGCCCAGTACGTGTTTTCCTGATTTTAATTTCGTAGAAAGGTTCTTATTGATACTTTGTGAGAAGGACGTATCAATCAAAAGTATCCTGGCATGGATCGCCAATTTATGTGACGTTCTAAATAAAAAGTCACTTTAATTGAGATAATCCTGACGCAGATTCGTAGATCTGGTCAGTTAGTTTATTATAATGATACACTAGTTGACGCCGTAGCAGTCAGACAAGGAATGATTCTTTTGGGACCGAGGCTCTGCCGGATCGGTCCCACGATGAAAGAGTACATTCAACTGCCCTTATCAGTTTGAAGGGAGGGAGTGATATCTATCTATTCTTAGCCTACGAAACTACTCTATTTTAGAAGAGTGCATTTATAAAGCTAGAATATTTTTACTTATTCGTTCTAGCTTTACATGGTCAAATTTAACTTAATTCGGTGATATATTTCAGAATTACTGCGCAAACTTTGATTTTACGAACTATATGGATTGTACTGATAACTTTTTACTCGGCGGAATGTTTTTCATCGTCGATGAGAAATATTACCAAAAAGGTGCACGGAAAAAATGTATAGCTAAACCAGATACATTTGTTCTGGATCTAGCCACAAGCTGCTGATTTTGAAATTATATAAATTAAATCGTACAAATAAAATTTATCTTTTTATATTCAAATCTGACATTTTCAGAAACTGTTCATAGAAAATTCGAACTGTTCGTAAAAAAGTATGAATTTTGTCCATACATTTCTCATAGAAATAAGATTTAATATTTCATCTATTTTTCTCTGTAATTTTCCAAAACTTGGATAAAAAATCAGTTTATTTTGCTGTATTTCTCAGTAAACAAAAATTTGTACTTGAAGTTCAGATATGAAAATCCTTGAATTGAGTTATCGGTTGGCTCTTTCAAGAACAAAAATTACTTTAAAAAAATAAATTTTAGTTTTATTGATTTGATTTCGCAATATTTTTCTGTTTAAAGTACAATTGTTTTGCATGTGAGATACGTCATTATTTTAATGATTATTTGCTATCAGTTTCAGACTCGACTTAATTATCTTTGTATGACTCTGACTTTTGAACTTGTAAAATCATTTCTGTCAAAATGTTATATATGTAGGAATGACGAATAGAAGTTCTCTTGGTGATTCTCACGTTTTATGACGCACTCAAAGTAATTTTCCGGGACATTGTATACTGAATGGCGCTGAGTTCAAAAGTTGAATTTCAATAAAAACTCAGCAGCGCCATAACTCACAAGACTTTTATTACGTGTTTATTGAGGCTCATCGTGTTACAATCACAATCACAGCCACTGCTTGCAATGTAGCGTTGTAGAACGCCCGTAGAGCACTGGTTATAAAACGAAATCACTAGGCTGGCTGAGGTACAAGGTCAGGTAAAACATGGTTCTGCGGCATCAAAGGGTAAGTGGCACACAGGCAGGCGTTGACTTCCGCTTCTTTTGAACAGTGACTCGCGGCAACTTTAACGAGTAGCAATGAACAAATACGTCTAAACGATTACTTGACACGCGGTTCATTAGGCTCGGCAGGTTAATAATTATCTTTTTCCTTCGACTGATTGGCGACATTACTCCAGAGTCAATGTCCTTCGACGCACCCTCGACTTCGTGGCCGGCAGAAGATTTCTTCGACATTGCGATTCACGTCCTTGAGAAAGACTCTTTCTAGGCACGATCAATTGCAAAGAATCCTGCTTTCCAAGATCGGCTGGAATCAGCAGAAATACACAAATAAAAAATTCTTGAGGGATACGAGCGAATCTAGAATATATTAAATTTAAAGAATCTGTTTGCTTAGGTTAGGTAACACGTTCAGTTACTTTATATAAACTCTTCTCGTAGATCAGTAATTTCAAACAAATTGCTAAGTTCAAGAATTTATTATTTCCGACAGATTGTGTATACTTTCATTATCTCTGAATGAGGGAACCATTTACAGTCTAATCTCCATTCTGCCCCTCTCCAAGCTGTTTTGATCTCGACAGCTGTCCTTTGAAAAATCTTCAAGCTGTCTCACAAAATACTGCGCACACAGCATTGGATAGTGCCGCACGCATGACCAAAGATTGGCACGACGAGTTAAACAAAAACCATAGTCAAAAGAGCTTAAGTTACCATGTATGACATCGCGAAAACTGAGATCCTATTTTTCTTAATATAACTTTGAAAATGTGCTGTCTTGCAGTATTTTCAAAGTGTTTAGTAATTAAAGTACTGCAAAAAAAAAAATATTATACTGATTTTGTTTTTGAGTATGGTGTCAGTGAGAAAACATTTCATCCCATTAAAATAATTAAAGAAAATCTCGAAAAGTGAATTGAGAAATATTTCGCGGAACAAAGAATTAAAGAAAAACTATTTTTTTTGAGAAAGGGATATCCGAGATGATAATAACGGCCCTGAAATCAGTGATTCTGTACAAGAGAGGACGTTACGCATTTCCGGGACAGCTTAGAGATTTCCCATGTCCCGATTTGGGACACCTTGAAATTCGACTGTGGTTAGTTTGGAAAGCTGAAAATTTGATAAACACATCCATAGTACGACAGCTCCCCATCCGAGTGAAACCGAGCAAGAGTTAATATTTTCAGTCAACCTTATTTAGAATTGCCTTTCGAGTAACTTTTGACATGCTTAATACAGTAAATCTCTTTCATTTTTAAATTCACAATAGCATGAGATGATGAGCGAAAATATTTTTTGTTCGCAGAAAAAAATAATTGCTGACAGCTTTACTTCGGTGTAAGGTGAGTAAATGATAAAATACTAATCACCATAAATTTTAGTGAGAGCTATCAATTAAATCGTGATGCAAAATCAAGAGACCTAGAAACATATATCCGGAGGTAATAAATTGGTAAAGAGAATTGCATTGCACAATATTAATTTTCTTTTTTTTTCGAATTAGTAGCTAGAAGAGGGAAGAGATCTCTGCGACTAATGGGTTCGTCCGCTTAGGAAGAAACGTGATCCGAAGATGGCTGCGAGCAACGAGAAGAGATTAAGGCAGTCGTGGCCTCGACATTATGTAAGGTCGCCTGGTTAAATCGAAGATAGGTAGAATCGCTTGCATTAGCCGTATTGAAAGGATTGACGATCGAGACCGTTTGTTCCTTTCCCTCTTCCCAACTTTAATGGAAGTGTATAAACCAGGAAAAAGGTACAATTAAAATCAAACAAATATTCCGAAAACTAATGAAAGTGCATCCTGTTGTAGAGGATGAGGTGGCCCAAAAAAAGTATTTTCTCGAAAAGTGAAAACGCTTTTCAATTTTTCGAGAAAACTCTTACAAAGCGCCTTTTCTCACCATGTGCTTTTCCCTTCCATTACCTTTAAATTCGGTAAGCACCTTTAGTGTGACATTAGTTGCGCGTGTGCAAGATGATGATGAATAATGACATTTGACCCCTAAAAAAACTTGATCTTCATCTTTTAAATAACTTTTTATTTGTAGCAAAAAATGGATGAAAAATTACCATCATTTAGGAAATTTAATTCACGGTATACATTTTTTTTTCTTATTTTAGTTTTTGACGTCTATGAGCAATTAAAAAATATTGCTTTTTTGTAAGAGTTGGAAATGTCCATTCGACATGATTTTTTAAGCATATTACTAGCAAGCCATTCTCTTCAGTTCCTGGTATACTAAACAAATATTAAAATTTAGAAAAATTTCAAACGCAAGGAAAAGAAGCTAAAAAAATGTTTCATATTTTCACTAACAAATTGACATTTCTCGCTGCTCGAAGGTCGAAAAAAGTGCAAAATTGGTTGGAAGTATATATCAAATTATTACTCCACATAGCACACTTTACGAAAAAACCAGGTCTGTCCCAGGTTTAGACCTATGCTTTTCCCGAAAAAAAATAGGACAGACCTGGTTTTTTCGGGAAGTGTGCTATGTGGGCACTGTACTAATAAATGTTTAACAAGTTTTCTGCAAGTTTCATGTCAACCAATAAAATATTTTTCTAATTATCTTTATTACAAATGAAAAAAAGGTTTTTTGTACATATTAATTTTTAATGTAAAAAATCGAAATTTTTATTTCTTCTCGAAAACCAATCAAGGTATGAAAAAATAACAAGAAAGCAAACTTTTCCCTCGAATAAATTTTCTAAAAAATATCTTTTTATTGTAACCTGCGATCAAACGGTTTTTTTAACTGGATTTTTTTATTTTAAGAGGAAAAAAGGTGTTTTCGCAGCTTGGAACGATGACAAAAATTAGAAAGAATAAAAGTTTGCTTAAAGAATCTCAAGATAGTTTTTTTTTCCTTGAAAAATTCTATTGTTTGTTTGTCTCTATGTACAAAAAGTTTTTCAGCGAAATGTAGAACTATTTCTGATCCAAAAAATCTTTGATCAGGAAATTATTATCTGATCATTTCATGATTAATTTGGCCAATAAACAATTTTGCTCGCTTGATTTTTTCTCCATACCTCGTTTCATTTTCGAGAAAAATGTAAAAATCGATTTGTTCAAATTAAAAATTAATTTTTTCAAAAACGCTCCAGGCAAAGATTTTGTTTTCTATCGGAAAATTTCAGTATACCTTTCTTTCGTGGTCATCTTCTACACATTCTAGTGAAAAGCGTGTAGTAAATAAATAAATAAAGAATATTTTCGTCAATTATTTATCATATATATCATAATTAAGTGAATCCCGTGCAGAAATTTCGAAATGTTTCTATTGGGGCTCTGACGAGGTTTCCCTATTTCTAATCGGGATCTAGTGGGTAAATTTCGTCGGAATCCTATCTATAACGTAACGTTTTTATCATTGAGAGCCTACTGGACCCAGTATTTTTTCGCAAAAAAATCCTAAGGCTAAAATTTGTAAAGTCATATATTCATTTAAGCATTCTGAATTATTTTATTTTATTTTAACATCCAAAAAACATCACAAGGTTAATTTTCAGAAACTTTTTATTCTACTGAAAGATAACGTAGAGTAAAGAAATTATTTTTTATTATTTTCTAAGGCCTTGTTAGAACATATGAAATTTTACAAACAAAAGGGAAAATTAATTATTGAATAGATTAATAGGTTTTCATGTATGGGCCCCCATAAGTTTTTCTAGACGAAAAATTCTGGTAGAGGCCCTATCAGAACCCAACTTGAAATAAAGAAAGATAGGAAAATTTCTGTACGGGACGATCCTAAAAACAAAAATCATAAGACACTGGTTTCCAATAATTTTCCTTGTATATTGTCATAGTTATTCACTTTACGATAATGAGATGTTCAAAAAATCCGTAGATATAAATGTGAAAAATAGTTTTTACTTCACAAATTTTTCCGTACGCTAAGACCTTGTTTGAAGAAGAACATCTTTTGGCGGTAGGAAAAGCATCCTTTTTAATTTATAATGGCGATAATTAGAGTACGCTTTTATGGATTGCTACTAAACTTCCAGAAAACTTGGCGAACAAGCATTAGAACTCACATTTATATTTGGAACAAATTTTTTGCTACCTATGCGCAATGAAAAATATCAATTTTTCAGTAAAAATATCAAAAAATTACGATTTTTTGGGTTAATTTATTTTGTGTACGGAATTTTTAAAAATTTTAATATTTTGTTTAGTATATCTGAAACTAAGATAATGGATTGGCAAGCAATATAATGCTGAATGATATATAATATATATAATGCTGAATGATGACTTACAATTTTTTGAGGTAGCACCTAGAATCATCCGATTGAGCCCTTCTGCGGGTCCAACTTCATTTTTGATTTATATTATGATAAAAGTGAAAAGAGTTTTCACTTTTCAAGAAAAGCCTTTTGTGACCACCATATTGAAGAACTTGTATTTTATATAAATTATATAAAATACTTTTTTCTGGGTGAGATGAAATAAATAACACTTTTTATTTCCTGGTTGTTTTTTCTAGCATCTGTAATGTTTTTAGAAACGCTATCAATAGACTTGTTTATCACGTGATACTTGTAATTAATTGTTTTTAAGTATCCTTGTGGTGTGAGGAAACAATGAAAATCCTGATTTAATCTTCATCTAATCTGGAATCGTAACTCGTATCTGTTATCCGCTAATAGCGCGTGACTATCCTGGCTTCCTACATTCTCCGAGATGAACTTTCCCGAGTAATGGCGGGATAAACTTATGGAAATACGACATTTCAAATTGCTAATAGTGCACTGCCAACAAGCGACGAAAGAGCGAACAAGCTCTGCCGGCGATTTTCCATGCTTTTACTGTATAAATTATATGCTACACTGAGCAGAAGTCACGGATCAGACGACAATTCATTACAAAATTTTACAAGCTTCGTTTTACCAGATGCGTGGTTATGGTAATGATCATAATCACGATTGTGATCACAGTCCACGATTTCGATCTTCTTTATATTTGCGCTACTAATGGCTTAATAAGTATGATACATTTCTAGGCTCACAAATTGTAATCAATGAAGCGAATAATATACAAGTGTTTCCAAATTATTCAATAAGGTCAGATTTCTTTCTGCCACTGAACGGCGTGTATCCTCAATATGTCCCACAATAATCGGAATCCGAAATTTAAGAATGAATGGAAGAATAAATTTCGTAGAAAGGTGAAGAAATTGGCCCTACGTAAATTTAATTCTTGTCCACCATTAACTGTTTTAATGCTTTTAAGTATTCAATGGTCTTAAGCTGATAATATAGTGAAAAAATCCTCCGCTTTAAGCAACATTCGGTGATACACATTTATAAATTTCGGAGATTACGTTCAAAGTGTTTTTATGTGGCAAGGAACTTTCTAAAAGGTCCTGAGGACAGAGAGAAATTCCGTTATTTGCAACAGAAAGATGTCCGAAGTATCATTGAAATGAAAATAAACTAAAGACAATCCAAAGAAATCTGTACTCGAGGATCATTAATCTTCCAGCTTTATGTTATTCTCTTTTAAAGCAGGTTTGTAGGCTTATCGAATCTCTGTGTTTTGCAACTCCTGTGTTTTAGCTCCACTTATATTTTTAACTTTCGTTTTCAACTACTAATGTGAAAATGTCTCATCATCAATTATAGGCTGTCTTTTTATTTTATTAAGCATGAGCATACAGCTTCTAACGAATGAGCTAAGTCAAAATTTGTACATTTTTAAAGAAGTTGGTTCTGGTGAAAAGTATCGCTGCGTAATAAATACGCATTTTAAAGATTTTAACTTGGTAATTCGAACTCTTTTCTTTGGAAGACAATAACAATTAGTATGAAATGGTAATTTGCTTGTAAAGATATTATTTTTTGTCAAAAAAAAGCATCATGGAAAAAAATTTCGATTAGAATCGTTTTTATCAATGACAAAAATGAAATTCACACTGGAGCGTTTCAACATATTGTCTTGAAAAAAATTACATGATTAATCTTAACAGTCCTACAAATTAAAAAAGAAAAGATTCTTACCTTGTTGATTCTTGTCAATTAAATTAAATTTACACACATTACAGATCTAAAGAACGTTAAATAATAACTTAGCCATAATAAAGCAGTTTCTCATGTTCTAGCATTACATGCATTTATAAATCCTTGTGAATAAAAGGAAGAACTAGCGCGTAATGTATTCTCATTAAAAACAAACAATTACTTAAATGAAGATCAATCTATTCGCTCTGAAGATGTGTTGCCAATTCATTTGATTTACTTTATATTCTCGGGACCCTATTATTTTATCAACAAGATAATTCATCTCTGCCTGCTGCTATTATCATGTTATTTTATTATCATGCATCAAAATAAAAAACAATATTGATTAAAAGGTGATTACAGCTTTGCATTTAAATATAATTAAGTATAAATATTAAAGGATATTCTAATAAAATTGGAAATTCGTATGTCTAAGATACCTCTCTTCCAACTTGAATTTTGACAAAAATATTATATGTTGGGAATTATGATATATAAACAGAAGTGATTGTATCTGTACATATTTCCGTTAATAGCATGTAGATTCTGGATATATGGTCTCATTAGATTATCCATTATGTCTAATAAAATTGCTTATTTACTGCATTTTCTGAGATTTGTGAAGGAAAGGATTTCATTGCGTTCACTGAACAACGAAGAAGGATCGGAATGGGTTGCAAGTTCCCACATTTGTATTCAACCTACTGTTTTACTCCTACTTCTTATTATAACCGTCTTTCTCTCTTACTCTTTTACTAGGCCATAACACGAGACGACATTACTCTTCAAGTATTTTCGATTTATTTGATATAATTTTAACCTAGATATCTTGCCCATAATTTTGCTCTGTTTAGTTAATAAATCACTCCATTAATAAAATAACTGTCATTCAAACTACTTTTAATTCTATCATGTTTACATTACGTCCGATGACAAATTAGGTATGACGTATTTTTACAATGTTATTGTACTGTTATTTATGTAGATAGTCGAAATATCGTCAAAAATTCTGAAAGCGAATGAAAAGGTTAATAATGTAAATAACTAATAACGTAGCATACAATATTTCCTATCATCATTATATAGGGACTACATTGTACATTTGGAATAAATATTCTTTATTTTTACAACTTCATGGAGGAAAGTAGATTTATGGAATTTTTATGGTATTTTTTTCTACAGAATATGAAGATCCATATCGGAACTCTGATTTTCAGTTTAGTGCTTCTTGTCAATTGCATTGGCAAATATAATACTTCAATAGGGTAAACGTACCAGTTAGTCGGGCACTTATTTTTAACTTTTTTCCAACAAAGATTCACATTTTCGTACTCCATATGGAATGTAATCTTTACAGCGATTTCAGAATTATCTTTACCTGCAACAACAACTAACTTCACGTGCTAAGATTTACCCACCACATGGAAAATGGTTACGATGTCAACTTTATCGAATCTCGTTTTGTTTCGATGCGCAAAAAATCAACTTTATCTACTTGAAAATTACCCGCAACGAAAATGCACTTCTGTTTGCTCTGTGTTATTTATAACGTTATTTCTGTTATCTATTTTTAACTCAAATTCCATTCCAAAAGAAAAAAAAGGTTTTCTAGAAAAAGTTAAGGAAACATCGGTGGTCGTACAAGATTTTTAGTGGTCGGACAGCATGTGTTCCAATAGTCGGATAGTATTTTTATGAATCACAAATTTTTATTTGAAAGAAGCAGGCTCAATAATACACTACTTGAAAATACAAGAAGTGAGAATGATTTGATCAAAAATGCGTTTTAAATCAAGTGAATGAAATTATAGAAAATATTGAACAGAAATGTATAATTGTATCTGTTACAGATTAGGGAGGTTAGAATTTGAAGACAATAATGATTATAATATCACTCTTAAAAACGAACCTTCTTCACTATTTAAAATTTTATGAATAGTTTTATTTCAATTCGTAATCAAAAAGTCAGTTATTTTCCTCCATCTATCGAAGTTTGACAACAAAATGGGATAAAAGTCAAATTGATGTATCTATACAGGTTATGAGTTCTAGACAATTGTTACACTTTTATAACGTCGAACACACAAACAAGTTTTTCTTACTACAGTAAAATTCCACTTATTTGAACTTCCACATATTTGACCCCCGCCCCCCCCCCCCACACACAATTATTCGAACTTGTAACCTCTCACCACTGTCCTTGTACGGGATGTACGGTCACGCATGAGTCAGTGGCTGACCAATTAAAAAAAGAGGCCTAAAGATCGGGAATCCTTGAATTGAGTATTTTAGCATGACGTCATGGGAATGCAGACAACTTTTTGAGGAAATATTCCAAACGTTCAAGTAAGTCGTAAATGTACGAATAGTAATATTTCTTAAGTGTAAAATTTATTTTCTCTGGCATGTTCCATTCTTTCGTCGATTAGCGACCTTTCAGTGTCACAAAATAAAATATCCAAAAATGCACAGTGTATCAGATCGATTTGATCAGAATCGTGTATTCAAACCTCGAATTTCGGAAAGTTGATTGTATTTCGTGACACTGAAAGGTCATCAATCAAGAAAACAATGAAACATGACTAAGAAAATACATTCTACACTTGAAAAATATGACTATTCAGACTTTTTAACTCACTTGTACATTTGGAACGTTTCTCGAAAAAGTCGTATGCATTTACAGTCCCATGTGGTAACCTTCCTGACGACTGACATTTTCACCTACCTCAACATGATACACTTGGAAAATATGAATACCGAGACCTTCATAACTTACTTACTTTCACGTTTAGAATATTTTCTCCAAAAAGTTGTCTGCACTCCTATATCAGGAACTATGCTAACCTTCCAGACATTTCCACCTACCCTACAGCATGACCGCGACGTCATGCTAGAAAACTAACTATTCCGCGAAATATTTGAGTCGTTTGTTGATTCTATTATATTGATTTTTAGTTGACAAATTGTACTATTTCAAGGAAATGTTATATTTGGCACGTCGTACGTCAACAAAAACACTGGCCAACGGACCGCGACTTTTCCAACTGCGCAATAATTCGGGGCCATCTAAACCGATTCCAATTGGAATGTATAATATTGCGCAGTATACTCAAGTGAGTGCCCGCGCAGTGCGGCTTTGTCCTTGAGCTGCTGATGTTTTTCAGGCCAGAGTCGCAACCCTCTCTCGCCCCTTGAGCTGAGAAACTGCGTGGGCCAGCAGTTCTGGGAATTACTACGTCAATTTCAAATCGACCCGCGCTTTTCGGTACATGCGTAAATCAAAAAGTTGCTCACAGGGGGCGCATCGATACAAGACCTGGGCAGCCAATGAACGTCGCTTCATAAAAAATAACCTAAGGACTCGCGGTCGAGGCGGGGGCCCTCCAGCGTTCAAATAATTATTCGTGTACGTTTCGAGACCTTTCAAATAATTGGAAGTTTACTGCATTTGAAATAACAACTTTATCTAAAAAAAAGTAAATGATTAATCCTATCTCAAAAAACATATGACTACGTTTTATTCATCTGCTGAACTTAGTAGACCGACTTAAAAAGCACTGCCAAAATGACGTTCACGCTAGAGGTCGGACAGGCTACCTGATCTCTGGGTGAATTAAACAATTCTACATCTTGTTCGGTCAGATTACAAATCTCTAAATATACAATACATAACTTGAATTTGCCAAGGATTTTGAAAACTTCAAGTCACCCACGCTTAAAAAATGCAGCTACTGCAGTTACAACTTAACTAATGTAAGTCATAACTTCAAAATAAAATTTTTCTATTTTCCGACATAGAAAACAGCACACATACTTACCCAAAATGGCGATAAAGGCTGATCGGCTTAATAAACATTGTCAGTACCGTAAAATGAATAGAAGTATAGTTTCTTAACTATAAAATATACGAGACTGTCCGACCATTGATACATGTCCAGAGACTGGTACAGTTACCCTACTCGTACCTTCAATTTAGTAGTTCATTCATACTTGAAGTATATTACACAGCGTGCGTAATTTTTTGCACCGAATCCGATTCTGATTAGAAAATTGGCTTGGCACGTCAGATTTTATAGAAAACTGTATACGTGTTTTAGGATATTTTTCTATAAAATTATAAGTATGATTATACATATGATATATATATATATATATTGTATATAAATAAATGAATAAATAAATATATATATATATATATATGTATGTATATACATACTCTGGTTTCCCTTCAATCAAACGGGTAAATCTTTCGCCTTTTACTAAAGATTTCCTCGGGGGGGAATGTATTCAGTTTCGGTTTCGATTCCTTTGGAATGGAACTGAAGGGCCTATCACAAAGCCACCGAACGCGTCCTCGGGTTGCGGATAGAGGATCCCTGTACCAATGTTTTCTGCTGAATATGGTTACAATAATTAATAAGCAGTCGCGGACAATTGGCCAGGGATGGTCCAAAGGAACAACCCCTAAGCGGAGGCTTAACCACCGTGCCGAAAGCTAAATGGTACCTGAGTCAGGTGTCTTAAACGGAGACTCTGGAATAGCGGGCGACCTCTCAGAGTATGCAGCTTTATTCTTGCACGCGGAACTCTACAAGGATGGACGAACCCTTTCCCTAGAAGCTTGTGGGAGTAACAATGACACCACCAAAACACCAAAAAGTTGTAGATGCGATTCAAAAAGATCGAACGCGCAGAGCACCCAACAATGGGTCGGCAAACAATGCCGATCATCCTAGAGTTCGGGGTGCTACAAAATGATTTAGATGGAAACACGTCGACGAACCGGCGAAACGCCCACATTGCGTGGACGGATCAACTCAAGGATGACTTGCTAGACTGCTACGATGCCAGCATTATCCCTGTTCACCGAGGCTTTGTGGAGCGTATGCACACTCTGTGGTGCCAGAAATACCCAGATCCCAGAGCTTCAGCACTTTTCGATTCAATCATTGCGAAATCAACGTACAGCGGACCGACGAGCAGAAGGTTAGTTTCACGTACATAGAAGGGTTGGGGGAGAGAAACTTTCGCCTCGGAAAGCGCGTGAAAGAAGGGTTGCCAACTTATAAAATTCAGATATTCCAGCTGATTGGAACTGCCGGTAACTGTCGGTAGGTAATGATGCACACGACGCACACAAGCCGCAGATTCGGACTGTTTTTTTTTAAATTTTAATAATTTTAAAACTATTTATTGTGCCAAAAAACGTATTTGGTGCTGCCTGTTGAAAAGGGGATTGGGATTGATTACTGACTGGAGTGGTAAGTACTTGTTTAAATAAATACTCAGAGTGGTACCAAGACAATAAATCTTTTAGGTTATGTTGGTTTTGCCTAATTTATATAAAAACAAGTACTTACGACTCCAGTCACTAAATAATCCGAATCCCATTTTTAACAGGAAGCACCAAATACGTCTTTTGGTACAACAAACACTTATAAAATTATTAGATCATTAAAATTTTAGAAGAACCGTCTGAATCTTAGGCTTGTGCGCATCATTACCTTTGATTCTATGCGCGTGAAACTTACCTTCCGCTCGTCGGTGTAAAGCCGACCATTAAGACCAACCGCGGAAAGCCGGCACCTTTCGAGAGATGATCGCGATTTCAGAACAAGGAAAAACATTAACATGCAAGTTCATCCGAAGCCCCAAGATCTGGCTGAAATGGATGCCTCTCTTCGCGGCGATATCTCGCAAGAGTCCGACCTCTGGACCATCAATTGCACAGATTATGATGCTGCGAGAGCTTTGACTGATTCAGATCGAAGGCTAAAATCGACGATGGATCAAAAGAACAAAAGACGATTGCATCAACTGAACAAGAAGATTGGATGGGCAAGACAAAATGCGTCCCATGTTCAGTGTGTGATTGACTAAACAATATCTGTTAGACCGTTCACGGAAAAGGTATACAGAAGAGGGAGAGATGGATCAGGGAGAATCAACAATTTCTCGTTGACCCATCGCGCCTGTTCAGTGATCTCTCTTTCTGTGAAAAATCCACCCAAGCTTAAGGAGGTAGAGACTTTTGGAGAGAGGTATACAAGATGCCGAAAACACTAAAGTTGAAAGAAGATACCGACAATATAATCTGCTTCAAGGAGTTCTGCAACAACCTCATAAAATCTGAGGAGGAAAGTTAATCAATCACTGCCGAAAAGGTGAAAAAAGCACTTAGATTCACGAAAAACTTTTCCGCTGCTGGACCAGATTGTATCAAGAACTTCTGGTCGAAGAAGTTTACTTCTACTTACCAAAATTTGGCCCGCATATTCACCTCATATTTAAAGTCGGAGACACCCATTCCGCAGTGGTTGGTGTTAGGAAGCACTATACTCCTAGCGAAAGAAGGTAACATGTCCAAACCAGAGAATTATAGCCAATAACTTGTTTGAACACATCGTATAAGATCTTTACAGCTGTCCTAAACAACAGGATTGTTCGACGAATTGAGCCTGTGTGGCGAGAGATGTACGAACAACGTGGCTCAAAAAAAGGTGTAGCAGGCTGTCGAGAGAACCTGTTGGAAAGCTTGAAGATGCATCCACACATAGTGAGCTGCATAGCGAGATTGATGCCTCTTTGGAAAACTAGATTTACTATCTCATCTAGGAATTATCGTGTGACAACCAACAACGTCACCTTCCAGAGGGGCGTCTTTCAGGGTGATAATATAAGCCCTTTACTTTTTTGCATCACACTTCTGCCTCTATCTCTCGCACTACAAAATTCTTCTGGATACCTCTGTGGCGACACTGGCCAGCGCGAGCATAAGGTCACTCATGTATTTTATATGGATGACCTGAAGATCTATGCTTCTGTTAAAAGCAAACTTCAAACTTCTAGAAATATCTTCAAGAAGTACACAGGAGAGATTGGGATGAATTTTGGATTGTACATGTGTGCTAAAATTAATCTGAAGAAAGAAAAGATTACTGGCGTTACCAAGGACCCTGAGCTTGTGGATATAAGTGTTATTAGACACCTTAATACTGGAGATACCTATACATACCTGCGCGTGCCTCAAAGCCACATTCAGGACCTAACATCAGTGGACCTGAACATCAGTGTATCTCCGAAGCAGATACAAGCATCTTCTTCGACAGATTTGGTCTTCCAATCTGTCAGCGTTGAACAAGGTATCTGCGACTAACATGCTTGCCGTTCCCTTTCTACCCTAATCGTTTAGGGTGGTTCAATGGACGAAGAACGGGCTTACGGCCCTTGATATTACCACACGTGAGATCATGCATATACATAAAAGCTTGCATATCACTTTGTCAGTTCCGCGATTATACATTTCACGCCGCCGAGGCGGACGCGGACTTCTGAATCTCCAGTGGCTTCATAACCGAATTGTTTTAAGTACAGCTTACATCGCTGCGAATGGCAGAGATCCTCTTCTAAGAATGGTCAGGAACGACAAGATGATTGACGAAGGAGCGTTCCTTTACAAAGCCGGAGAGCAAGTGGCCGAGACCCTTGGCCTGAATTTTAACATCAGAAGTGAGGAAAGTGCATTACTCCATCTAGATGCTTCACTTCTAAAAGCAGAGGTCAATAAATCTCACCAACAGCTACTCGACAAGAAAATGGGCGAAAACATTCACAGAAATGTATAAAAACAGTCCTTGTCGAAGGAGCAAACTTTTGCTTTCCTGAGATCATCAGGGCTTAATTCTGATACAGAGGGTTTTATTATCGCATGCTAGGACGGTGTCATTTCTACCTTAGAATATCGTGACCGCATTTTATGTCAAGAAGTTCCCAGCGATAGGTTCGGAGCGTGTCATGCACCCACTGAGTACCTAGAACACATACTACTGGGGTGTCCCACCCACGCAGGAACGACGTATATCTACAGACAGAATGCGGCCCTAAGAGTGCTTTATTTTCATCTTTTTCACTCTTATAGTGTTGGCCGCGACCCTGCCCTGCCGAACGCTCCAAGGAGATAGAGTCAATAGTCCAAAACGAGAAGTGCGAAATTTTTTGGAACTACGATATTCGGACAGCAGTCTCCGTTGCACACTCGAGGCCTGACATCGTTCTCCAAGACTTTGAAAAACGAACTATATTCGTGATCGCATTCTCGGCTTTTTCCGAATACAACATCACTGCCAAGGAAAAAGAAAAGGAGAAGAGATATCAAGACCTCAAAAGGGAGCTGCAACGACTATACCCAAAGTATTCTGTACAAGTAATTGTCCTCGTGATAGGTGCTCCCGGAGGTGCGAAACTATGACTGGTTCGTAACCTTAAAGCTTCTCTCTTGAACAGCTGTTTTGGTCTTTTCGTTATCAAAACAGAGAAGTATTTTCTTCATGAAATTTATCTTTTCTGATCATAGCAGAAGCTATAACTTAGTTTAAAAGACGAAGAAGGCCCTTTTTGTTTCCAATTATAATTTATTACTTTTAGACTACAATATATTGTGATATCATAATGTTTTCACTTGAAGGTTGAATTACATAAAATTGAAAATTTTGTGTAGCGTATTTTTAGAACGTTGTTTTCTATTATTTATAACATCAACTTTTTATTGATATTCCTAAGTCCTCAAAACCCCGATAAAAATTCCTAAATCAAATAGCACTGTGAGCAATATAAATAACTGATAAGGGATTGTCTAAAAAATATGTAAAACCTGGAGGAGGAGAAAAGAGGGTCAAAATTATCAGAATAAAGCGTTGCGTATTTTTTAAATATGTATAAATTATGCTTTTCATCACTATCTTCATTTTTTTATTGCGTAAGAATTTTTTTCCATTAACCTTGTACATTTAGAAAGCATCTGCTTAAAATTATGAATCATTTGGAATAATAAATGATCGTTGTGTATATATAACTTTTTGTAGAATATTCTCTACATACATTCTTCACGAAATTTTCTATAAGACAGTATTATTTACTCAGCGAATATGAAGATCGTTACTGGAAGTCTTTTTTTCAGCTTACTGATTTTCCTGAATTCTATTGGTAAATATAATACTATCATCCTTTTATCTATAGTTTTGTAGTGCTTTTTCATCGCAGTGCATTATTTCCTCTTTAAAATTTTGTTAAAATTTAAATTGAATGTTACTATATTAGTATCTTCTACGACAAAAATAACAGAATATCATAGCCGGTAGGACAACTTTGCAAGTAGAAGTCTTGACCGGATTATTTGAAAATTACCTCAATTATTATCCATACTGTATTCAAACTCATCTATTTCTTTTTCTGCTTACAGAATTAAGTTTACAAGTCATAGGGCATAGAAAGTTGCGTAAGTAAATCTGAGATTTTCCTCACATTTTGACTATGACTTTATGATAGGGAAGACCTATCCACAGTAGGGAACGCATCGTTTATTAGATAATCAAGAATAATCGAACAAAAGTATACCTGGATAAAATAACTAATTTATTTCTGACTTTTAAAACGTGAAGTATTTAATTGATTATTAGAAAATAGCTTATTATACACATCTCAAAATTGATATTACTACTTGCAGCACCAAGTTCACAGCCCATGCGGGCACATTCTGAGGCTATTCTATATCCTAATATGAGGTTTTATCAAAATGAAAATAATAATGTCGTTCCTATCCCACCTGGACGCTATCGTGTCGGGACATATAATGGTTTCATTTTTGGAATATTTATAAATGGTGATATTCGTCCAATATTTAATCATGCAGGCATTTGGACTATAGTATCTATAATTGGCAACGTTAATTTCCCACCAGAACAAGTATTTGATGATCCTGCATTTCACAACGACCGCGGACATACTCGTATAGCCATCATTAGGGCACGAAACTAATTCATGGGAAAGAAATATATAAAACTGTAATATAAAATCAATTGCGATCCGAAGGGGATCAAAAACTATTCGTGAAAGTTTAATATATGCAATAGTACAATACATACAGTTGTCAATGATTTCGAACCTTTTAATCCGACTTTGTTGTTCTTCAAACATCACCTTTTTGTTTTGAATATATCTTTTTCCATAAAAAAGCGAAAAAGGTGTATTTTTCTCAAATTTTCAACAAAATTTTATATTGTTACTTTCCTGCCCAAGGTTTTTCTGTTCTTAGTAAGGGTGCATTTGCTATAGAAGAAATCATGTCATATAACAAACAATTTTAACATATGCTTACAGTTTTAACAAAGATTACAGGAAATTAGATTTAAACTTTTGTTTCTTAAGGATACTTCACATCATTTGAAATTGTTTTTTCTTTAAAATATATGTTTTTAAATTAATATGTACAACATCCAAAAGTTATATTAACAAAGATATATCATTTGATAAGATAGAAAATTCTTTAAAACAGCATTATACTATTTACACTGATAAACAACCTTACAACATGAAACAAATACTAGAATTTGAAAATGTTCAGAGATAACAATGATTTATGTAACGTTTAATTGATTAAATAAATAACGCAATCGAAAAGTAAAAAACTGAAGTTTTATTTTCAATTATTTGAATACTGATTCAGATTTGAAACATTCAGATTGTACATTTTGTACAGATTGTACAATTCAGATTTGTACATTTAACGTAAATTGTATGGCACGCCTCTTCCTCTAGATCATAATGTACCCTCTATACCGTGTAACGATGTTGCCATTTTCACAGTCAAAATTTTCCGACTGTATTCCGTTTTTATTATTTTGTCCTTCTTGTTTGTGTCAAACACGTTGCTTATCAATTTTTTAGTGCAGTTTAGTGCAGTGCAGTGCTAATGAATAGACATAGATGATAAGAAGAATACTCATCGGGAGATGAAGAGGAACTTCCTCGCTTAGAACAACACATAAAGCGTTTGGAGACAAAGTATGATTACCGTCGTCGGGAGAAAATAGGCAGTAAGTAAAATGAGATTGAGGTTAGGTTTTTCACATGGAGGCGCCTCAATGCGCTTTAACCGTGAGTGAATTACCTGATACTTCGCAGTCCCAGTCAAAGCTACAGTCGAAATTCTCAAAATAGGCGTCCAAGTCGAGAACAAAGTCGAAATTCTTGAATTCGCAGTCCAAGTCAAGAACGAAGCCGAGGCCAAAGTAGAATTAGTGGACCGAATCTTCGCAACACTGATCCTGGAAATGAAAATGTAGGTAAGGAAAATCCTGACGATTCATCTGAACAAAAAACAGATCCACAAACCCCTCCACATCCTCCGGCTGGTAGTCAGTCTCAATATGTGCCTCAAAATACAACAGGGTCTGCCCTGCTTACTTCACCAGCCGAAATGGAAAAAAAAGGGGAGCTTGGGGGCAGAGGTCCTTTAAGTCACTGAAGAGCAACTTGTGCAAGACACGACTTTCGCACCAGACATCTAGACCGACCTAGCAGACTTTATCAAAAAAAATATTGTCTTCCGAAAAATGCTTCTTTTTTTAATCCTCCATAACTGAATTTTGAACTTCCAGCAACTTCGAAAAAAACCGCTGTGATTAAAAAAGATACTAGAATTTCAAAAAAACAAACGAGAATAACTGTGAGCTGAGCACCTCTAACAGATCTAATTTCAACGAACGTAGGAACGAATGATAAGGAAAAGTGACCGGTGGTAGAGAATCCCAGCTGGATTGTAAAACTCCTGTTCGGTTTACAACATGAATAGTCTCTTATTCAGAGAGATTTTATTTAAAAAATACCGACTCTCCTATGCGTGACACGCTTCTCTCGAAATATGTAGATGAGTGGTGTGTTAAAAAAAAAACTTAGACGAAGAGTCAAAGCGGCCAAAAATCTGAAGGTAACCAGCGAAAATTCCAAATCGAAGACTCCACAAACGCAGGTACATGATTAAAAAAACTAAAAGGGCCCGCCACGTCGTTCTACCTATCAGCAGAATAACTCCAGCTCGACATCAAGAAAGTAGAAATGATCTCAGAACCAGAAACCACACTGGAATCGCAAACAAACACACAGAAGCGGAGCAGCCTGCGAAAAGGCGTTATTAGATTTATCAGTAGGTATTCCAGCAGGCCATCTTAAACACTTTCAAAAATACTAGTCTGAGATAATATGAAAAAAAAACTATCCTGAGCTGGATTGAAGAATGCAACATCCTCTTCAATTCAAAAGTTTTTCGATAAAATTATGAAACCTCTCACGTCCTACTTAAGATCCTTAGGTTATGTTTCAGGCATTTATCTGGATGATATTTGCTTATTCGGCTATTCATTTACACCATGTCAAAAAAATGTTAAGACAACATGTGAAATTTTAGACAAATTAAGATTCATTATCAATACAAAGAAGAGCGAAATAATTCCACGTATATACAAGACAAAAGTTTCTTGATCTGATTTATGATCTTGAAGGAATGACACTTGAACTGTCAAATGAAAAAAGGTTTAAAGTCGAACAGCGAATTCCAACGATTGAAAAGGCAAGATAATATAAAATATGGGATTTCACTGCTTTTATTGGAAAATAAGAGTCGTAGTGTCCAACCTTAAAATATGGTCGCATTCAGATTAAGCTTTGCGAAAGAGAACAAAGATTTGCTCTGGAGCGCAATAATGATGATTACGGGTCGTTCATACCAATATACAACTTTTTGCAGACGCGCCACCATCGGTTTGCTGTGCATGCTATAATCTACAGCGGACCCACGGACACTAGAACGCTCAAGAAAGGTTAGAACATATTCATAATTTAGAATTAATAGCAGCATTTTTTGGGCTGAAATTCTTCGCAAAAACATTGAAAATTGCTAAATTTGTATAAGAGTAGACAACACAACAGCAATAGCGTACATAAATAAAATGGGCGGAGTGCGTCTTCCAAAATTAAGCAATGTAGCCAAAGATATCTGGGAATGGTGTGGAAAGAATAATTTCTGGATGTTCGCATCTTATACACGTACATCTCATAACGTACTTGTATCTTATATACGTACGTTCAGAAGAAAACGAAATCGCAGACTTTGAATCCCGAAGGCTGGAACCAGAGACGGAATATGCCTCATAAAAAAAAAGCTTTTCAGGCTATTGGTCATATTTTTGGCAATTCAGAGATTGATCTTATCGCATCAAGAACAAACTCTAAGTATATTAAATATATTTTTTAGACAAAATACACAGGAACGATTGATATGGATGCATTCACCATAAAATGGTAACCATGTTTCTTCTACACTTTTTCTTTTTCTTCGATTATACTACGTACATTAGAGGAACTAATATTTGAAAAATCTAGAGGAACCTCAGTTGTACCACATAAGCCAGCTCAGGCATGGTTTCCAGTATATCTTTCAATTCTTGCATTAAAACCCATTTACTGGAACCTGAAATTATGACCGGTTTCAGGCATTGCTTGCAGTGGCATACGCTTGTAATTCCATTTTATATCAAATTTTCGACTGTGTTTCTAGCAACTGTTCTCAAAGATCACTTAGATAGATCAAAAGCGCTTAGATGTTCGGCAAATAAATGATTCCTTTCTTTCAAAAACCCATACGAAGAAGTGACATCATCGTCCCAAGGACACTGGATAAAAAGTGTCTTGTCCTCAAGTGGAATCAATACTGATCAATTTAACGTATATCGTATTCGTCAGGCGGGTACTAGACAATAAGAGAATGTTTTCCTTGTCAATCTTAAGTGAACATTCAAAATAAAAGAACATGTATAAGCATACATTGACCTTATATGATTTCACTTTACAATAAATGTTTTTTACTTTACCAAAACGACCAAGTCGACTCTTTCAAAGAGACCAGGCCCCACTCTAATAATATGTTCCCTATTTCAAACCAAAATTTATTGTTAGAAATTCCAAGGATGTTACAGTAAAAACTTCGAAAAATGACCAAATATAATAAACGGAATACAGGTACAGTCGAAAAAATTGTGACGGTAAAAACTCACGACATCGGTGAATGATGAGCACGCTGAGTACCTAGAACACATACTATCAGGGTGTCCGACCCACGCGGGAACGACGTATATCTATAGACATAATGCGGCCCTAAGAGTGCTTTATTACCATCTTTGTCGCTCTTACGGTGTTGGCCGCGACCCTGCCCTGCCGAATGCTCCAAAGGAGATAGAGTCGATTGTCCGAAACGAGAAGTGCCAAATTTTCTGGAACTACGATTTTCGGGCAGCAGTCTCCGTTGCGCACTCGAGGCCTGACATTGTTCTCCAAGACTTCGAGAAACAAAGTATATTCGTGATCGAATTCTCGGCTCCGTTCGAATACAACATCAATGCAAAGGAGAAAAAAAAAGAGGAGAGGTATCAAGACCTTAAAAGAGAGCTACAACGATTGTACCCAAAATATTCGGTACAAGTAATTGTCCTTGTGATAGGTGCTCTCGGAGGTGCGAAACTATCACTGGTTCGTAACCTTAAAGCCATACCCGCGTGCCAAAAATATGCCAATAATATCTTTCTTCATAAAAAAAAATCAACTGAAGGTGCTTTTTGAAAAAAAACAAAGATATCAGATGACGCAACTATGATTTAGAGTTTGCTAGAAGCATCTAAAATTCTTTAAAAATAATTCATTAAATCAATAACTAATGACAGACACTTTTTTCTGCAAATAATAAGATATATAATCTTTATGTTTTAACAAAAAAGTTAAGAACTAATTTTTTTTCATTCAAAATTTTATTTTTATTACACTAACCCAGGTAGCACACTCATCCCTATCGACCCTATGTAAATAAAAATATATATAAAAATTAAATTAATTATTATACATAGTTGCATACAGATCAAAATTCACCTATTGCTACTTCTGTTTACCGAATTCAGCTCACAGGTCAATTGGCGCAAGAGATGGCATAAGTGGCACCAGAATACTTTCCACGATAGTGGTTAATTCCATCTAAAGGAGATAACCATTAATAAAAGCACGAATATACATAAAATAATTATTTTGAATTTCATTCATTAACACTTATAATAAACTTGAACTATTATTTAATTTAATTGAAGCCTCGGCAGAGGTAATGTTGGATTGACAAAAATATATTTATTTAAAACTATGTCCATTTTATAGGAAGAGATTCTTGTTCAATAAGTACATATCGACGTGTCTAAATTAGAAGGTTCCATCTCAGAGAGACCAAATGAAAAGGTACTCGCATGGCGAATTCTCGAAGCTCCAAAGTCCCATACAAATTGTATTGAGAACATCAGAGCCCTCAATTCTGTAGCACCTTTTTATTTGGTTTTTCCAAGATGGAACCTCATCTTTTGGTCACGTCCTGTCTTAAGAAAATGATGTCATGTAACAAAATATTTCAACATATGCTCACAGTTTAAAAAAAGATTACAGCATGTTTATCCAATAATATCTCTGCCGAGGCTTTAATTTTATCCAAATATATATATATATATATATATATATATATATAATATGGTCGCGAATGGAAGAGACCCTCTTCTTAAAATGGTCAGAAAGCACGAAGAAGTAGGCAAAGGGGCGTTTCTGTAAAAAGCAGCGGAGGAGGTTGCTGAAACACTTGGCCTTGACTTCAATATCAGGGGTGAGCAAAATGCATAAAATCTTGTCCATCTCGAGTACTCGCTCCTGTAGGCCCGGATTGAGAAAGCACAGGAAAAAAACTTCCGCGGACAGCTCCTCGACAAGAGGATGCACGGCATCTTCCACAGGAATGTGGAGGATCAGTCGATGTCGTGTGAGGTAACGTATGCTTTCCTTAAATCACCCGGATTAAAGTCGGTCACGGAGGGTTTCATTTTGTCATGTCAAGAAGGTGTCATTTCCACTCTAGCATACCGTCGCTACATTTTAAGCCAAGGCATTCCCGATGATAGCTACAGAGTGTGTCATGCATACCCCGAGCTTCTAGGACACATACTATCTATTTGTACAACTCATGCGGGAACGACCTACATCCAAAGGCACAATGCGGTACTAAGAGTGCTATATTACCATCTCTGTCACTCTTACGGCATTAGTCCAAATACCGCTCCGTTAAACGCTCCTAGGGAAATAGAGTCAATTGTCGAAAATGAGAAGTGCCGCACATACTGGAACTTCATATTCTCGACGATCGTTTCTATAGCGCACTCAAAGTCTGACATAGTTCTCCTTGACTTCGAGAAGCGAACCATGTTCGTTATCGAATTTCCGGCACCAGTTGACAAAAACATCGTGGTCAAGGAGAATTAAAAAAAAGAGTGGTATGAAGATCTTGTAAAGGAGTTGCGACGGTTATACCCGAAATATTCTGTTAAGCTAATCGTCCTGATCATCGGCGCTCTTGAAGGTGCCAAGCTTTCACTGGTTAATGGCCTGAAAGGCATCCCTGCGTGTCAACAAGATGCTAAGATGCTTGCGGGGAAGATGCACAGCGCGGTCGTCTGTGGGTCGCTCTGTGTCCTCAGGGTGCACGAGACGTTTGCTGAATTGTCGAATTCACAGGATAGGTCAATAGATCCAGAATCTACTTTGTATCCTAACATTCATTTTTATGGACATGCAACTGGTCAGATCCAGCCAATACCGGCAGGCCTTATCGAAGTAAGAATACGTAGAAGTCATATTTATGGTATATTTATAGATGGTCTGCTTCGTTCAGTATTTGATGTTGAAAGGCGTCAAGTTGTAGTCACTGCGGAACTACATTGTACTAATATGCGCCCAGTACCATACGTATTTGAGAATATTCGTTTTGGCCATGCCTATTAGCTTTCTCTTAATTTTCAGCATTTAAAATTTTAAAGCTCGGTGACTTTGAGTTCGAAATGTGCAATTTATAACACTCTAATATGTGAAATTATTCCGCGCGCAATGTCTAATCCTGGAATCGTTTATTACAAGACTTCAACAATATTCAAGACTTTTTCAACATTAAAAGTTTCAAATTAAAACTTTCTTATAATTGTATGGTTTATAATTACAATCGTCCAAAAAGAGGAACCTACATCTTTTGGAATTGTATTTGGATTCATACTCTTTTCAGTAATAGATACAGGCACACTAGGAAAATGAAAGTCTTGTCCACCAAACTAGACAAACATTTCTATATGTTTTTGGGGTCGCTGAATCCGAATCCGAGGTTGGTTTGGCTGGGTCAGATCGCATTTCGTTCCACACCTCAAAAAAGTGACAAAAGTTGAAACTTTTTTCACTTTTTTGAGGTTTGGAACGAAATGCGATCTGATCGAGCCAAACCAACTCCGGATTCGAATTCAGCGACCCCAAAAACGTATAGAAATGTTTGTCTCGTCCAGTGGACAAAACCCTTTTTTCGTGTGCCTGTGTTATCAAACTTGTGATATCCTTAAGTAATATAAGATGCACTTTATAAGCATTCTCGACACAAAGGGCATTGAAAAAATCCACGCACATGGACCGCGCTGAGAGAGTCTTCCGACTCCCGGTTAGATCAGGCGGTAGCACTCCGAGCTTTTAACCAGTAATTATGGGCTCGATTCCTGCTGTCAGCATTGTTTGTCGATTTTCGGCTTTCATTTTTTATTGTAATTGAATACCAAATTTATTCAAATTAAGCGAAAATATTCATTTTTGAAAAGATTTTTCATATAAACACACTTTGGTTTCAAACTGTAACACTTCCGAAGTTAGCGCTGCAATAACCTAAAAAAAATTTGATTTCTTATGTAATTTTTTGTTCAAAACCCACTCATTAATCTTCTTTCAAAATAAGAATATAATAATAATAATACTTTTTCTTATTGATATTCTATTTTTATATCATTTTATATTGATTCAAATGAAAATAATAATAATAAGGAAAATAAAAATTTTCAGTTGAGCGGTCATCGCTCCGATTAAAATCGGATTAAAAAAAAATATACTCTTACAGTTTCAGTTTGTGAAAAGACACAGGTATAATTGCTCAAAAATTGTATTTACTTAATTAAGTTTATAATTTCACTAGATCTATTTAGTTGAGAAATAGGAATAAAAAATTCTTTATTACATAAACAACAAGCAAATTAATATTGCGATAAATTAAAAAAATCTTTTTAAATCTAAACGTTTTCTACGTGCATTTGTATAATGGTATTTTTTTTCGCCTGATCACTATTAACCGAGATGAAAATTCTCAAAATCTGGTCCAATTTTTAATTGCCAATATCTGGTAAAATATTGTAAATTTTGCAAAACACTTCGACATGAGTATTTAGTACCCCAATCACCGTAGAACAACAAAAAATAAAAAAAATTGATGCCTCACTTTATGCTTCTAACATGAAATGCCCCTGTGACAAAAATGGTTATGAAGGAATATTTTGACTTAATTTAAATAAATTCAATAGTCAATTGCAATTGAAAATATTCAATGAAAAGGGAATTAGCAAAAAAAGGACTCAGCAGGAATCGAGCCCGTACTTTCCGGTTACAAATGCGAAGCACATACGCCTGATCTAACCGGGACCAAAAAGACTTTTGCGTCGCAGTCCATGTAATATACGTAGATTTTTTAAGCAGTTCCTTTAGAAGAGCTAAGCAGTGTATCTAAGCTAAGCAGTCACACGATAATGAATTTAAGAAGTTCAAAATTAAATAATTTCAGATCGAAGAGCCTAGCCTGATTCAATCTTTCCCAAAATGTAACTGAAATCGATAATGACCAATCGTAACCATCTGCTCATCGACTAATGTTTTTATAGTGTAGAAATGCAGTAAATCCCAGGAATATTTTTTATCTGAAGTTAGATAAAAACGTTGCAAAAGGGTACTCTATAACAGTGCATTATGCCCTACTTGTCATCAGGGTCATCTCATCTGGGTATATATTTACAAAATTATCCCTATGGCAACTGTCGTTTAATGCACCGTTGTAGAGCACACTTCGATGAACGCAACAATTATCCGGCGTCGGATAATTTGTATCTGCTTCCCGATACAAGCTATCTGAGGTCGGATAATTGTAGTTTTTAATTGTTTGCAAGTTTTTTATCCAACTTTAGATAAAAAATATATCTGGGATTTACTGTGGAATGAACGTTATTACATCCTTACTTGTGGACCGATGATGCTGGTCAAGGCCGTGGTGAGCGCATATAAATGAAAAAAATTCAATGAACGCACAAACATGCAGAACGATCTCCGAGAAACCGCGCTTATGGATCAACCTCGAACCTGGGCGATCCGCGAAAGATCCTGTATGCTGATCCTGGGTCACGCTACCTGATCACCTCACGATCGATTGCGCAATCGAGGATTGAGCGAGCAAAACGTGACAAATCCATTTTTGACATTCTCATCATAATGCGAAAGTAATCCATAATAGGTAACCAATAATAAATATTAGTTTTATGTAAAATTTTACTTCGTTCGTTTTCATCAAATCTCCACATTTTGAGACCCCCTGAGTGAAAAAAAAACGATTTTTACGAAGGTGTCTGTCTCTAGTCTGTAGTATCCTGTGTGCATGATGACTCGCGAAAGATAGAGCACATTGGTTTAAGTTTCAGCTCACTTTTTTAAAACCAAAAAAAATTACTTCACTTCAAACCATTTTTTTGTGAGACAAATATTTTTGTTTTAATCGTGATGACGCTTATAAAAAAAATTAATTTTACAGAAAAAGTATGCGAAAAAAATATAAAAAAATTTAATAAAAAGTTACTTATCTCAAAAATATCTACAAATTCATTTTGTTCCACTTTTTGATAAGTCGTATAGTTTTTGTTTCAATATTTATAATGCTTTAAATAAAATTGAATTTCCCACAGAGAAACTATGTGAGAAAGAAAAAATTAAGATGAAAAATTATTAAGCTGAAAAAGATCTATAAATTTACTTTATACCAGTTTTTGATGAGGCGTATAGTTTTAATTTTATTCATGATAACGCTCTCAAAATAAAAAATCATTATTCAAATCTGTGAATCACTGTGCCTGGCCCCTATTTGAAAATGTGTTACCTTTTTCTGCAAGAATTATAATTTTTTGATAAGACGTAAAGTTTTTGGTTTAACCTTGATAACGCTTTTTGTAATTCAATTTTCCAGAGAAACTATGCAAGATACGAGAAAAATGTTGGGAGACAAGAATACTCACCTTAGAAAGGTCTATAAATTTACTTCATACCATTTTTATAAGACGTATAGTTCTTG
Organism: Andricus curvator; assembly: GCA_932195095.1. Lineage (NCBI taxonomy): Eukaryota > Metazoa > Arthropoda > Insecta > Hymenoptera > Cynipidae > Andricus > Andricus curvator. The sequence continues at coordinate 447,063 of CAKNYM010053497.1, forward strand.
ATTTAATCGTGATAACGCTTCTAGAAAAATAAAAAAATTCAATTTTTTCGTCAAACTATGCGACATTGAAAAATGTACAAAAGAGCAATTGCTGTTTTCAAGAAGACCTACAAAATTGTCTTGAATATTTTCCTGATAGAACCAACGGGTTTTCTTTCAATCTATGAAACTGATATTGACAAAACGAAAATTTAAATTTCTAGTCAAAAGACCTACACAATCATATTTTTTAAATTTTTGGGGTTATTTTAGCATTTCCAAATAATTCAAGCAAGAAAACCTACATTTCAAAGAAACCAAAACCAGGCTAGACTTTTTGATAGAAATTTTGGACTCAAAAATCACCTAAAAATAAGTGCAGGAAGCGTACAGTACCAAGAAATGTGCTGAAATTTATTCTAAGGATTGTTTTAACATTCCTTTGAAGATTAAAGCAAGGAAATCGATATTTCCTGAAAATCAAAATGGTTTTTATTGTTAGGAAATGTCCTTGTTTGAATGTTTAAGGGATATCTAAGCAACATTTAAAATTGATTCAATGACTTTTCCTGCTTTTCTGTGATTTCGATTGTTAGGAAACGCCAATTTCTTTGTTTGAAACTTTAAGGGATCTTATGTTTTTGGTTTCTTGGAATGTCGGTTTCCTTACTTGATTCATTAAGGGATGTGAAAAAAAACCAAAAAAATCCTGTATACACAAAATCTTGAACCTGTTAAGTTCATGGGAACAAAACTTTTTTTCAGTAGGTTTGATCTAAAAAATATCAGGCATTTAACCAAATCTAACAAAAATATTTTAAGAAGAAAAACACTTCAATGATAGAAAATTTTTTTAAATAAATTACATGTGAAAATTAGAAGTTCAGCAATTGTTAAAATAAAAACTGTCTATTTTACTGCTAAATTTCTTTTGAATCTTTACTGTTTCAAAATTTAAAAGTAGACTTTTCTAGGGCTGAATTTATTAAAACAATTTTTCTTTTAGGACATTTTTAAAATAAAATAACTATATATAAAAATTGTTTACTTATTTTTATAATTGAAAACAGAGTTGTAGAGAACGTTTTCTCAAAGAAAATTATCCATGATTCATTTATATTCTACAATTTTTGAAACATTGGTTAGAAGCGACAGTAAGAAAAATTGCAATTAGAACAGCTATTATTTTTCGTAAGTTTTAACCTTTCTTCTTCAAAAGATAACGTTTTTTCTTTTGTAAACAATTACTGATAAGATTATTTCAATTTATAAAATCAAAGAATTCTTTTTTACAAAGACCTGGTTCTTGTCACGTCAACTACCTTAAAGAAATAAAGTGACGTTGGTAGCATTTTCAACCTTATGATTTCTTATCTTAACAAAATGCTAGAATAAAATTAAAATTCGCTATTGGTCAGCACAATTACATCAGCACTTATGGAGCATAAGTTATTCTATTATTATGTAATTTAATTATTATAAATAAATTTTTGACTTTGGTGATTAACTCTTAAAAACATTATTTTTTCATTTAATATTTGTTAGATTAATTGCTAGATCGATATATAGTGACGATTTGTCTCTAAAAATTAACCACACTTTTCCTTCCCATTAAACAGAATTTGAGCTGTTTCCAAAAAGACTTTTATCTATGGAATATTGGTAAGACTAAATAAATTAAATTGTTTATAACAAACATATGAATCAAATATCTAATACGAACGCTTTTTCGTAAAAGAAGTTATTTTTTCCATTACATCTTCTAAGACCTGAGCTAATATTGATATTTTATCAAAATATTTTGCTGTTAATAAAATTAACCATTGTTGTAAATAAATTATTAGACAAGTATGTAACTATAACCATTTTCTTTACAAAGAGGTAATTTTTTCAAAGTGTGTGTTTGAAATACGTACATATTGATATTTCAACCAATAAATTAGGAAACGATAACTAATTTTCATTTATAATAACAGATAGTATAAACAAATGATCGAATTATACGGTATTTCGTGAAAAAATCTTTCATAAAATCTTGTTGGGAACAAACTGACATTCATATTCAATCGAGATTTCAGGCTAATAATAAAATTTACGATTATTTCAAGTAAATAATTCAACAAATTTTAAGCTGTTACACTTTTGTACATACAAGTGACTTCCTCGTTCCGACTATTCAAGAACAACTAGATATTGATATAATAGCAAATAATTTTTTTGTATGAAAAATTGTTTAATTAGAGCATTTGCATATTACTTGTTATAATAAATTACGATTATTAACTGTTTTTTCATTCATTTGTTAAAACATCAACATCTACGTATTTTGATCATGTAGACAGAAAAAGCCCCTTTTTATGTAGAAAACTTTTTTATAGAGATAAAAAGAAAAATTGTTGATGAAATTGTTTAAAACCATAGCAATTGTTGACGTATAGTGATAATTCGTTACTATTTATCGATATAGCAGTCAATATCACAAATTTTAGAATAAAAACATCCTGTTTTTAACATTTAAGGACCACACTCGAGAATTTGTTTATAAAAGTTGTTAATAATCAAGATCGAAATTGAAAGAGCTATTAATGTTCAGTAAGTGAAGATGCAATTATGCTGCCCAATAGTGAGTTTATTTCGTCATTTTCTTCAAAGATAAAAAATCATGTTGTTTAAAATGCTAACTTTGTAACTTCATTTGTTTAAATATTATTGTACACATGAAGAAATTTAAAATCCAAGCTATTCAGGTTTTTGGAAATTTAAAGCTGAGCGTTTCTAAAGACATAGCTTCAGAATCCTTCAAGGAATAGAGCCTGTATAGAGGATTATGAATATAGTAAATTCTGGGTTCGAACCACTGTGCTTCAACCCCGTTCAAAAATTTGTTACCTTTTTCTGCAAAAATTACAGTTGTTCTACCAGATTTCCAAATTATTTTTTCAAATAACATGGATTATAATTTCATAACAAAATATTCTAGTTTAAGTATAACGTCACCCAGCTGGAATGTATTTGACTAATTTCGTAAGACTTACCAGTGCGTTTAAATGAAAAGAAAAAATCAATTCAAAAAAGTTCAAAAAAGTCCTCTCTATGAGTGATATTTCCCTAATTACTATTAAAGTTTCACTAATTCAGTCTTAACTAATTCCATAGTGTAAAACTACTAATTCCTTATCCGAAATATATGAATTTTTTTAGGGCTTTATATATTCATTGAAGAAGGTTATAGAAATGAGAAAGTGAAAAATAAAAAATGCTAATATAAGAACGCAATTGTGCAACATTTTCAACTTTATTAAAACAATAAAAAGCCTGTGTGAAATTTGTCATAATCCTGGATCATACTACGTCACCTCTACCAACATGACCCATTTACAAGTTATTGCTCTATATAGCTATAGCAGAATGACTAGAATGATTTACACACCTAATCTATTTTAAGTTACTTTATTCATGTTGAAAAAAACGATGAGCGGTATAGAATTTGTTCTACCTCATTTAGCTAGCACTTATATATTCAAAAACAAAATCGACGTAATTAGTTGGCAAAAAACACGAAGAAAAATTCAACTCTTTTATTTTATCATCCATTATTCTTTTGATGATAACACTTTTCTCACTAAGCACATATTCTTTCTCCAAATTATTCTCAGAGGTGAGCAACGTCGTAAATTTCAAAACTGCAGTTAACTGGAATCTCATTTGTTGATATTTTTTCAGAAGGTCAAAAACTGACTTCTAGGTTAACAAAGTTTCCATCGCGCGCAAATACAATTTAATCATGTGCATATGAGGCCTAAAACAATATGGTCGACGTAAAGTAATTCTTTCGTCGGAAGAGAAAAATATACCTCTAATTATTGCAGAATTATTTACAGGAGGGTCAAACCGGATTTGCAGATTTATCCCTGGGTCAAATGCCAGAACCTTTTCTAAGAGGAAAAGTACTCAATAGATGCGTCCATTAATTTTCTATTCCGGCATATTTTGCGGGAGAAAAATTTTTAAAGTTTTAAAAATCAACCTCAAATTTTTTAGAACTCATCATCATTTTTTTGGATTTTCAAAGAGTTCACGCCCAAATTCGGTAACACTTGCCAAACTATTCAAGTTTCCGTGGGTCCATCTGTCACAATGATTACGCCTTCATTTTCTATTCTGGCATAGTATGCCGGAGATAAATTTTCAAACTTGTTCGAATGAACCTAGAATTCTTTGAAATTTGTTAGAATCCCGTCGAAAAAGAAATTTTGTTGACAATAAAATATTCCGGAAGAGAAAATTAAAATCTGGCACATCTTGCCGGAAGGGAATACTCGACCTGATTATTATTTGACTAAGCCCAAGAATCCAACATTCACCCGCAGTATTGGAATTGATTTCAAATCAATATGATCCTAATTATCGTAAATCCTCTCTCTGAATTTGAATTAGGGAAAATTTTTCTGATTGAATTAGTGATTAAATGTTTCACTTACGAAATAGTAGTATTTTAGCAGTTCACTAATGAAGTTGTAATGAAAAATCACAAGTTTGTTTTACTAAAGACAATTAGTGAAAATTTTGGATAATTTTTTCGTGAATTTTTCATGGTAATTGCTGTAAACAAAATTCGTGGTCGTCCAATTAACGAATTAATGTGTGACAAGTATACTGGTATGTGTTATCGAATACCGTGAATTTTAATTAGAATACATTAATAGTGGAATAAATCAAGAGTGTAAATAATTATAATTTCTAATTTTGAAGCAACAACTTGTCAACACGTGTCATGTTGGTGAATGTGAAATAGGCTACTCACAATCTTCACAATATATAGCATTTCTATTTCTCTAATAAGACTGAAAATGATACGCAATTGCGTTATTTTGTAAAATTTTCTTCTTGCCACGATTTCCATTTCTATATCTAAAATATTCAGTACTATAATTATGTAATATTATTATTTTTGTCTTGTAAGGATGGTCCATATAAATCTCGTAGCACTACGGTTAAAACCCATTCCACTATGCCTTTTTATTTATAATTAATATATAATAATATAACTAAAATATGTTAATTAGGTCATTATTATGCCCCACTGTCGAATTAATAATTATTTCGATTAATCAAATTAGTAACTTTCTATTAATTTAAAGTTTTTAATTCCTAATAAATACAGCTGAGTGGTCCAAAAATTCAGTGGAAAGTCTTTTTCTTGAATTGCATTGCTTCTCCCGCAAAATTTGTGTGAATCCAAAAAAAATGGATGCGTATTTTTGTTGTTAAATGAAAATGAAATTTAGAAGTTCAATTTGACACTTAAGATTTTTCTTTACAATTAACCATATAATACAAATAAAAAATTACTCTTTGAATTTCACCCTTATAAGCCTGTTTATCGCGCTAATTATCATTATTGTTTGCTTTCTTTTCAAACAAAATGGTTTCTTGTATATACAATATTCCTTTCTTCTGATGATCAGATGTTCAAATGAATTGTTTAAACAACTTATTATTGTTGATAGCAATTTCCTCTTAGAATAGAGACAGAAAGTCGCGGTTTCTCTGCATTATTTAACTTCTCAGCCAGAGGGAAGAAAAGTTAACAAAATTTTGATTTTAAACAATTGATTATTATTTATAACAATATTCTCTTAGAATAATATTAGAAAGAAATTTTTTTTTCTAAACGAAGTGTCTCGTCTTCCCGAAATTTTGGATGAATAGTCAAATATTTTTTATTAGCTTGGCTAGATGTTCCGAATTTTTGGGACGACTAGATAGAGCATTTTTTAAAATGTTCCACTTGTTTTCACTTTTTAATAAATTAAGGTAATCGATAATTGAAGTTCATAATCGTAATTGTTGAAACAATTGATCATCATTTTTATAATTATCCATTTGAATAATAATTCTAGAAAGTTGCGGGTTTTTCTGAAATTTTTAATTTTGCTTTGGTTTTTTAGATATGAACAAATAATAAATAAAAATCAGAGAGAATCATTTTTTGAACAATCCTTTTTTTCGTTGATACATGTTTCTGAAATAAGGCGGGATATTTGAAATATTCTTCAAATTTTCTACCTGGATCATATTGAATTTAACTTTTCCTTGAACTGCTTACTGAGAGCCTTTTTTTGAAATAATATTTCTAAAACATTAGCAAAACTGTAGAAGTATTCCATTTCGAAATAAATGGAACAATATTTAAAAATGATTGTTGTTGATGTTCATTTACTATTTGTTCATAACTAAAAAATCAATTAAAAGCTGAAAATTTCAGAAAAAAACACAAAGTTCTATCATTACTCCAAGAGAAGATAGTAAAAAAATAATAAATTGTTTAGACCATTATGAATGTTAACTTGCATTAATTATTGACTCACTGAAAGAAAAAAGAACAAACAGTTAAAGAATTCAGAAAAACCGAAACTTTTGAGAATTATGCAAGGGCAATATTATTTTTGAAAAAAATACATTTTTGAAAGAAAAACGTTGGTTAACTTGAATGGAGTATTACTTCACTCTAACGAAAAAGTGGAGAAGTGAAAAACTTAAAAAAAAAATCCGCAAAGTTCTAGCACTATTCTGAGAAAAGATTATTATAGTCAATAAATAATCAATTGTTTGAACAATTATTTTTTCTGACTTTAATTCATTACTGTCTTTTTTTCTGTCTTCTTTAACGGAAATGTTAAAAAATTCAGAAAACACTGTGATTTTCTGCGTTTATTATTATTGATATGATCATTATACCATTAATCAATTAATCAATGTAGAATTTCTATGTTGTTTATTTAAATAACACGTTTGTTCTGCAACGTTGCTCCGCACTTGGTGGCTGATTAATCTCTCTAGCAAGCACCCCACGCAAAGAGTTTCATAAAGTCATTATGTTCTACGAGAAAATTGCTATGATTAATTATAAATTGTTTTAAATTTTAGTTCAAACACCTGATTGTCAGTAGAAAGTAATTTTTGACGTATTAAAAACAATTTGTACTAAAAAAAATCACAAAACATTTATAATTAGCGCCAAAAGAATAATAATGGGGTAGAAAGTCAAAAATTCATTTTTTATTCGTATTCTATGGCTAAGTGTGCTAATTTTTGTGTGAATTTAAAAAAAATTCGGGGGGATATAAATGAAAATTTGAAGAAAAAAATGTGAACTATCCTAATGCACAATTGCCGACTATTAAAAACTCAGAAGCAGTTCTCTTGAGAGCGCAAATTTTTCTTTCATAAATTATACAGATGTGCTGTGGTTTCTTCGAATTTTCAAGACTAATTCAGATACGCTTTTTTAGATTTGAATTCAGACACGGATTTTTGGAAATAGAAAAAAATCCAATATTCTTGCCATGTCTAAATTTGTATTGAAAATTCGAATACGCGACTGCACACCTCCCACTTATAATCTTATAAACAGTATGAAGTTCTGTTTATAACATTAAAATATTAACAATACTGAATTGTTTTATATTCGAAGGCAAAAATATTCATGTGGGAGGGGTGCAGTCGCGTATTCGAATTTTCAATACAAATTTAGACACAACTAGAATATTGGATTTTTTCTATTTCCCAAAACCGTGTCTAAATCTAAATCTAAAAAAAACGCGTCTGAATTCGTCTTAAAAATTCGAAGAAACCACTGCACATCTCTATAATTTATGAAAGAAAAATTTGCGCTGTGGAGAAAACCGCTTTAGATTTTTTAATGATCGCCAACTGTACATTAGGATAGTTCAAATTTTTTTCATGGAATTTTCATTTATATCCCCCCGAATTTTCATGTTTTTTACAAACGTGTAAAATTCATCAATTTGGCTTCGTAAGCATGTTCATTAAATATTTTCCCTGAGAGTAGGGGGACATCTGAACGTAAAGTGAGAAGAGGTTTTCCCACTCTCAGATGAAGAATTTTCTGCCGGTTTATTATCAATCTTCCTAATTCCATTCTTATCATTTCGAAAAATAAGTGGAGCTGAGTAATCGAATTGTAGTTATATATGAACGTAAATATATTTAAAAAGTTCATTAATCATCGTTTGCATTTCCCAGACAGTAACTATATATTAAAATAATAAATATCCTTATTGTCTCTATATTCTTCACTTTCTTAGTTTTCTTTAATTGCATTCGTAAGTAAGATATATAATATAAATAATAATGACTGTCAACCAATTACTTAAATCTTCAACCAATAAAGACAAATTTTCAACCAAATAGTTGAATCCTCAACCAAAAGAGATTCATTTTGAACGAAAAAGTAGCATTTTTAACCAAAAAAGATAGAAAAATTTTAGCAAAAGAGGTAAGCTTTCAAATCAAAAAGAAGAAATTTCAAAAACAGTAGAATTTTCAGCTAAAAAAGATTGTGCAGTCAATAAAGAAGAAATTTAATTCAAAATGTTAAATTTTAAAATAAAAAAAAACGAGCTGTCAACAAAAAAGTTGGATTTTTAAGGTAACAATTGAATTTGGAACCAAAAGAATTAATTTCCAACCAAGAACATTAATTGTCTACTGAAAAAGATGAATTGTCAAAAAATACGTACATTTTTGACCGAATATTTCAATTTTTAACTAAGAAGATTGATTTTCTATAAAAGAAGATGAATTCTCAACAAAAAACATACATTTTCAAACAAACAGTTAAATTTGAAACCGATAAGCTCAATCCCCTCTCCAAAGAAACGTGTTTTCAATAAATTAAATAAATTTTGAACCAAATAGTTAAATTTTGAATTAAAAAAGTTCAACTTTTAACAAAAAATTTGAATTTCCAATCAAAATTAAAGTTTCACTTAAGAAAATTGACTAAAGTTATGAATCTTCAACCAACAAAAAAAAATGAATTTTCAAGAAAGTGGTTCAATTTTTAATCAATGAGTGGAATTTTCAACCTAAAAAGATACATTTTCAACCTGAAAAGATACATTTCCAACCTAAAAAGATACATTTTCAACCAAGTATTTTAATCAACAGAAGATGTTTGTTTTAAATCAAAAACAGAGTATTTGTCACAAAAAGATGAATTGTCCCAAAAAAGACGAATTATTAACAAAACAGTTGAATCCTCAACAAAATATATACACTTTCAACCAAATAGTTCAATTTGAAACAAAGAAGATTAATTTTCTTCAAAAAAAAAACTTTCAACAAATTAAATAAATTTTCAACCAAATATTTTAATTTTCTGTTCAAAAAATTAATTTTTAACAGAAAAAGGACTTTTCAACAAAGTAGTTTAATTATCATCAAAAGATGAATTTTCAACATAAATTATGAATCTTGAACAAATGAAGAAATGACTTTTCAAGAAAGTAGTTCAACTTTTAACCAAGGATTAAATTTTCAACCAAAAAAGGTGAGTTATTAAGAAGAAATGTGATAGTTGATTTTACAACCAAAAATATTCTTATACGTAAATCAAAAACAGTTTGATTCAACTACAAAAGGTTAAATTTTCAACAAAATACTTGACTCCTTGCCTAAAACAGATTAATTGCCAACTTACCAGTTGCATTTTTAACAACAAAATTTATTTTCTACCAAAGCAGACGAATTTTTAACAAAATATGTACCTGAATTTTCAACCAAATAGTTAAGTTTTTAACCAAGGAAATGAATTTTAAACTGAAATGATGAATCTGCAGCAAAAAAAAAAAATTTCAACATATAATCCATTTTCAAACAAAATAGTTTAATTTTTAAACCGATCTTTTTAAACAAAAAAAATATATAATTTATAAAAAAAGATGTGAATTTTCAAACCAAAAATACAATAGTTTGACAGAAAAATTTGTTTGTTGGGAAAAAAAATTAATCTAATCAAACACAGAAGTTGAATTTTTAACAAAAAAGGACGACTGTCGACAGAATAGTTGAATTTCCAACACAATAATAAAAATTTTAACCAAAAACATGATTTCTCAACCAGAAATTTAATAGGAGACTTTCCAACCGAAAAGGTTGTACTTTCAAATAAAAATCTTGGAATTTTCTTATCGGGTTCTGTTAATTCAGTTTGCATTTAAGTGGAAAAACGAAAAATCACTGAATTCGATAAAAAAAATAAAAGCATTTGAATATGATGTAATATTTTTGCATTATTAACTGAACATTATTGTTATGCACAGAAAATAGCTCGGCTCATTTTGAGTCGGATATTGAATCAAAGTTGGGATGCAGAATTTGTTTACCCGTAGGGACTTTAATCTAGACTCAAATTGAGACAATTGAATTGTGTCTTTAAACAAAGTAAAATAACAGCTGTTAGCCCACCTTTTCCTGTGCGTCTAATTTTATTTCAATATACTGGCTCTATTATACAACTACAAAATTATGCGCGCCAAATGCGCATTAATTGCTCTTCGCCTTTAACAAATGTATGAAAATATTGTAATATAGTGCAAAAATATCCTAGACACCAGTTTATTATCATATATAAAAGCGGTTTCTAGCATTTAATAATATTCAATAAAAGAATATATTTATAAATAAAATGTATAAAAAAATTGGTTAAAAAAAAAAATTCATTTACGGATCCACATAACAGTTGTATATTGTTGTACAACCTCAAATAAATTGACCAATACACTGAGTGTTCGGGCAGTTAAAATAAATTATATTTATAATTTTTAATGTTTTCGGAAAATGTATAATATGTTAAGTTTGCATTAAATCCGATTATATTCCTATTTATTATAAACAAATCATTCGTTTCAATTTTGAACAAAATAGTTGAATTTTCAAACTCAATAGATTTTTTACCAAAATATATGAACTTTTAAACCAAAAAGACGAATTCTCAACGAATTTTGAACGAGAGAGACGAATTTACAACAATATAGTTTTCCTGTTAACTACATAGTTAAATTTACAAGCCAAAAAGACGAACTTTTTCAAAAAAGGTTGAATTTTCAACAGAAGAGTTTATTTTTATCCAATAATCATGGATTTTCAACCAAGAAAAATTACTTTTCTACCACAAAAGATGTAATTTCAATCTAAAACTACAAATTTTTAACAAACCAGTTGAATTTTCAACCCAAAGAGACCAATTTTTCAGAAGACAGTTGAATTTTCAGCCCGAAAAGTTGCATTTTCAACATAAAAGTTCATTTTCAACCTAGAAAGATTAATTTTCTACCATAAATGATTAATTTTCTACAAAAAGACCAATGTTTGATCCGCTGAAATAAGCGAAAAGAAAGAATTATTAACAAAGCAGTTAAATCCTCAAACACATAGATGAATTTTTAATCAAAAATGATGAATTTTGAATAAAAAAGTTGAATTTTCAACTAAGATAGACATTTTTTGAACAAAAAATGGTTAAACCACATAGTTGTGTCATCCACAAAATAGGTTAGTTTTCGACAATATTAATGAATTTTCTATTAAATAGTTGAATTTTCATCTTATAAAGTATGAATTTTAAACCAAAAATAGAATCGTTAATTTTTCAGATAAAAAACTAATTTTCAAAAACGAAAAAAAATGAACTTAAAAAAAGATATTTAATTTTTAACCAAAGATGTGAATCTTAAAAAAATATGTTTAGCAGTCTGGCTTGAACTTTCAATTAAGTAGTTCATTTTCCAACCAAAATGATAAATTCTCCAACAAGACGATTGATGTTTTCAGAAAAAAGAAAAATTTTCTACAATGTTGTTGAATTTTGAAGCCAACAAGATGAATTATTTACAAAAAAGTTGGATTTTCAACCCAAAAGTATTATTTTTCAACAAAACAGTTAATTGTCTACTGAACAATTGAATTTTCATTTAAAAAGTTCAACTTTCAACCAAACAGTTAATTTTCCCACCAAAAATATGAATTTTCAACAAAAAGTTAATTTTTTTACCAAACAGTCTAATTTTCTACTAAATTGTTAATTTTTCAACCCAGAAAGAAGAATTTTCTACAACACAGTTCCATTTCCAACCCAAAAATATGAATTTTCAACTTATATTATCAGTCTTCAACCAAAAAGATCAATTGTTTCAAAAGTTGTTTGACCTTAAATCAAGCAGTTGCATTTTTGAATAAAAAAGGATGAATTTCGGCAGTAGGATTAATTTTTGGTCATGAATCTTCAAACAGAAAAATAGTTTTCAAAATAGTAGTTCAACTTCCAATCAATTGAATTTTCAAACAAATAGTAGAAACATCCTATAAAATTTTTTCAATAAAACTACTCATCTTGGGAAAGGCTGTCTTAGTTGTTCCGCTTTAATTGATACCGGAAGTGAATTCTTTAATAGTTCTCTCTTTATCAGTAGCGTTTTTTATTGTCTAAACTCGCGGTTAATCCTTCCTTTTGGAAACGAACGAATTCGTTTGTATACGGAAAAAAATAAAATATTCGCGCAAGTATGGACTGAGTAAATGAGAAAGTATTATATTTGTGGTAAAGATAGATCGAAAATAATTTCGAACTGCCGTTTAAAATATGGAAATAATGTTAAAACTGTGAAGTCTGTTTCTTTTAAATTTTCAGGCTTTCGAATATTCTCTCTAATTCTAGATTTGAAGTAAAGTTTAAAAATATTAAAATATTTTTCGTAGATCTTTTAGAATATCCTTGAATATTACAAATTCTTCGAAATGCGACTGAGTTACTGCAATTAATTAAAACTCTCTTAAAATACATTAAATATTTTAAAACCTTTATAATCTTTTGAAATCCCTCCAAATTCTTGAAAGCTCAATTTCTTTCATCTATTTTTTTTAAATTTTATTTTTTTAATCTTGACAATTCTTCACAATTTCCTCCAATTACTGTAATCAATTAAAAATTGCTTGTAATTTCTTAAAATGCGACAAAAAATTTTCAAATCCTCTGAAATTTACCAAAACATTACAAAATCCTGTGAAATTACATGAAAGCGGATATTTCTTGAAAACATGGAAAATACCCCAGAATATTTTTTGTAAATAAAGTCATATATTTTAACGATATAAATAAACATATGAGACTGACGCAAGTATTTTGACAATTTTCTAAATGAATCAATAGTTCTAATCTATATGCTCCTTTATAAGCCTCTATAATCTTAAGAGATAGTTTTAAGAATGTTCAATGATTTACGGGTACTACACCTAGCTTCTAATATTCAGACACCAAAGATTAAAATCTTCCTCCTTTCACTCTTATTTTATAAATTTGCAGTATGTAAGTCAAGCTGAGTAATCCGATGGTAGTTAATAGCTACAAATATTTTCTAAACATTTACCAATCACTGTTTTCATTTCTGAGTCAGTAACATTATCCTCAAACAATGACGATCGTTCTTGGCTTTGCATTCCTTACGCTTGTGGTTTTTCTTAATTCCATTCGTAAGTATAAAACACAAAGAATTATCAAAAAAAGTAGTGCTGTGGTTTAAATGAGAGAGCAGCAACCTTGATACTGATTCCCATCGTGCTTGATTAGAAGAAAAAAAGATTTGTTTTTTAATTTTCTCATTGTTCTCAGGCACAAAAAAAATTCTCACTGTCATGACATTTCCTCATACGGCGAGGCATTATTTATTCACAGCCTTATGAACAATATATTTTTCATAAATCTTCGCACCCCTACAAGCCACAATTTTGAAGTTATCAAAAAATGTGCTGTCACAATGATAGACGGTTTTCTAAAAATATTTAACTCCCTGCTTATTGTGCTAAATCTTATTAATATTACGTTGACCCTGGAAAGCACATATCAAGCTCAATGCAATAATGATAACAAAATAAAGAGAAAAAGTCTTGTCGAATCTCGCTCAGGTGATTGCAACAATCTTTATTCCTCTTCAATATCTGTGACCAAATTAAAAATATATTGTGAAATGTTCATAAACAAACGCAACATTTGAATAAAACATTTAAAAAAATTATTATCTCTTTACATTTTTCTGCATGACAACGTGATTGCTACCTAAGACATCTATTTAGGCAAAAAGTAATAAGGTCGAGACTGTGCAACAATAGAACACTGGTTGTCAATTACCTCGACTTTGGTGAAATTAACGTTGAAAAGAAAGCTTTTTGCTAACAATTTAAAAATTATGGCTTGTAGGGGTGGGTAGACTTATGAAAAATATATTGTTTATAATGCTGAAATGTTTTAGTTTGTGTCAAAGAATAAAAGCAAATTAATTCTAAAGCTAATGAGTTTATAAACAATGTTATTAATGGAGGGTATAGATTTTGCAACCGTTTTAGGGAAGATTATGATACTGGTTGACCAGGATGATTTTTACATTCTCATTCTAATGAGAAGGTATTGGTTTTATGTAAAATTTGACATAGTCGGTTTTCATCAAATCTCCACGTTTTGAGACCCCCTGAGCCAGAAAAAACGGTTTTTACCAAGGTGTCTGTCTGTCTGTAGTCTGTCTGTCTGTCTGTCTGTCTGTCTGTCTGTCTGTAGCCACGATAACTTTCGAAAAAATGATCAGATTTGATTGAGCTTTGGCACACTTTTTTATGGCCGAAAAATAGAGAACGAGTTCGTTAACCAGCTATTTTGGATGAAAATTCAAAAAGTGAGCACATTTTGAAAATTTTTGAGACCACTTTTTTTGAAGATTTAAAAATTCTATGTATGGTTATTAGTAGTACGAAAAATGACGAACAAAATATTCTAATGACTTTTCGTGATAAAACAAAAATTACTGGAGTTATAGCATTTTCAAAATTCCAAAAAACAAACGAAAATGTACATTTTAAGCCGAAAAACGCACGATATGAAAAAAAGTCAAGAGGAGAAAAACGTTGCTTTTTGAACGCCCTATAATATTTTCATAACAACTTTTTGAATTTTTTGAAAAATAAAAAATTCAAATTTTGATCGCACAAAAAAATAATCAAAAATTCCATTTTGCTGTGAAACTATGCAAGATACGAGAAAAGATCATTCTACCAAAATTGTGCACCCAAAAAAGATCTACAAATTTCTTATCATTCACTTTTTGATATGACGCGTAGTTTTTGTTTTATTCGTAAAAAACAGCATTGAAAATAGAAAAATCAAATGCACAGAACCGAGCGTGGAACGCAAGGTTCAAATGATTTTCAAATCAAATATCGAGCGCGAAGCGCGAGTGTCTAGATGAGAATGTGTTCCTTAAGGTCGATAGAACCTTGAGTAAATGAAGTTCCTTTTCAGTCTAAAATAAAAACAAATTTAACAATCACTTAATATGTAGAGGTTTTGATAATTTTATAATATTTGCAAACAAACTTTTTCTTTTCATCGAAGTCGAACACGAAGTTGAAAAATCTAGAGCAACCGAGCGTAACGCGCGATGTATATACGCCCGAGCGCATAGCGCGAGGTGAATACATAATCGAGCGCGAAGCGCGAGATAAATATATGATCGAGCGCGAAGCGCGAGATCCAACAGTTGCGCGCCCTAGGCGCGCTCAAACTTGCGAGCGTAGCGAGCCGCGCGCGAAGCGCGCGATGAGAATGTGCCCGCGAAGCGGGCAGATTTTTTAACAATAATTCATGGAGAGAAGTTTTTATTCGATTGGAATATTTCTATTTGCTTTCAAGTGATTCTGTAGTACAACTATTCAAATATGTAAATTAAAAAAAATCATTTGTTTGTAATAGTGTGAATTAGAAACAGTTTATCCAACGAAAAAACTGCAGGAAATAAAAAGTTTTTATCTTTGCTTAGAGAAGCTAAAATGACTACTCGATTATAAAGATACTCATTCAGGTTTAGAGGGTATAACTGTCCTTGCAGGAATACGTTTCGTTCCGAAAAAATATTATTTGATGATTCAAAATCGTTAAAATTGCTAGTAGCAATTTTTTTATAATAGAAAAGCCTTATGAATCTCAAATTTCTTCTTACAGAATTGAGTGAACAGTTCATAAAGTGTTGCTTTAATTCTCGGAACCATACGGATAGGCCTCCAACACTAGCAGAAACTCCCGTTTCTTCCTCATCATCAGCAATAGGTCCTCATTCATCAACACCCACATGTCCTCATTCATCAACCCGAATCAAGCCCGAATAAATAATACAGTATGGGGAAATACCAGATCAATTAAAATGGGAACCTCAAGTGAGCCAGAAGTGAATTATAGCGGTGAAGTATATGAATACTTCAATTTTTTTCAGAGGCGAAGAACACCTCAGCCACAAAATCCTCTGCCAGAATGAACACAACACCATTGCTAAATCTGATGAAAGAATAATATAAATATGAAAATATTTTAAATACTCTGTTATATTCTTGAACAGAAGCATTATTGCCTGGTGCCCAAAGCAGTTGTACAATTTCAAATAAATTGACCAATATCTTAAATTAGCAATCCTCAACTGAATATCGTGGAATTTATTTCCAAAATTAAAAATTATTTCCAGTAAATTTTTCGACTTTAACATGTACTGAATGTATATACTTTGTAGAATAATTTACAGACTTCACTGATTAATTCCATGATGTGAAAGAATATAATAAAATGTATACAATTGTACGCACATATGGGTGATTATCCCCATACCGGGATATTTTGACAACACAAAATTTTTTTGTAAAAATGTTTCCAACTTTTTTTTTTCATACAAGTTATGTTCTTTGGCTCTAAAAAAAGGGTTCGTAGAAGCATTCACGCTTAATCATTAATCAAAAGACTTCTGGCTCACGGTAAACGTAAGATGAGTCAAACCAGGTCAACTATTATTATTATTATTATTATCGT
>CAKNYM010053497.1:498743-518407 GCA_932195095.1 Andricus curvator
AAAAAAAAAAATCGATTTTCTAAAAAATTTACAGTGGTGTAACCCCTTAAGTTTTGTATGATAAATACAACCATTTGCTAAATGTTGATTAAAAAACATTATAAGACTTATTTAAAAAGAACAGTTTTATGTCCTATGTTTTAGAACCTGAGGTAAAGTTGCGAATTTTAAAATTATTCGAAGTGGAAGATATTATCTTATCTACCTAATTATGAAATATTAGACCGAATTCATGTTAAACTTTATAGTATGATAAAAAAACGTGGACGGTCCTAATTTACTACTTTTAATTGCATAAAAGCATAAACCATCAAGTTGTATTTCCGAGAAAAAATTAATTTTAAAGAAGGATTTAATACATATTTTCGCAAAAATCTAAAAAATAAGGCGCGATAAAAGAAGCTGAAAAGTGACAGTTTTTGAGAACCTTCTTGGAGAAACAATTTTGTTCCTTCGACTTTTTTGTATATTGCGTCGATCCGGCAAAAAATTTGAATTTCTGTTTTTAGGAGAAAAATGCTCTTTTTTCTGCAAGGCTTGGGAAGAGGGCAGACTATTATGGAATATACTTTTTGTATAAGGACAAGTCTAACGGATTACGAAAGAAACAGAGAAATTCTATTGAAATCAGAAAAAAAGATGAATGCCCATATTAGTAAAAAATATATCACACTTGATACATATATATATATATATATATTTTGATAATTTGGGTTATCAATTTTTTAAATTAAAGTGATTATAACTCTTTCAAACGAATGTTTTTGAAAATTGGGTGAGATACATGTGATCTCATTCCCTTTAAAAAACAACATATTTGAGTGGGAAATGATTCTCTAACTTGAGCATGGACTTCCTGCCCGATTTGAAATGAATTCGGTCATGAAAATCTTCTCTCCAAATCTGAATTAATGGAAATTTCACCAAGCGAATTTTGTAATTGAGTTTTTGATTAATAAAATTGCAAGATTTTATCATTTTCCTAATTTAATGAGAAAAAATCTTCAATATATTTTACTTAACTTAACTAGTAAAAATATGAATAATTCTCCAATGATTTCAGTTACTAATAAATTAACACATACATTGTAGAGCGTTCTAATTTTTCAGTTTTGAAGCTGTAAGTTGTAAATACACATTATCTTGATGGTAGAGGTAACGTAGGCTATTTAAAATGTTCGCAAGGCTGCCTTTTTATTGTTTCAATGAAGATTAATATCGTACACAGTAACGATCTGATTTACGGGTACTAAACCTAGTTTCTAACATTCAGAAGTCATAGATCAACAATCTCTTCCGTGACACTCTTATGTTATCAAACTAGAGAATACTCCAAACTAATTGAAAATCTGGAGGCATCTTTTTCTTGGAAAAGCAAAAACTGTGACGTTATTGTATAATTTTGATGCAGGTCAAATTGAGCCGCCGCACAGTGGGAGGAGAATGGCTTGTCGCGTTCAAAAATCCGTCTACAACGCATTTCACAACCAAATCAGACAAACCAGAGTGCAAAATACTCAGAAAGGGTTCTACTTTAGCGCACCACTGCCACAAAGTTGCCAAATTGATGTTCTACCCTCAAAATTTTACAAAAAAATTCTCCATCAAAACTTGTTATACAACAAAGTCTATAACTGAAAAATCGATCCATTTTATCATCAATTATGCACCTGAATTCATGTACAGAATTTATATTAATCGAACTACAGGGGATATAGGTTAGAAGTATTACATGAATCAGGCTATTCAGGTACAACAAGTTTTGATGGAGAATTTTTTTGTAATTTTGGTGTGAAATTTGGAGGTTAGAAGACCAATTTTGCAACTTTGTGGCAGTGATGCTCTAAAGTAAAACCCTTTCCGAATATTTTGCACTTTAGTTTGTCTGATTTGGTTGCGAAATGCGTTGTAGACGGATTTTTGAACGTGACAACCCATTCTCCTACGCTCGAAAACGTATAAAAGTATTTTCCGAAATGAAACTTTTTCCTATAAGAATTTTGTTTGTCAAACGTTTATTTTTGAGAATAAAAACAAAATATTGAAAAAAAATTTCTCCCTGATTTAATTAAGTTTTAAAACTTACATTGTTCTAACTCGGCCAAGTATTATTAAAATAAGTTCATATTTTCAGGACATATTCAAAACACTCTAGCGATGCCTAGGAAATCATGAAAAAGTTAACAGTCGTTCATTGTTTAACATTGTTTAATTGCAAAATGAGATCAATATGTATTTGTGTTTTCTTGGTTTCGCCGGTAAAAAGTATCTAGGTAACTTCGACTTTCAAAGAACTTTCAGTGACTGACTTGCTCAGCGATGTTGAATAAAGTTTTTTGAAAAATATATCGATTCGTTACAAATTTACTGAGATATTCAGATTTGGAAAAAGCACTCGACGTCTGTCCGCGTTGTTAGCTAATGCGTCGCGAGGACTGCTCTGTCAGGCAGCGTTCTCGAAGTTTAGTTTGTTTTTTTTGTTAATATTTTGGAAGGACTTCTGTCAACTATGAAGAATACTGTATTTTTGGAAAAGTCATTGTTTTAGAGAAAATTTTTCCAAACGCTTTATATTTTTAGACATGAATTGCAAATTTTTATTTTCAATTGGTAGATTTTTTTGTACATTTAAGAATAATTGAGGAACACTATGCAAGAACGACACATATATCCGTTTCACAGCAGCGTTCACTCCTGACCAGAAATCCAAATTGAAAATTTCAATTTTTCAACTGTATATTGGACTTCATTTAAATTCAATCCAAATGTGAAAAAAGAACAAAAATGTGACAATTAAATTTGGAAATTTATTTTCAATTATTACTTTAACTGTAATGAAATAATGTTGCACGAGGTGAACACATTCAGTGAAAACTACAATGATCTATTTTATTTTAAAGCAAAATTCATTGTTTTGGTTGCTTGTAGGATAACATAGACTGAAGGTCATTTAGTGGCCATTCAATATACTTGCAAATTTTTCTATTTTCTTCTGAGTTCATTGCCTCGTAAACATCAACATCATGCACGTGAGGATTACGCAATAGTCTATAAAATAACTTTTTCTTCTATTATACTTATATTATAATAAAATAATTTCTCTCCTACATTCTTCCAAAATATCAACAAAAAATCCAAACTGAAATTCGAGAAAGCTTCCAGACAGAGCAGTCCTGGCGACGCATTAGCTAACAGCGCGGACAGACGTCGAGTACTTTTTCCAAATCGGAATATCTCAGTAAATTTTTAACGAATCGATATGAGATTTTCCAAAAAAACGTGATTAAACATTGCTGAACAAATCACTCAGTGGATGTTGTTTAGAAGTCTAAGTTACCTAGATAATTTTTACCGGCGAAACCAAGAAAAAACAATTTATCGATTGACCTCATGTTTAAATTAAACAATGTTAAACAATAAGCGATTGATAAATTTTTGATAATTTCGTAGGCATCGCTAGAGTATTTTGAACATCTCCTGCAAATATGAACTTATTTCAATATTTCGTTTTTATCATTAAAAATAAACGTTTGCCAAAAAAATTCTAACAGAAAAAAGTTTCATTTCCTTATTCTCTACAATTCTACGTTTCCAAAAATTTTATTTTTCAATCGTGAACATTTTATTTTTTTTTAGTCGATCAGACAATACTTTTACGCGTTTTCGAGCGTCGGGCTGGTTATTGCACCCGGCGGGCCAGTTGATATCTTTTTATATTTATGATATAAGGAAAGGTAATCAGTATTCGGATGAAGGTTATATATACAGCTGTATAACTGTAAATATAATCAAAAAATATATTAGTCACTGTTTTCAGTTTTCAGTCAGTACCTCCATCTTCAAACAATGAAGATCGTTATTGGCTCTGTATTCCTTATATTCTTGGTTTTCCTTAATTCTGTTCGTAAGTGTAATATATAATATTGTTATTAATAAAAAGTATTTGATGTTCTCCATATATGGCCAAAATACAATATTTATTATTATTTTGCAGAACAAATGCAATTATTTTACATTCACTGGCATTTTGAGCCTCGCAAACAGAATTTAGAATCATTTTATTATCTAAAACCATATGCAATCTTAAATTCTTCGAAGCGATATTTTAAAGTTTTTTTCTTTTTAGCCTATTTTCATTAAACAATGTTACGGAAAAAGTATTCCACATTTGTTTTTTGGTACTATAGGGGAAACCACCCTACAGTAGATAATGATTTACAGTAGATAATCTTAATTAACTGAAAAACTGACAAAAATTGTTAATTACTTTTGTTAGTATAACATTTCAGCAAGGATACTATATTTTCTAACGAAGTTTCATTGAAATTTTATAATTAATTAATGCGTGAGAGCATAAAATTAATTTTTAACCTGAAAAAAAAATTTCACCTCTTTTTTATTCATACTTGTTAACTTAATGAAACATTTTTATGATATGTTTATACATTAGAATCGAAGCTTGAACTTTAATGAACAATATCTATTAATACAAAGTGCTCTTTCTTTATTATTTATAAATTTTTGAGGACTTTCTATTAGATAATACACTTTCCAACAGTAGATAACCAACAGTAGAGAATCGGAAAATTACAAAAAATGTCTCTGTCAAAATTGGCAGCTCTGTCTCGCAGTTGTTTTAAGCTCGGTTTTAAGTTAAAGGTTGTGTTTGTTTGTTTATTTTGATTCGTGAAGTTTTTAAATTCAAATTATTGTAAATAATAAACTAAGAAAGTAGTGTAAATTATTGGTTATTAAAAAGCTCATACATTTTAGTTGTGTTTTAAGGAGCCTTTCGGAAAAGATATCATTTTTAGGATTAAGGTATGTAAAAATGCTGCACTTTTCTGTCATCGCAAGTCAGGTTAAATTTGATAAAGGTTAAACATCTCGTGCCAATCGTACCAATCTCACGGTATATCAAAGATTAAAAAAATGTCAATAATTTAAACTTTTGCGATTTTTGTAAAATAATCATAGGTTCAACTATTATTTACTCAATAAATTGATTTTAATTGTAAGTATACTAATGATAAATCATAATTATCCAGAATTGAGTATTCTGTCTTGCCCAGAAGCAATACCAGAAACGATTATCTATTGATGGACAAAGGTGTCAAAATCGCAGCCTTGACCAGCTCTAATAAAAATGTTTAATACAGCCAATTGATGAATTTCGTGATATTTTTTTCTATAAGAATACTCAATTCAATATGTAAGCTTTATTTAACAACGATAATCTTTCTTGATTTTTGAAAACTGATGCCGTTATATGCTGTTGAATTTTTTCCTATCTACTGTAGGGCGGTTTCCCCTAATTACTTATCAGATTTTTTAGATGAAAAATTAATAAAAAGTTGCAAACAAACAAAGAACTTGAATACAAGAAATATTTAGTAGAAAATTTCATGTAAAGTAAACTAGTGGCTCACTGTGCACTAATTACAATTTCGAGAGTAATTTCTATTTGGGTGACGTTATTGGAAATGTTTCGGAAACAACTCAGATCTAAAATTTTTTATTTAGCGTCAAAATACCTAAATCTATTTGTATTGTGTTCAAAGTAGAAAAGAACCAAATGAATTATTTATATACAACTAATGAGCAGTACAAAATTTTTTTAGAGTAAATTTGTAGCTTACCACTAATTCTGATTAGGAGAGTAAAGTTTATTTGGTTGCTTTATTTTAAGAGATTTCATAACAAGTCAGGGCGAGATCTTTAAATCAAGGATATTTTTTTTATCAAAGCTTTTTATGTTTTCAAAAGGCGTAAAAAGAAAGGACCAGCTCGTCAACCAGCCATTTTTGACCAACTGTACTGGTTTCATCAGTACTGGTACAGTACTGTTTTTTTACAATTTCAATACAGTTTCAACGGTACTGGTATCCATCGAAAATGATTTAAAACTATTAAAAATTTAATTTTTCGTCCAAACTATGCAACGTACGAAAAAAAAAACCTGCAAATTATTTGCTGCTTTTAAAAAGATCTGCAAAATCATTATTAACCTTTTTCTGATAAAACTTGCGATTTTTTAAATTAACATTGAAAATGCTATTGAGAGATGAAAAATTTAAATTATCAGCCAAACCTAGCGAGATCCAAAAAAATAATTTCAGGAGAAAATTGTTTCTTTTAAAAAGGCCTACAAAATCCTCTGTAACTATTTTTTGATAAAACTCACCGGTTTTCGCTTCAACATTGAAAATGCTACTGAAAATCTTGAAATTCAAATTTTTGTAGTTATATAAATCATCAGAAGGATTACATAAATACATATAAAAAAATTTTCAATCTTTTCAATTTTTAACAACAAAGTTTTCTTCGCTTCTTGAACTAATATATTACACAAAGATAAATAAAATATTCTCATCAGTACTCAGTGTTTCTTTCAAATCAATAAATATCGTTAAACAAAATTTTCATTTTGGTAAATACTTTGTCTAAACTTAATCAGCACCTTCCTACGGTCACCTTAGTAACCTCATGGTTTGTGAAACGTGCGATTGTTTTGATAGTAATTAGTGAAAAGTTTACTTTTATTTCTTTAATAAACGGTAATTGCAAATTAACCAGAAGTGAGTGAATTGAAAGAATGTGACTTTGGTGAATTTTCATAGAACCTAAAACTTTATATTATTCTAGAACTGGCATGGCGCAGTACTTTCTGACAGTATTGAGACAGTACTGGCCGCTAGCATTGACGCAGTACTGGCAAACAGTACAGAACATAGTAATCATTCCAAGATCTTGCCAAGACTGCGCCAGTACTAGCATCCAGTACTGTGCTGACGCTGCCAGTGCTGGCACAGTACTGCGCCAGTAGTCAATTTCCCGTTGGGATGTATGCAATATTGGTAATTTAAGAAATGTAATCACAATTTAAAATCTTTTACTTACTATTTAAAACTATACGCAATGTTAAATTCTTCAAATTGAAATGCTTTTGCATTTGAAAATATATTTTTCTTCGTATTACGAGTATGACGCTCCTATTGCCTTCAAGGTCTAGAATAAATCCCCACGAAGAGAAAATATATATTGGTAAATTTTAAAATAATATCTTAAGTTGAAATATTACTCTCTAAATCTGACTACTAACTTAGAATTTTCTCATTCAGATTTAGCGAGTATAATTGTGCTTTGAGTAAGACGTTTTTATGTTGCTGTGAATATTGATTAATTATTTATTAGTGTTAAATGTTACCTACATATATTTTTGCGCTGTACAAAACTTTATGAATCTCAATTTCCTTTTTACAGAATTAGGTGAACAGTTCGGAAAATGTTTTGCTGGTTCACGAACTCCATCACCACCAAGAAATAATCCTCAGATGCAAATAACCCAAAATCAAGTTCAGCACCTAAGAAGCTCTGCTCCAGGCCCACCCCCAGCTCGATCCCAATCAAATCAAATAGCATGGAGGGCATCTGTCAGATCAGTACATTATCGAGTACGTGGATTGACTGTAGCACAGTTTCAGCAACAACTACAACATCCACAACAACCACCACAACAACAACCACCACCGCAACAACCACCACCTCCGCAACCACCACCAGCTCAGCAATAACCACCACCTTTGCCACAATAATTACTTTACCCAGAATATAGTAGAAACTCTTTTATAGGATCGCATATTAGTGATTCTGATTCTAAATAATCATTGCCTTTTCAAAATATAACAAATATATGGGATATGAGGTAATTCTTTACTTTAATATTTGAATAATACAGTTAGAATATAAAAGTCAATAAACAATTGATAAATTATAGTAAAATTAATTATCCTAATGAATTTCTTCAAATTTTACTCACTATTTTTTTTACTGACTATTTTACGAGAATGATTATGTTTTGAAGGTTTAATAAAAAAATTTTCTCACGTTATAAAGAATACATAGATATGCCATATACTTTTCCTATACTTTAGCACTACTTCACTGAAAGACTTCAGTCGTTCTTTGGCCGAAATTCAGAAATTGTTCGAAACTTGGATTTTTTCATTGGAAGTATAATTGCGAGTAAGGAAAAAAGTTTGATCAAAGTACCTCAGAAGGTTTTACGTTATATTTATTTTGGTTTCTCGTCGGTTTGAAGTAATCTTTCACTGAAAATTTAAAATTGATCCCTCATAAAGATCCAATTAATTTTAATATAAAATTTTATGTGCCTAACTAACTATTTTTAATGTAGAAGAGGGAATCGAAAGTGTCGTGATTATCTGTAAAATGTATTAAGTTGTTTGTGATTTTAAACAAACATTATATAAGACATCTCAGGGAGGCGATAATCGCGTTCTTTTATTTAAATTGTCTATTCGACACTTTTTCTATTTTTATAACCTTTCATCAATCAAGTTCTGCAGTCTTAAATAAATCTTTATATTTTTACTATGCAATTCTTAGTTTTCTACTATTGAATCAATATACAGGAATAAACCATTTTTGTTCAAATTGTAATATTTTTTAATTTGATATAGATATTTATCATTTTCTTTCTGATTTTCGTAGAACTTCTTGTACTCTTTCGAAATCCGTTAGAAAATTTCAAAATACCGCTGCGAAGTACTATGAATGTATTCAATATGGGTGTATTTCGAATTAAAATCTCATGAAAAAAATTTAACTTTTTTTTTAAACTTTCTAAGTAGCTATGGATTATTCAAAAACATTTATCGAAAGTTCAACAATAGATCAATCCACGCGTTTCAAAGACGTGAACAATTACGTAAAATGCAGTACTGTCATTTCCTCAATATCAAAAAATTCCTCTTATAAACAGGGAAAATAATTTTTTTAACAAATATAAAAGCGATATTAGTAGGTTATAGTAGGTCGTGGAAGGTTCTTAATTTGGGCAATCGATGCATCTCGAAGACGCGAACAAATATATAATATACATTACTATTGTATTCACAATATTGAAAAATTTTTCCTCATATCAACAAGATAGACAATATATTTTTTAAATTTATATATCGGTATTGCTAGATCATAAGATGTGATGGAAGCTTTGTTAACAGGTCATTCGGCATGTCCTGAAAACGCGGAAAAACGGGTCAGATACAGTACTGTAGTATTCCTAAAACGGAAATAGTGTTTCTCATATGTACAGAATACGCAAATTTTTTCGAAACTTCATAAATCGGCACTGGTGGGTCACGGAAAGTTCAAGAATAGGCTAGTCTATGCGCCTCGAGGATGATACAAATATACTTTATATAGTATTGTCGTATTTTGAATATCAAACCAAAGTTTCTCATATAAACAGAAGATCTCATTTTTTCAAACTTCATAAATCGGTACTGGTGAGTCATAGAATTTTGAACCATAGTTCGATCGATGCATCTCGAAGACGCGAACAAATACAATAGATATCGTATTGTTGTATTTTGAATATCCAAACAGTTTTTCTCATATAAGCAAGGTGAATTTTTTTTCGAAATCTTCAAACTAAAAAAAAATACTTCTAAATTGCAGATATAGCTAATGTAAGAAGTATATTCCATCTGCCCTGTGCCTGAGCCGTGAATAGAGGAGAGATTTTTTTCAAAAAAAAAGGAAAATTGACATTTTTTGTTAAAATGACACAATGTCCAAAAAAAGTCAAGGATCAAAATTGTTTCTCTAAAAACGTTCTAGAAAAATATCTGGTGACACTTTCTCCTACCTCGTGTTATCTTCCAGACTTCTGGAAACATATGTATAAAATAGTCTGAAATTTATTTTTTCTTGATAATAAAATTGAGCGTCTGGGTTCCATAACGTCCTGGGCGCTCGGACACGCCCTCCCACACTGAGAGAAAAATCAAGCTTTGAAAGGATGAACTTTTATGCTTTGGGAGCTTGTTATTTTTACATGCTTTCGAAGCATGAATTTCACGAGTTATTTGTGTCACAGAGCAACAATATATAAACAAATAAAGTGACAGAATTACCCATTTCAGCTTCGTGAATTTTTATCTCAAGAAAAAATACAGAAAGAGACTCACTATCACCTGGTAGCATTGAAACTCGACATTTCTCTTCACAATTAGCTATAGAATACAGATGAAATATTTCTTTCTAAATAATACCCCCATAAGTCTGTTTTATAGGATCCTGAAAATCCCTTTAAGTAAAAAAATGACTTTTGCGAGTTTTTGGTGCTAATTATGATTTTTCCAGGTTTTTTGAATGCAAATTGTTGCAGATATATGGAATACTACTTCAGACTCATAATTAGGTGCTTACATAAATTATTTGAATAATTTATTATTGTTGTTAGCAATTTTATCTTAGAATAGAGATAGAAACTCGCGATTTTTTCAAAAAAATTTAAGTTGTGATATTTCTATCTAAATCGCAGCTACTAAGTTTGAAGATAGCTTAAACGTTAAATAGATAGCTATTTTCGAAAAAATCGATTAATTATTATTTAAAAGTTTTACAGTCAGGAAAAACTATGCCTGTAAGGAACATTGCAGGTAATGAGTGAAACGAGGTAACGTCCAATTGTATAATTGATACAGGGGTGAACTTGCGATGTCCAGCGGAGAATCTTTGATTCGGCGAGTTCACTTCTCTATCAATTACCCTGCTAGACGTTACCTTGTTTCATCCATTACCTGCAAAGTTTCTAACACCCAGTTTTTTGTATAAATTTACTAACCGCTATTTCTCTAGCGCACAAAAACTTGATAAATGTCCATTTTTCCTTATAGAATTAAGTGCACAAGGCATGGGTTGTTCTGGTTCAGCACTCACAAAGAATAGGCCTCCCACACCAGCCGCTACTCATTCCTCAATTAAAAATAATTTGCAGCACCCAAAGGTCAAAAGAAATACTACTTTAGCATGGCGAGATATCAGACAAATTGAAACAAAAAACACAGGGGTGAGGTTAAACGGGAAAATATATGGCATTTTTCGACTATAACCCTTAAACTGCACACCTTAAAATAATTACGTATGCTACACCGTGGGTGTTTGACACCTACTTAACATTGCACATCTCAAAATAATTACGTAAGCTACACCATGGGTGTTTGATACCCAGATGTTTAAACTTGTATAACTAAGCCAGATTTCAATATTTTCTAACGAAATTTTAATGGGATGTAGAACTATACGTTGTTTTTATCTCGTTGGTTTTATATAGGTGTAAGTTGTTAAAAAATGGATTAAAAAAAATGGAAAAAATGATTCTTTTCGTAAAAAAATGTATATATTGCGTAATTTTCAATATTCTGACCTAAAAATTCAATGGGATTCTCTTGAAACATTATCCTTTTAGAAAAAAATAAGCTCAAAGTTGTTCTGGGTGTTTGGCACCCACAGTGTAGTTTAAGGGTTAACCTAGGCTCTTTGCGTAACAAGTTCAGTCACCACATAATGGGATACCACCACCACCTCCTAACTTGCGAGACGTATTCGACTCTCGGAATAGTTCTGGTTTTGATTCTGATAGTTCATTGTCTTTATGAAGTTTAATAAATATATTAAAATTAGAAAATCTGATGCTTCATTTATATCAAAATAGTAAGGGCGAGGTGCATAAGATGTTTCACAAAAATTCTCGATTATAAGTTACCTCAGAAATGAAATCAATTGCTATCATTAAAGTTGGTTATTTCTTTAATGGACTTCATATGCATGAAATTTCCAAGAATATTTATAAGGTAATCAATTTTGATGCTGAAAAAAATATCTGAAATGGCTGTTCTTAGGAAGCCGGTTTCCTAAGATGAGCTTATTTTAAAAACTATGAAAATTATTTAATTCAATACTTGATGTTAATAAATTTGGCGAGCAATACATTCCTCAATCATTTATGTATACTGAAGGAAAAGTTGATGAAACAACTGTTTTTTCTTAGTGGAAATGATATTAGCTATAACAACTACTTCGATGGTGGAACTAACTAACCAGTTTTCTGCGGCAACAACAATTTCGCTTTGGTAGTCCTACGTAGTTCATGTTAGTAATGATAGTAATCGTAAGCCCAACAACTAAAAGTAATCACATTCACGACCAATGCATTTTTCAACAAATAAAAGTAGTAGAGGTTATATGTTTTTTTCCTTGGTGACACTGGAAAAACTAAAAGCTGAGCAAAGCTACTGTTGAGTTTCTTCATTTTATAAAAATTCTCTAAGTTTTTACACTCTCCTTGAGGGGAAATTCATTTTTTCCTTTCAGGAGTTAAAATTATAGAGGGTTTATTAGATATAATTACTACATTGAGTGTACTCAGAACTAGTAATTTAATTTTAAAGTCTCTTAATTGAATAGTTAGGCCTTGTTAAGTAGAAATGCCTGGAAAAAGTTATCTACCTTCGGAAGTTGATGCAAAAACAAGTAAAGTAGTAAGGACAACTACTACCACTATTAGAAATAAAAGCAGTAACGACGACCACTGAAGTGACAGTGGCATATATTATAAATTAAAGAAGTTGGCCCTCCTGCTTTATTAGTTGACCCAACAAACCATTTTTTAAGTGTACCTGGATGACGCATTATTTATGCAAAAATGCGTTAGAAAACGTGAAATAAGCATTAAATAAGACCAGTTATGACATAGACATTAAAAAGGTGAAAAGAAGTAGAAATTTATAAAAAATTGTAAAATTGCAAATATTATTAACCTGAAAACAAGAAGTAATTGTTATAAAGCAACATTTTTTTTTAGCTATATTAGTAGATATTTAGACGGTAAAGTAGTTTACGCTTCTCCTGGATTACACTATGTTTTTAAGCAACATCAACATTATTAAAAAAACACGTAACAAATTAAAAGCTTAGAAAATCATCTACAGGAAAGAATAACTACCTGCTGCTTCCAATCACCACAAACTATTGATTTACGAATTCCAAAATAGGTAGCAATTCATAATCTAATATGCTAAAATAATTTTTACTCTTTGTTCTTGTTAATTGACGTCCATTAGGTTAGGTTGGTTATGTTACGGTAAGTTTGAAATTACCTTTGAGCTATACCTCGCCCTTTGGGGATTTACTGTGATAAAATCGTTTTCTGAAATCTATGTTGCAATCTAAAAATGAAAGAAAAACTTGCTCCGGAAACTTGATGAATCGATCCGGACAGAAATTACGGGCAAAAAATTATCTAGATTCGAAATTTTGAAATCCTAGAATCAATTTTGAGGGTACGTTACTCCTCGTTTTTGACACGCCACATACTTTGAATATCAATCAAATGCGTGATTCAAATTTCAAAATAAAACAAAAAGTTGCTCTGGAGATAACTGGTTAATGCGATGAAAGAAATTTTTTCAATAAGTCACGTGGTTTTCGGAAAATAATATAAAGATGTGGCGTTTACAAATTATTTGTGCTTTTCCAAAATGCATTCCACTTCTGTCAAACCTTACTGCGCAAATTCGTCACTTTATGAGGAGCAAGTCACGTTTGTGGATTGAAACCTTTTGATCAATAATACTTTTTTAATAGTTACTAAAAAAGCGAATTATTTCAAACGCTTCTTGAAGATCATGTAGGGTCGATAGGGATAAGTGTGATACGGAATTAGAAAGTTGCACTTTGGATTATACTTATAAGTTTGGAGATTGAAACACTGGCTCACATCTGACCTCGCCTTATCAGGTTTTGCGTTTTTGGCTATAAGTCCGGCAATTTCTAATTTACTTGTAGAAGAGAAGCTTAACCCCTTGAATCAGTTAGAAATACTCGTAGATGCGGATTGATTTAGTACAGAGTTACACCACTCAGTTTCAAACGCGATACGCGCTTTCGAGCGTTAAATCGCTTTAAAAGGTAAGCAAGGACATGAGGCCTTCTTTTGGACCCAACAATTATATCCTAAAGCCTTCGGGTAATACAAGCATGAGGAGATCGTCGACAAGAAATTTCAAGACTTTGCGATCGAGCAACAGGTTCAGCGATAAATTTGTTTTAGATTGTATAAAAGGCCTCAAGATCCCTCGTAGTCGAAATTGGTCACATAAGGAGATCTAGGCTTCTAGGTTAGAGATCGATAAACTTTTCAAAAAAGGAGCTATTAATACTTGTCAATGCGTAAAGGGTGTATTCATATCGCCTTTTTTTAGCGAACAAACAAGATAATTCTAAACGCTTCATATCCCACTTACAGAAGTTGAATAATTTCATTCAGGTACCTTATTTTGAAATTAGGGACATTCGGACGGCTATTAAATTAATAGAAAAAAGATAATTTCGTATGTTACTTAGATCTAAATGATGGATTTCTTCATGCACAAATTGGCAAAAGTTACAGCAAGTTTCTTAGGTTCTTCTTTGATGGTAAATTTTTAAAAGGCCCTACTGTGTCTGTGTTATATCTAGCTGATTTTCTAATTTTAGAGAACCTTTTTAGACCGCTGTGCGGTGTACAGAATACCATAGATTTTTTGAAATCTCTACGTTTTTTGAATCACCATCGTCTGCAACATCAGGGAATTCGCCCAGTTAATAGGAAGATTAGTAGAGAATTGTCTGGGAGAGATCTACGATATGGTCTACACAAAAGTAGGAAAGCTAGGAAAGGTAGGAAAGCTCATAAGGTACAGCGATAGCTGCTTCGACCATTTCGTGGAGTCAAAATTTTGTTATGCCTTTCTACCTTCCTCAATGATTTTGAGCAAAATTGAAACAGGCAAGGCATATGGGGTATCAGCTGTTACGTTATGGACCTCACAGCCATGGTTTCTGGTTTTGCGTTGGCTGCTAGTTCGTGAACCCGTCATATTTAAGCCTAGTCCATTTTTTTGTCTTTTTGCAGAATTTGACTGCACCTTCTGGCATCCTCCGTTTCAGTGGCTGCCGGACTTTTATTTGGGAAAGTTGTTCAAGGAGAAACTTTCCAGATCAAATCATAGATGTCCTGCTAGCTTCTTCAAAAGAGTCAAACATAAAACAGTACAATAGTGTCTCGAAGAACTTGTGGGCCTATTGTAATGATAAGAATCTCGATGACTCCGACCAAAATACAATTGTGATTTTAAGGTTTCTCACTGAGCGATTCAAAAGTTTAGCCCCTTAGAGAACCTTGAATATGACTAGCTCTACGATATCCCTTATTTCCAGCAATAGAACTTCTGATGCCGTAATGGAAAGTTTTTTGGAGTGATCTATGAACTTAAAGCATCTTGGCGAAAGTATGCCAGAACCTGGAATGTGTCTCCAGTTTGAGAAAACATTTCGAAATGGTTTCTCTTTGATAAACTTGATCTGCAGAAACTTACTGAATAACTAGCATTAATCCTACCTTCAGAAATAGGTGACGCATTTCGTTAGATACCAATATATTCTCAAGAATTTGTTTGCAGATCATTTTGAAAGAAGAATGCAATTATTCGACTTGCTAGTGATGAGTGTACTATTGTAAGGAGTGGAGGTGTGTGCGTGAAAGGAAAGTGATTACTTTTAGGAGGGATACAGAGAGAACGAGTTTAGGGATTCTAATAGGGAATTAAGCGTCTAAGTAGGAAGAGAAAAATTTGGAAGAGCAAGGAAGTAAGCTGTTCAGGGAGTGTTGGTGGCAGATAGAGACAAGATGAGGGCTGAGAAGGTTGAGGTTGGAAGAGAAAGGTATTTTAGAAGGAATGGGCTGCAAAATGATGAAGTGAGAAAGATGCACGGAAAGGGGGAAAAGGTGTATGGGGTGGTCAAGAAGAACGGCATTCAGAGGGAGAAGACAACAGGGGAGAAGAGAATAAGATGTCCAAGTTAAAGGTCTAGATGGTCATTTGTGTGAGAAAGGGTAGAAAGGAAGTCATGAGCTTATAGCGAGGGTGAGATGGATAAGCATGGCGGTATTAATGCATAAAGGAGGGGACAGAAGGTTGGTAGCATGAGTGAATGGGGTGTTGAATAAGATGGAGAGAAAGAGAACGGAGGAGAATGAGTAATGGAAAAGGTTGTAGAGATGAGAGGAAGTTGATATAAGTTCTCTACAAATATTGTAAATAGTGGATAAGTATTAGATCTTAACCGCGGACGCAAAGTTTGGCAATGCGAGACAAGGCGAAAAGTAGGGACATGCATGCGTGGCGAAGCGAGGACTTTAAGGCGATAAGAGGAGCGGTCACAGAGTTAAGCTATAGAGGCATGTTCGTTTGTACGGACTAATTTCAGGAAAATTCTGCAAGAAATGCAGGTGTAAGCAAGTCAAGTTCTGAAGAACAGTTGACCGAAAAATTAATGTTCGTCCATTTATTAAAACGTTTTACAACAATTATCGTTATGAACTTTCATTTTTCGTTGGGAAAATAGTGTTCATTCAGATATTTATCTAGCCTGGAACTAGTGACAGCTTTTCGTATTTCAGAATAACAAAATAGACAAGAAACCGTTTTTATACTTACCCTAAGACTGACTTTATTATCCTGTCTTAATTTATTATTAAATAAAATAGAAATCTAATATTTTCCGAAAGCATCTCAGTTTCTACCATTTGTTTTGATAAATGCAATGACTAATAGCAGCCCCCTTTTTCTACAAATAATTAGAAATGTAATCTTAATATTATAATAAAAAATTTAACATTTAATTTGATTTGCATTCCTCCTGCTTCTTCCTTCATTCTCCTTATGACACTGACCCAGTTATCACACATACTCCTACCGACCCTACTATCATTTTTTAGATTTTTTAAGCCAAAAAAACCGATTTTGATATTTTTTCGATTAGTCCCTAATGCACTTTTACTCTTCACCCTTCCAGTATTGCTAAAGTATAAGATGGACTTTATCTATACTCTTATAACTATATCTAAAGTATAGGCTGTACTTCATTTATACCAATTTTAACTACAAAAAGGAAAAGTTGAGGACATAGAATGGCATTTATTTGTATGTTAAGATATCCTAGCAGCCAGATGTCCGGGGACGTATGAAGTGGGCGATTTGAGTGATTTTGCCACAAAAATCTGCATTGAATATTGTTCGCAAATTTAAACGAAATGCAGTTTATTCACATATTCGTCTTATCAAGTTTTAATCTTTATAAAGATCATAAACTAATAAGAATACGATATGGATCCATGAGAATTATAATTATCAATGCAACAGCATACATAAGAATATCATGTTCTTTTTATTCTGACTTCCGCAGGTTGCGTTGTGCTAATACAATGCTGTACTGACATTTGACAATGCAGACGCACAGGTAAATATGGCAGAACCATAAAAAATTCTTCAAATAAATGTTTACTAACTTTTCTCGAGTGAATAATTAAATGACTTTAAATTTTAATTTTGAGGCAGTGACTTTTAATAATCGTTACCTTGGCGGTGGAGGGAACTCAGACTATTTGCTAGTTTCACAAGGCTATCTTCATATTCTTTCAATGAAGCCTGTACGGTATTTTTGTGTTAAATACATCAGATATCAATCCTTTTTCCCCTTATACTGTTATCTTATAAAAGAATGAGTCACGCTGAGGAATCAGATAGTGGTTATGTAGCTGCGAATGTATTCTAAAACTATCGCAGTTCATGGTTTTCTGTTCCCAGTTATTGACCCTATTCGAAAAAGATGAAGATCTCCATTGGATCTGCATTCCTTATACTGATGGTTTTTCTAAATCATGCTCGTAAGTGTGACATATAATATTGATATTAATGTTCTTTATATGTGATCAACATAAGAAAGCTTTACTTTTTTTGGTATCAAACAAATGCAATCATTTCGCAATCATTGGCAATTGAGGATTTATAACCACAATTTGAAATCGCTGGCTTTCTATTTAAAACAATTAGATATTTAATTGATGGAACAAAATATAAACAGTATGGGAGGTTTGACGCCGAGGATGATTGTGTGCATTTGATGGGCAGGTTCAAATGTCTGCCTTTAAACTCTACTGTCTCAATGAGGAGTTCAAAATAAAGGGCATAGTACAATAAGCTTTTAACCGCAGTGCTACGGGACTTAAATGGACCAGGCTAACAATTGAATAATAATAATGACATGATTAGTAATTGTTTTTGTTTGAAATGTCTACGAAATTTGGAATTTTCTATTCAGAAAGATCTTCAGCTTTCAATTAATATTAAGCAATAGAGACATTTCCCGCAATTAAATTAAAAAATTAAATTAAATTTCCCGCCAACAGCCATACCACGCTGAAAAAACCAGTTCTCGTCAGATCACTGAAGTTAAGCAGCGTTGGGCGCGGTTAGCACTTGGATGGGTGACCATTCGAGAAAACTGAGTGCTGTTGGCACATCGTGGGTGTGGTGAGCCCACACTTGTAGTTATTTACTACAAGTAATCAACCTAGAAACACAACCCGAATCGGGTTGTGTCACGCCTACCCCGAAAGGGAAATGGCTTAATGGTATACAAATAGCATAATATTCTTAACAAACTTACGAAACGATTATGAATATTTTTTCTTTATTTTTAAAAAATCATGCATGCAACGTATATTCTGTATTTTATTTCTGGTGTTCTGGTGCTATAATTACTCAGTAGTTTTTTTTTTTTTTTTTTTTTTTGAAAGTTGATAAAAAGATGCGTGAAATTGAAAGAAATCTTTATATACAACTAATAATAGTAGATAATTTTGTCAAACCTGAATGGTGGTTCACTTTTCACTAATCATAATTGAGGGAGTAATGTTTCTTTGAGTGACTTTATTTCAAAAGTTTCCATAAAAAGTGAGTGCGAGATTTTTATATCATGGCCAATATATGTACACGAGTAGTATATTGGCACAATCTTCGTAATTTATTACGGTTCCGTTGCCTCTACTGCGTGCTGACCAACGCAGTTTTGACGCGTGACAGTTCTCATAGAGTCATACAGCTGTGACGACTAACAACTATTGACTAAATTTGCTAAGAAATATTAATTTATTCAGAAGTGGTCCAAAGCTTCAAGTATCTTCTTTTAAAAGGTAAGGATGTACGACTGTCGCAATATGCTTATTTGTCAGTTGAAATTTAGTTACACAGATGAGTATGGTTTTATACGTTAGTTTACACTTCAACTGTGATTCAATAATAAATAAGGTTGAGAATAAATTAATTTTCATTAAATAAAATAGAATGGCCAAAAGTGAAACATATTCATGGATTTGAAAATTGAGATTAAGCTCAACCCAAAAGTGCTTGCACATCCAGTTTCTATCGCTGTTAGTCGTCACAGATGTATGACTTTATGAGAACTGTCACGCGTCAAAACTACGTTGGTCAGCACGCAGTAGAGCCAACGGAACCATAATAAATTACGAAGATTGTGCTGGTGGCCACAAAAGGAGCAGTGGCCAAAACCGGTGCACCTACCCTACCTACAAATAAAAATTCAATACCACGTCATTTTTTATCAATACTTCGTCACCAATTGAATCGCAGGATCGAATGTCTATATTAGTTTTTCTGTATCTCGAATTCTTAAACACATTTTTAAACTAATTTAAAAAAAAAAATTGTTCAAGAAATGAAAATACTTTTTCTCTCAAGAATCGTCGATTAGTTTTTGCATTATTAGTATAGAAAATATGTTTTCATACCAAAATAATTCTGCTGAAATGTTTAAAAATTTTTGAATAAATATCTAATGTTTTTGACTTCACCAGTTTTATCAAATTGATTTTTTCATTTTCGAGCCCTTCATTTGTGTCCAGGTATTTCATTGATACATTTTATGTAAATGATAGTGAAACTATCAAATGT
>CAKNYM010053497.1:518507-543319 GCA_932195095.1 Andricus curvator
ATATATATATATATATATATATATATATATATATATATATATATATTCGGTTTCGGTTTCGATTCCTTTGGAATAGAACCGAAGGGCCTATGACAAAGCCACGGAACGCGTCCTCGGGTTGCGGATAGAGGGTTCCTGTACCAAGGGTTTCTGCTGAATATGGTTACAATAATTGATAAGCAGTCGCGGACAATTGTCCAGGGATGGTCCCGAAGGAATAACTCCTAAGCCAAGGCGTAACAACCGTGCCGACAGCTGAATGGCACCTGGGTTAGGTGTCTCAAACGGTGACTCTGGGATACCGGGCGACCTCTCAGAGTATCAGCCTTATCCTTGCACGCGGGGCTCTACAAGGACGGACTAACCCTTTCCCTAGCTGCTCGTGGGAACAACAATGAAACCACCAAAACACCAAAATGTTGTAGATGCGGTTCAAGACAATCGAACGCGCAGAGCACCCGACAATGGGTCGGCAAACAATGCCTTTTAGACTAGAGTTCGAGGTGCTGAAAATAATTTAGATGGAAACACGACGACGAACCGGCGAAATGCCCACATTGAGTGGACGGATCGACTCAGGGATGACGTGCTAGACTGCTACGATTCCAGCATTATCCCTGTTCGCGGAGGCTTTATGGCGCGTATGCACACTCTGTGGTGCCAGAAACACCCAGAGCTTCAGCACGTTTCGCATCAATCTTTGAGAAATCAAGCCGACTACCTCCGGAAAAATGGATATGTACGCGGAGCGCTTCCCCAACCGCTGCTTTATGAAGCTGCAGACGAAGATGAGGAAGCGACATTGAGACCAACCGCAGAAAGCAGGCACCTTCTGAAAGATGATCGCAATTTCATTACTAGAAGAAACATTAACATGCAAGTTCCTCCTAAGCCCCAAGATCTGGCTGAAATGGATGCCTTCCTTCGTGGAGATATCTCGCAAGAGTCCGACCTCTGGACCATCAATTGCTCAGTTTATGGTGCTGCGAGAACTTTGGCTGATTCAAATCGAAGGCTGAAACCAACGATGGATCAAAAGACCAAAAGACGCTTGCATCAACTGAAGAAGAAGATTGGATGGGCAAGACAGAATGCGTCCCGTGTTCAATGTGTGATTGACTACATAACATCTGGTAGACCGTTTACGGATAGGGTTCGAAAGTTCGCCCAAGAACTAAGGATCTTGAATCACACACTAAACAAGTCAAAGCTGCTGACAATCAAGCAGCATATTGTTGACAAAATACGGCTGTTATCTGACGCAAGGAGGAGAATACAGAAGAGGGAGAGATGGATCAGGGAGAATCAACAGTTTCTCGCTGACCCATCGCGCCTCTTCAGCGATCTACCTGTTTCTGTAAAAAATCCACTCAAGCCCAAGGAGGTAGAGACTTTTTGGAGAGAGGTGTACAAGATCCCAAAAACACTAGAGTTGAAAGAAGATACTGAAAATATCATCCGCTTCAAGGAGTTTTGCGACAACCTCATAAAATCTGAGGAGGAATGTCCATCAATCACTGTCGAAGAGGTGAAAAAAGCACTTAGAGGCACGAAGAACTTTTCCGCTGCTGGACCAGATTGTATCAACAACTTTTGGTGGAAGAAGTTTACTTTTACACACCAACATTTGGCCCGCATATTCACCTCATATTTAAAGTCGGAGACGCCCATTCCGCAGTGGCTGGTGTTAGGACGCACTATACTTCTGCCAAAAAAAGGCAACTTGTCCAACCCAGAGAATTACAGGCCAATAACTTGTTTGAACACGCTGTATAAGATCTTTACAGCTGTCCTCAACAACAGGATTGTTCGACGAATTGAGCCTGTATGGCGAGAGATGTACAAACAACGTGGCTCGAAAAAAGGTGTAGCAGGCTGTCAAAAGAACCTGCTAATTGACAGGTGTGTCTGTAAAGACGCTGCAGCCCATCAGCGCGTCCTGTCAATGGCCTGAATTGACTACCGGAAAGCTTTTGATTCAACCTCTCATAGACTTATCATCTGTCTGTTGGAAAGCTTGAAGGTACATCCACACATAGTGAGATGCATAGAGAGATTGATGCCTCTTTGGAAAACTAGATTTACTATCTCATCTGGAAATTATCGTGTGACAAAGAACAACGTCACCTTCCAGAGGGGCGTCTTTCAAGGTGATACCATGAGCCCCTTGCTTTTTTGCATCACACTTTTGCCTCTATCTCTCGCACTACGAAATTCTCCTGGATACCTCTGTGGCGACACTAATCAGCGCGAGCATAAGGTCACTCATGTATTTTGTATGTATGACCTGAAGATCTATGCCTCTGGTAGAAGCAAACTTCAAACTGCTATCAATATTGTCAAGAACTACACAGGAGAGATTGGGATGGACTTTGGCTTGGATAAGTGTGCCAAAATTTATCTGAAGCAATGAAAGATTACTGGCGTTCCCAAGGACCCTGAGCTTGTGGATATAAGTGTTATCAGACATCTTAATACTGGAGAGACCTATACATACCTGGGCGTGCCTCAAAACCGCATTCAGGACGTAACGTCAGTAAAGGAGTCTCTCCGAAGCAGATACAAGCATCTTCTTCGACAGATTTGGTCTTCCAATCTTTCGGCGTTGAACAAGGTATCTGCGACTAACATACTTGCCGTCCCGGTTCTACTCTACTCGTTTGGGGTAGTTCAATGGACGAAGAACGAGCTTAAGGCCCTTGATGTCATTACACGTAAGATCATGCATATGCATAAAAGCTTGCATATCAATTCGTCAGTTCCGCGATTATATATTTCACGCCGTCAAGGTGGACGCGGACTTCTGAATCTCCAGTGTCTTCATAACCGGATTGTTCTAAGTACAGCTTCCATCGTTGCGAATGGCAGAGATCCTCTCCTAAAGATGGTCAGGAACCACGAGATGATTGGCGAAGGAGCGTTCCTTTACAAAGCCGCGGAGCAAGCGGCCGAGACCCTTGGCCTGAATTTTAACATCAGAAGTGAGGAAAGTGCATTACTTCATCTAGATGCTTCACTTCTAAAAACCAAAGTGAATAAAGCAGAGGTTGAAAATTTTCACCAAGAGCTACTCGACAAGAAAATGCACGGAAACTTTCACAGAAATGTAGAAAAACAGTCCTTGTCGAAGGAGCAAACTTTTGCTTTCCTCAAATCATCAGGGCTTAATTCAGGTACAGAGGGTTTTATTTTCGCATGCCAGGACGGTGTCATTTCCACCTTATCATACCGTGAGCGCATTTTATGTCAAGAAGTTCCCAGTGATAGGTGCAGAGCGTGTCATGCACACGCTGAGTACCTAGAACACATACTATCAGGGTGTCCGACCCACGCGGGAACGACGTATATCTATAGACATAATGTGGCCCTAAGAGTGCTTTATTACCATCTTTGTCGCTCTTACGGTGTTGGCCGCGACCCTGCCCTGCCGAATGCTCCAAAGGAGATAGAGTCGATTGTCCGAAACGAGAAGTGCCAAATTTTCTGGAACTACGATTTTCGGGCAGCAGTCTCGAGAATACTACTGCGTTGCTGTTGGCGTCGTCGCGTCGGTGTGGTGAGCCCACACTTGTAGTTATTTACTACTAGAAACTATCCACCTAGAAACACTACCCGAATCGGGTAGTGTTACGCCTACCCCTAGAGGCTCGCCAAAAGGGAAATGGCTTAATGGTATAGTCTCCGTTGCGCACTCGAGGCCTGACATTGTTCTCCAAGACTTCGAGAAGCGAACTATATTCGTGATCGAATTCTCGGCTCCGTCCGAATACAACATCAATGCAAAGGAGAAAGAAAAAGAGGAGAGGTATCAAGACCTTAAAAGAGAGCTACAACGACTGTACCCAAAATATTCGGTACAAGTAATTGTCCTTGTGATAGGTGCTCTCGGAGGTGCGAAACTACCACTGGTTCGTAACCTTAAAGCCATACCCGCGTGCCAAAAATATGCCAAGGCACTTGCGAGATGGATGCAGAAAGCTGTCATCCTTGGGTCGCTTCGTGTCCTCAAGACACACGAGGATTTCGCCAGCCTGTCGCTGTGATTTTGTCGTTGCCTATGACCACCCATCTCACGGTTGTGAGACGTAGCCATAGGTTTGATTTACCGCGGTGCTACTGGGGGCTATTGACATTTTGTTGGATGGCAGTTGCTCTTCATGGGACCCAGCGGTGGTTGTTTAACTTTTTTTTTGAAATTATATATATGGCCAACGGCCATACCACGCTGAAAAACCCAGTTCTCGTCAGATCACTGAAGTTAAGCAGCGTTGGACGCGGTTAGTACTTGGATGGATTCAAGAATACTGACATGAGTGCTGTTGGCACATCGTGGGTGTGGTGAGCCCACACTTGTAGTTATTTATAACTACAAGAAAAACCTAGAAACACTACCTGAATCGGGTAGTGTCACGCCTACCCTGAAAGGGAAATGGTTGAATGGTATATATATATATATATATATATATATGATATATATTTTTTTTGTAATTATATGATGCTTTGATTGGCAATTAGATCCAGAATTATTACTCACAATGTGAAAATATTTATAAATTTCGAAATAATCTCTAAATTTGTGACATTACTCTCTCAATCTAGACTATTAAGCTAGAAGATTCTCATTCAAATTCAGAGAGTATAATTGTTCTTCCACTAATATGTCTTTTTTCTCAAACTATCGATTAATTATTGATGAGTGTTGAATTTCACTAATATACGTTTGTCCACTTGATAAACCTTTAAAAATCTAAAAATTTTGGTTACAGAATTAAGTGAACAGTGGAAGATGAAATGTTTTGCTTCTTCACGAACAACATCACCACCAAGGATTAATGCTCCTCCGCCACCCCAAAATGCAGTTCAGCCAAATCAACCACTATATCATGTAGTAATAAGGAGGCAACAACCACATAATCAGCAACAACCACATAATCAGCAACAACCACATAATCAGCAACAACCACATAATCAGCAACAACCAAATAATGAGCAACAACCATATAATCCAACACAACCGCTACCTCAGCAAAATCCAGCACTTCAGCAGCAACCACAACATCGGCCAGCATCACCACCACCATATTTTGATGGAAACCCCATTCTGGGATATTATGATAGCGAAAACGAAGGTCGATCTGAGTTCAAATAGTATAGCTGAAATTGAAAGCAGTATTTTTTTCTCTAAGGTGAATCAAAATTCTGAATTTCTAATTTCATTTACTTATATTATTAGAAGGAATATCTACTTTCCCTATACTTCGGCTATACCTCAGCTGACCCTTATCTATTCCTTGAAACTCGGCTTTTTGAATATTGGAAATTTAATTGCGAATCAGCATAGAATTTTCATCAAAATACATGAAAGGGTTCTTCGTTATATTCATTTTTGATTTTCGTCTGGCGTGGTTCGAAATATTTTTGTACTGCTAAATTATAAATTCATTTATTTAACATTCCCAATTAGTGTTTGATGAAATGCAATATACCTTACTAACCATTCTCAATGTAAAATAATGTATTTAAAATGTGGAAATTGTGTAAAACATGCATTAAATTGTTTGTAATCAAAAATATTGTGTAAGACTCCTCCTACAGGTTTTTTCCGAATATCGTTTTTCCTGTGCGTTGTTTATGCTATTCCAATGCCACACCGAAGTTTAGCAATGTGAATGCGCAGGTCAATACGGGAGTATCTTAAAAAAAATTTCTGAATAAACCTTTATTAACTTAACTCGAGTGACTAATTCATATCACCTCTTCTATTTTTCTCCTAATGTTTAGACGTGTACGAAAAAAAATGTATAGCTGAACCAACGATACTTATATTTGATACGGCAGCAAACATAGTCAATGCGAATCAATCATATTGACAAAATCTTTAAAGTGTGAATTTCCCCTATAATTTATTTCAAGTCTTATTATTAATTTTTTTTCAAATCATTAAACAAAGGACAATATATAGCGGAAATAAAAATATTGGGAGTCTGAAAATAGCGCTAATCAAATAGGAATAATTGTGAGGATATCATGGCATAAGGGCGTGAGCGTCAAATTTCTGAAATGTATTTTATTGGCTTAAGCTAATTGTTTTTACCCAATTCATGTCTCTGTAGAGGATTATGATTTAGGTCGATTTAGAAGTGGGTAAAACTTTGGTAATTTTTTAAATGAAATCACAGTAGAAACTGAAGGTATTCTTTCTTGTAGTTCTAATTTTATATAGGAAAATCACTTAGAATTTAGCGTCATTTATGAGGGTTCCATTTTGGAAGTGGCTGCTTCTTTCAAGATGTTTCTTTCATGGTTCGATAGAGTTAAGTAATAGCTGGAAGGAAATTTGTAATTTTTCTAATTACAAAACAAGAAACTTATGCAATTCTGTCCAAGTGAAAATTGGTGTTTTCAGTGACGCGCATTATCTTTGACAAGAGTTTTTCTCCCAGATTGCTGCTTCTTTTAGGACGTTCCTTTCATGGTTCAATGGAGCTTAGCAATAGCTCCAAATTGTCTTTTTGATTGAAAAAAAATCCAATGCATTAAAGTTAGACATTTTTTTGTATCTCCTATAAAATTCGAGTTTTGGGACTTACGCCCTTATGACGCGGGACCCGCGAATG
The DNA here is from genome assembly GCA_932195095.1 of Andricus curvator. NCBI lineage: Eukaryota > Metazoa > Arthropoda > Insecta > Hymenoptera > Cynipidae > Andricus > Andricus curvator. Next base: position 525,125 of record CAKNYM010053497.1, read on the forward strand.
GATTTCACAGCCATCGTTAAAACTATAAAGATTGAATAGGCCTAATTGAAGTAAAAATAAGTGGAGTCAATAGTTGAACTTGTTTTTGAAATGATATATATATATATATATATATATATATATAATTTCTACTTATTTCTTATTAACCAAAAAATTCCACGAATTACCAACCAAAAAAATTACTCTAAAAAAATATATTTTAGTTCTGTTGATTTGATTACCCAGTATTTTTCTGTTTGAACTAGAAATTCTTTGCCGTGTAGTATAAATATTTTCGGTGATTCTAAGCATTTCGTTATTTTCAACGTAATAAAGTAAGGTAAGATAGTTTGGGTGTGACTCTTTTCTTTAATAAAGTTTGAAATCTTACACAATTAGTGAGTTGTATTTCTCCATCCATACTAAGCATATAAGACTATGACGCAAGAAGTTCATTAATTTTCTAATCGGAATAATAGTTTTTACTCTGCATTGCCTGTAGAATGTGAAGAGTAAACGAGCAAAACATGATAATTCAATTTAAGACGATTTCTCAATAATTAGACAAATGAAGTATCTTAAAGATACATAGATATCTTGGATTCGTGCCCTTTTCATACCACATTGAACAATTTAGTATGAAATACACGAATCTTGATTGGTATATTTTGAAGGTCACACCATTTTTGAGGCGAGGATCTGATGAGGTAGAATTTCTTTGTGAACCAGCGGTCAAGATTCATATTTCTTGAGACCTGAACATTCTGAAACCAAGCTTAACTTATTTTTGCAAAAAATGAATGAATTATGTTTCACTTGCTTGTAATATGCAGATATTAGCTATCAATATTTTTTTCGCTTTCACTCTTATCTTCCAAATTTAAAGAATAATAAACCTGAGTAACTAGATGGTGGTTATATGTAGCCGCGAATGTATTCATGGGGTAATTATGGGGTGAATATGTTTTTTATCATGTTTTGTTCGCTTGTAACATTCAGATATCAGCTATCAATAGTCTTTTCGCTTCCACTCTTATCTTATAAATTTGAGGAATATGTAAACCTGAGTAATCAGATGGTGGTTATATATAGCCACGAATGTATTCAAAAACTGTTCGTTTTCAGTTCGCAGTTAGTAATTCTATATTGAAAGAAATGAAGAACATGCCAGGATCTGTAATCTTTATATTCTTAGTGTTCCTTCATTCCATTCACTAAAAAAATAAAGATCGTTACATGTCCTGTATTTCTTATATACATAGTGTTTCTTAACACCATTGTACATACATAAAGATTATAATGTGAAAAACAAATTCGAAGTGTTTGGATTATCTGGAAAATGTACTGAATTGTTTGTCTTTATAATTATGTAAGTTTCTTTTTGGATGTTTTCCCCGAATGTTGGTTTCCCCCATTGCAATGGATTGTGCTAATAGAACGTTTTACTAACATTTGACAATGTAGATGTGCATATACATACAGGAGACTTTCGGAAATTCTTTAAATCAATTTTTAATAACTTCATTCGAGTGACTCATTATTAGCACCTCTTCTATTCCTTTTAGATTATCATAAAAAATTCAGTGATCGTAATGAAAATTTTTTCTATGAGCATGTACACAGTTATATCAGGTGTGTAAATAATTTGTATTTTTTTATTTTGAAGAAGTAAATTGTACTATTTGTTATCTTGGTGGCGAAAGCAACCTAAGATTATTAATCAGTTTGACAAGACTTCTTATTGTTTTGATAAAGTTGACATTGTCACCAAATCGCGGTATCTTATTGAACCTTTTATTTCTAGCACTTACTGTTTCTATAACCTTCTTCTGAGACTTTTATCTACAGCTCTGAATAATTTCATATATTTTCATTAAGACCTCAGTCCTTCTTCACTATCTAATAAACATTCAGGCATGAGTCATACTTATTGTGTCAAATACGTCAGATATCAATCATTTTCCCTCTTCTAGTTTTATCTTATACATTTGAAGAATAAGTAAAGTGAAGGAATCAGACACTGGTTACATAGCCGCGAACATATATTTCAAAAATCTCTCAGTTCAGAGTTCTCAGTTCACAATCATTAACCTTATCCGAAAATAATGAAGATCTCCATTGGCTCTGCATTCCTCATACTCATGGTTTTTCTTCATTCTGCTCGTAAGTGCAATATATAAAATCGATACTAAGAAGAAGTATTAGATGTTCTTCACACGTAATCAACATAAAAAACTTTATTGATTTTTCGTAGAAAAAATTTAATAATTTTGCAATCATTGATAATTTGAGATCCGTTGCCACAATGTAATATCGCTGGATTTCTATTGAAAACTTTGCAATGTTTAATTATTTTTCTTAGTTAAATTTGAATTTGAATATTGAATAATTTTTAAATATTGGTTTTTTAATTGATAGAAGATACCATAACCAGTAATTGTTTTTTTCGGGATTAAAGTGCATGATATTCCTAACGAACTTACGAAACGATATTTGAATTTTTTTAGATTATGTTTAAAAACAATCATACAGGCAGCGTATATTCTATATTTTATTTCTGGTGCTATAATTACACTCGTGACGCATTTATCCAGCTAGGCCGTTAGGGTACAGCGCTTTATCGCTATGCTAATTTTTTTCTCGCGCATCAGTGAGCAAAGTTTTCTTTTTTTTTTTTTTGGACGACGTATGTTTTTCTTAGAGGAAATTGGGCGATACACATTTTTCTGATTTTCGAAAGAAAATTTGTGTACGAAGTTATGAGCATTTCAATTTTGTGATTTTTTTTTTCAAAAAAACCAATTTTTTTACATAATCCTCTATAAATTTGAATTCAATTGAGATAATTACCATTTTATTTCTGATTGTCATAGAATGTATTGTCTGATTCTGAAATCCACTGCGACGTTTAAAAAAAGGTTCAAAATTAACAAGATGATGGCAGTATTTCAGAAAATATTAAAAGTTGAGTTTTCCAAAAATCCACACTTATATTTTTGGCTAATTTTGTTTTGAATTTGCACTTTTGTAAAGAAGACATATTGTAAGTTGTATGCTGGCTAAATGTATTTTGTGGCCAGGAAAATTTTTTTCACATAAAATCAAATTTTATGAATTTTCTCGCAAACGACTGATACCAAAAAAAAAAAGTTAATATAAGAGGTTAAACTCAAAAAAGTTCTATGAAAAATGCCTTTTGCTCTTTTGCGATATCCTGCATACTTCACAAGGAAAATTCGAAAATTATATTTTTTGGGAAAACAATTCTCTTGGTCTCAAAAATGATTCAGTCTGCATAATGCTGGTTCGATAATACAAAACAAAAAACATTTATACACGACTAATGATTAGTAGATAATTTTGTTCAAATAAAATTTTTGCATACTTTCCACTAATTCTGATTAGGGAAGTAATGTTTATTTGGTTGACTTGAAAGAAATTTGTATATTAAGGCCAATAAAGATAAGTCTGATATAACTGTAGTATGTTGGCGCTAGCAACAGATTCAATATTTGAAAATCTTGAAAGAATTTGGAATGTTTTTTTCCTTTAGTTACTATCAAAAATAATTTATAAACCTCATGAATTTATAAATAAAAGAGTTGTTCTTCTGTACGGCTCTGTTTTAATGAATTTGTAATTATGTAGGAAGTTTTCCTAGTAAAATTATTGTGATCAGCTATTTCAGATATACATATGTTTTAAATTCTCACACCCTGAATAATTCAAAAAATAAATTTCTGAATTTCAACTTAATGTCTAGTCATAAAATCTTAGTCTTGTGGAAAATAAAGGAAGTGGGTCAATAAACCTTATTTTGGAACCGAGAAAAATAAATATTTTTCATCATACCTTAATCGAAAATTTGACTTTCGATGCCTGTGAAGCGGGTCGAAAATCGAATTTCCCACCCTGGGGAAAAAAGTGACAGATCAATGTGAATGACCCTAGGGTAGAAAATTCGATTGTAGACCCGCTCCACAGGCAACTCAAGTCGAATTTTCGACTATCAATATGATGACAAATTGTATGCATGACTCGGGCCGAGGCAACGATTTTACGTTATTGGATGCTCGCTGCCCAAAAACGAACCTTGTTGACCAAGCTCTTTTTTTGTGTTTACTATCCTCTGTAACTCGGTTTACATATATGGTCTTTAAAGAAGGAATATTAATTATTTTTGAAATCATTTCATTTCTCCGCGGATGCTGAAAGATGGAGAAATATCATATAAAAAACATTAAAATCTAAAGTCCATTAATTAATCTATTTATTCAGCAATCAACATACAATATTATGACACGAGTATATCGTCAATTTTACTATTACGAAATAATAGTTCCACTCGCATTGCATTTGTAATTGAATCTTCAGAGATAACTAATTTTGAAAATGCTGAAGGATTTATGGGTACCATACCTAGTTGGTAACATTCAGTCGTCAGAGATCAATAATCATCCCCCTTTCACTCTTATCCAATAAATTTCATAAATAAGTAAGACTCATTAATCGAAAAGTGGTTGTACATAGCCACGAATATATTTTAAAATATCATCAGTCACCGTTTTTTAATCCTTCTCAGTAACTCAATATCTTCAAAAAATGAAGATCATTATTGGGTGCTCATTCCTTTATTTTCCCCTTGATTATATTCGAATTCTGATTTGGATTATCATTAGAAAGAAGTATTAGATGCTCTCAGAATTTATTCAACATAAAACATTTTAATTTATTTTTTTGTAAAATAAATGGAATCATTTTGTAATAATTGATAACTTGAGACTCGTGACGACAATTGAAGGATATCAGAGTGCGGCGTAACTATTTAAGCACCACTTGTTTGAGCTCCTTTTTATTGGCTTGAAAATTCTGTAAAATTCCACCGCACATTTTGGTTGAAAATTTTCTTTTTCAGGTAACCTAATTCTTTATTTAAACTACGTCACCAATTGAATCGCAGAATCGAATAGCTGTGCTAGTTTTTCCGTATCTCGAACTTCAAAGCAAATTTTTTATACAAAAATTGATTACAAAATTTGAAAATAATTTTTGTTTGAAGAATCATCTATTAGATTTGCAATATCAGTTTGTAAATGTTTTTTTGCTACAATAATTTTGATAAGCGTTTCAAAAATTGGTAATTAAAAATTCAATATGTTTTACTGTACGGGTTTCATTAAATTAATTTTTCACTTTCAAGCCCTCTATTTGTCTTCTGGTATTTCATTAATATAGTTTATGTTAACTAGTGTGTAAAAATCGAATTTTAATTGAAATTTTTTTGCACACATATATGGTTAGAAACTCAAGTAAATGTTGACATATTTGAAACGCAGATCTGTAAAGCGCCAATAAACTATAGAAAGCATTTTCTGTAAATTCTTCGAGTTTGAATTATTTGAATTTGAAAATAAATTTAAAAAAAAATAATATGATGCTTTGATTGACTGTCAGATTTAGAATTAATCCTTACAAAGTAAAAATATTGATAAATTTCAAAATAATGTATAAAGTAACATTACGCCTTAAATCTGTACTATTAGGTTGAAAGTTGCTTATTCAGATTTCGAGAGTATAATTGTTCTTCCAGTAATACGTTTTTTTTACTGTTGATAAATTATTCATAAGCGTCAAACTTTACTAAAATATATTTTTTCACTGTATAAAATTTGAAAAATCTCAAATTTACTCTTACAGAATTAAGTGAACAGGTCAAGTTGGCATGTTTTTTTTGTTCACGAACCACATCACCACCAAGGAATAATCATTATCTGCAAGCCGAAAGTGAATTTCAGCTTACAAGAAACCCCCCTTCAGTAGATTATCAAGTACCTATGCAAATTCAAGGACGGCATAATGTGCAACAACCACAACCTCAGCAACAACCACCAACCCTGACACAACCATCAGTTCACCCAAGTGATCGTATGCAACCTTCTTTAACAAGGCGTAATAGTAAATCTGTTAATGAAAATAATCATTGACTTCCCAAAATATAACAAATGTATGGCATATAAGCCAATTCCTTATTCCAATATTTAAATAGTATAAGGTATGGCAATTAATTAAAAAATAATAAATGATTATAAAATTATGTACCTTAAATTTTTCAAATTTTACTTACCTCTAAAGTCGAGAGCAATATTTTTTTATCTAGTGTTCTATTGTGAGTCTGTGTAATTTTAGATCTTTAAAACAATTATATTATTTAGCGGAAATTAAAATTTTAGATGTTTGAATATATGGCTAATTAAATAGAAATAATGTTCGCAGAAGTTTGAAATTTATAACTGAAGGAATACGTGGCGTGAGGGTGTAACCGCCAAATTTTTGAAATGCATTTCATTGGCTTAGGCTAAGTGTTCTGACCTAATTCACGTCTCTCTAGAAGATTAACGTCTAGTTCGATTTAGAAGTGGGTAAAAATCCATATTTGGTATTTTGAAGTGATCAGAGTTAAAACAGGAGTTTCGTTTCAGGCAGTGTTTATTTGATGTAAGGAAATCACATAAAACGTGGCGCAATCTATGAGGGTTTCTTTTTGCCTCTGCTTCCTTGTAACCAAGAATCGGTTCTAATAGAAACCCCAGTTTTCCTGTGATTACGTCTTTTTGTGTTTGAGGACGCTCCGCAACATTGACAAGAATTTTTCTCAGAGGTGGCTGCTTTTTTCTGAAAGTTCCTCTTATGGTTTGATATGTCACTGAGCAAAATGTTTGGTTGACCGAATAATAGTTTGGTTGTCCCAACGAAATTTTTTGGTTGCCATAGAAGCAACAAAATCGTTTTTTTGAGCCAACCAAATTATTTTGTTGGAGCGTTTGGTTGAACCAACCAAAAACTTTGGTAGGCACAACAAATTTTTTTTGTAGATTAACACACTTATTCTCTCAAATTGACCAAATATTTGTTGGCTCAACACAATGATTTTTTAGACTAAACAAAAATTTTGTAGATTTTACAACATGGTTTTTCTGAGCAAACTAAATATTTGTAATCACAACAACATTATTTTTTGTCAAGCGAACTAAGCTTTAATAGACTTAACAAAATAGTTTTGTTGGAGCTATACAATTTTTTTAATTTGTAGAAAATTCATTTAGTTAATCACAATTAATTTTCGAAATACTCGATGATTATATAAAAAAGTGAGCAATTAAGAGATTTCTTTCAAAATCAAATTCATTTTACTGAAACTATGCACTCTTCATCCTTCGAGCATTTTTTCCCACACAGAAAGTATTCTAAATTATGTACACATCAAAATAAAGAATTGATCGCCTCACATTAAGAACTTACAATTATTTATAATTACATTAGTGTCTATTATAATTATGATAAGTGAAAAGTATAATTAAAATATACAATGTATATAAAGAACACGATTTATTTATTAGTACCAAGTTACAAATGCATCTCCATTCACATCATAAAGAATACATGAAGTTGTAACTTTTATTTTATAAGCATTCACGTGTCCGGAAAATTCTTCTATTTCTAGAGATTTAACTACAAAATACAGTTGATTTTCATCGTTTCATAAAACTATCTCTATTTTACAAAAAGTAGGTGCATTAGCATCTAGACCAGAAGAATCTATCACAATGTTTCGTTTTGTTGTATACCCTCAATTGCTGTCAATGAAACTGCGCGATAAAAATTAGGTATCAATGGCTTAAAGTCACAAAAGTTCAATGAACTTTGAATGTTTAATGTCACATCTCGACTGAGTGTCTTATCATCAGTAAAACCACGATAATACAAAAGTTGATCACAAAGTTTTAATTGGTATCTTTTTGCCAACCTTAAAGGTAAATTTAGCCTGGAAGTTCTAACTTGGGCTGCAATATTGCCTTCTCCATGCTTCGCTTCGAATCGTATACGCCAAACATGGACAAGAGGCCCGAGTGATCAATTCCTTCAGCTAAAAATTAAAAAGTGTATAATTTATTCATCTGAAATTTACTCATATTTTTCAGTTTTACGATGGTCATAATTATTATTACGACTCACATATGTTTATATCATAACATAAAAAATAATGAAATAATAAGACAAAACAAAAAATACTTAGTGTAGGATTTAAAAAATTTGATTTAACCCTCACAGCAATATGATATACCGGGATATCGCATTCGATCCCATTTATCTCCCAGGTTGTCCCAGGCACATCCCAGGGATAACCCGCCGGATAACCTGTAAAACAGAAATCGGGATATTCGGGATGTCTGTGGGACATTTCTGGGATATTCAAATGTCCCAAGTAGGATATTCACCTTTTTAAGAGCTTCACAAAGTCATCATGTGCGAGCTTCACATGATGACTTTGTGAAGCTCTTCGCCTGAGGTGATCGTTAGCGAGATTGATCGGCGACCTGGGTCGGAGCAGTGTTGCGGAACAAAAGTGTTATTTAAATAAACAACACGAAAATTCCAGATCAATCTGAAAAATCTAGACCCCACTCCGATTACTCCCTTCCTCACCGAGTGAGTCTCGCTTACCCAGAAAGGGATACGGTTTAATGGTATAATAATAATAACATATCCTACTTGAGACATTTTAATATACCAGAGACGTCCCATAAACCACCCAGACATCCTAATTTCCGCCTTGCAGGATATCCGACAGGTTACCCTGGAATAACCCTGGGACAACCTGGGAGATAAATGGGTTCGAATGGGATATCCCGGTATATCCTATTCCTGTGAGGAAAAAAATTATATCTTGAATTTATTTATAACGTTTATATTTTAATTTCAAATTAAAATAGTGCAATTGCACTTTGCTTTCTTCAAAAATATATTTCCCGCAAGATAATCACTGAATTACGAAACGTAACTTTAGATTCACAATAATTATTTCATAACCTCAAACACTATGTACTCCACATTAGATTCAAAAAAATTTTATATCATGCAGGTCTGCATAGAAGTTTACAATTTTTTTTAGTTTCGTCACTATTGGAGCAGCAAATGGGTATGTAAATATAAAAATTACAAATTTTGAAGCCAAGAATTTTGACCTTGAAGCATCAGGGAATATTGTATATATTCATTTAAAATAAACTTGAAAGATATTTATTTCGTATACTAAATTGAATATAATGAAAAATTATGTGTTTAGATATCAACAACGATAGTAGTTTCAAGTGTATTTTGAGGATTCGAGAAATTAAATACAAGGATTAATAAAATGTACAAATCAATTACCTTGAAATAAGTCTATTAGAGATCCTACGCAGCATTCATAGAAAATCTGTTGTGTCGCATCCTAACGTTTTTTTTCGAAACAAACAACTATTTTTTTCAACTTCATTTTCTTTGAAAGAACTACAAATAATATTAACTATCAAAACGCAGAGGTGATTTTCGCTCGAATCCACCATTTTTTAAAAGTGGTCAGTTGCTCTTCTTCTTCTTCTTTAAGAAGAACAGCCAATGGCTGTTCTACGTTGACACCATACTTGCTTCAGCAGCCTTTGGTCAGTTGCTCGTCATAAGTTGAAAGAGAGCGCCAGCGCGGCCGCGTGTTTGGTACACTAAACAAAAAGTGCGTAACAAACTTCTTTGTTTAAGTCAGATAAATTGTTTTGTAACTCCAACTAATCTTTTGGTAGTTGCTATCAAACTTTGGTCAAAAGAACCAGAACTGCTCAACCAAATTATTTTGTTGCTTGAAAATTATTTTTTTCTCTGAGTGTAGTCAAGTGATAGCTTGAAAGAAAAATATTTTTAATAAAAAAATAAAAAAGTTATGCAAATCTGTCTGAGTTTTTCTCGAAGATAACTGCTTCTTTCAGGATGTTTCTTTTATAGTTCGATGGGGCTAAGTGATAGATCGAAACTTTTTTTTATTAGAAAAAATCAAATAGATTGAAGTTGTACATTTTTATGGATCTCTTGTAAAATTTGAGTTTTGGCACTCACGCCGATATGTCCCGGGACGCGGCAATTGATTTCACAGTTACGTTGGAAATATACAGATTAAATAGGCCCAATTGAAATAAAACAAGTGGAATTATTAGCAGAATTTGTCTCTAAATGTTATACTTTTCTCAAATTTGGATGCGAACTTATATAATTTCTACGTTTTTTTACTAACGAAAAAAACCTACTTCACGTTTCAATTTTGTATAAAATTTGAAACTCACGAATGTACATAGTTAATTCAAAGATATGAAAATCCATGAATCGGTGGTACAGTTGGCTGTTTATAAAAAAATTACTTTTTCAAATACATTTGAGTTTTTCTGGTTTGATTTACCAGTATTTTTCTGTTCAAACTAGAAATTTGTTGTCATGTATAGTACAAATATTTTCGGTGAGCCAGTCGTTCAGTCAGTTGTCCTTATCTATATCCACTAAGCATATAAGACAGTGACGCAAGTATTTCATCATTTTTTTTACCGAAATAATAGTTTCACTTTTTATTACCTTTATATTGTGAAGGGTAAGCAAATGACACATCATAAATCCATTCAAGATTATTCCTTAATAATTAGACAAATGCTGATGGGGTAGAATTTTTTTGTGAACCACGGGTCAAGAATCATATTTCCTTAGTGCTGAAAATGCTAAAAACCAAGCAATTCGCTTGTCACTTTCAGATATCAACTATCAATAGTCTTCTCGCTTCCACTCTTATCTTAGAAATTTAAGGAAGATGTTAACCTGCGTAATCTGATGGTGGTTATATATAGCCGCGAATATATTCAAAAACTTTCCGTTTTCAGTTCGCAGTCATTAATTCTATATTGAAAGAAATGAAGGGCATTACAGGCTCTGTATTCTTCATATTCTTGGTGTTCCTTATTTTCATCCGTGTCATATTATTCTTAACATTAATTGGAGGTACTATATGTGCTTATCATATAGTCCTTATACAATAATTGTCAAGTTTTTGTAAAAAAAAATGCAATTATTTCGCAATTATTGACTATTTGACACTCGTTATTACAATCAAAGGTCCTTCGATACTATTTAAAACTATACGCAAAGTTACAATTTTTTAATTTGAATACTTTATATTAAAAATATATGTTTCTGTTTGCAATATGATACTAAGATTGATTTCGAAATTCATAAAAAAATCCCAACAGAGACAAAATATTCGTAAAATTGAATTTAAATATTGTTAAATTTTCAAAATAATATTATTGGCTCAAGAAATCAGATGAAATGGGTGGACGTTGTTTTAGAACTAAAGTGAATACAATTCTAAACAAACGTACGCAGGAAGGCACGACACGATATTTAATTTCATTTTTTCCTTTTCAGCCTATTTTTTAAAAACAAAAAGTCGCAAACAGCGTATTTTATATTTTATTTCAGGTATTATAATAATTTATTTGTAATTATGTTTTTGTAGCCCTGGGCAGAAGCCCTTATAGTTACGGTCGGATGTCCGTACGGCGTATTTTTTCCCTAGAGGGGAAGTAGAGGAAGTCCCTAGTGCACTTTACTCCATACCATACCCGTCTTTACCCCATACACTAGCCGACTTTACCCAGTACTTTAGCTGTCCTCACCCTGTACCCTAACGTACTTGAACCTGTACCCTAAATGACCTGGACCAGTATTCCTAGCCGACTTTTTCCCTAGCCTAGCCAACTTTATGCCGTGCCTTAGCCCACTTTACCCCATGCACTAGCTGAACTTATCCCGTACCCTAGCCAACTTTATACCCTACCCTAGCGCGGAAAAGGGATATATTTGAACGACTTAATTAATGCCTTAATAACTTAATTAGTTAATTCGTTAATTAATTAGGCTACGAAAACCTTTTTACAGGCGTATCTTGCCTACTTCAACTATTTTTAAAATTTAAAATGTATAAAAAGTTGAAAACAACTGAAAGCAATATTTAAATACAACTACTGAACAGTTGGAAATTTTATAAAAGCAAATCAGTGGGCCACATGAAAATAATTCTGATGCAGAGATTAATGTTTTATTTCGATGAGGTGATTTTGAAAGCTTTCATATCCATTTGTGGCGAAATTTCTCATATCAAGGCCAACAAACGAGGTATGGTTCAAAATCTCGTAGCTTTATTGGTGTGGACAAAAATACCGTTTACTCTTCAAAGTACCCTTCTTCTGCATCTATATACTTATGGCATGGAAGTCAACAGGAGTAACGTGAGATGAGTTAGCAACCAGCGTTGCCAGATTGGGCGAACTATCGCCAATTGGGCGATTTGTCTGAAATAAGGCGACTTGATTCAGTTCATTATTACCTTTCAGTGACAAGAAATTGAGGAAGTTGCCCAAAAAGTCACCCAAATTAAATGTATTGGCCGATTTCTTCTTCATGCTTGCTGCATCGGGTAATCCTCAGGCCAACGCCCACAAGCGTAGTTTTCATTTCTGCTGTCTTCTGCGACAAATGTCATTCGTTGATCGCTTCAGAACTTCACTATAGAATGCCTCATTAACTGTTTCATGTGAAAAAACAAACCAAAAATAAATAAAAAATGTAGGAACCAGATGTTCACTCCCGGACGTTTATGGTCGTCTGGATCGCGAATTGTCATCAGTAGAGGTTCGATCTTCTTGAAACAAAATTCGGTGCGTGGAATGCAATGCGACAAATTCTAACGCGTCTTTGGTCAAAAGGTGCTGGAAGAACACTGACTAATGATTTCAGGTCGCGCTTTGTGCTTTGACATTTCAATTTTAGGGAAGGAAAAAATGACAAATATTTTTTATTTAAATTGACTCTTCTAATTTCATGGTCAATGAATTTTTTCTGAAAAATGACGATAAAAATAAGTTTTAGATTTTCTTACCCCAGAACATCATATATTTGAAAATTAGAATGACGTGGATTTTGAAATCGCCGCTTTAGTGCTACCCAAGCTGCGGATGAAAGGATCAGAGGGGAGTTTGTAGCTTGTCTTGCATGTTTCATAGCTACATTCATTCTCAAATAAGTTTTGAAATTTGACTATTTCATTCGGAATCACCGTGTTTTGAGCCTGTAACGTCCAGTGGACATATATATATATATATAAAATTTCGCGCCATAGAGGGTAGCAATCACAGCCAAAAATATTCTGAACATTACGACTCACTTTTCAGCAGGCCCTACAGCCTCATAAAATGCTGATTTCGAATAATGTCTAATACTACTTTGTGATATAATATACTATTACTTATTGAAATTGTATTCAGTATAACAGTTGCTAAAAATATTTCACATTCGTCAAACTGAATTCATAGGATATTTGACTAGAAAAAAATAGTAGTGAAGTTCAAGACTTTGAGCGTCATCTTCCTAACCCCTAATCATCGATGTTATGTTTAAACAAAAATATATGCATAAGATAATTTTTAAAAAAGAAATAAAAATTAATGCGTGTCTTAAATGTGAGAATTGAAAAGTTTTAAAAACATAGTTATTTGCATAATTCGAATGTTGAACATTCAGATATGACGCGATGGGGCAATTATTTTAATGATCTTTAGGACCACCATACTGCACAAATTGCAGTTACCTATGCAATAACAATATTAAATTAAATAATAACGTTTAATACTATATAACTATATTATTTCAACCCTGCAATCTAATAAACTCGCACGTTTTCTTCACGCGGCAGCTGGAAGGCGCTGGCCATATAGCCGGCAGTCGCGCATTCATTCAGCTACTTATGTGCTGGCAAGTCGGGCCAGTCAATCCGCACACGTGCCGGCATTTGGTTAACTGGGTAATCAATTTTGATGTTGAAAAAAATATGTCAAATGGTTTGTTTTAGGAACCCGGTTTCCTAAGACGGGCTTCTTTACCTTAAAGGCGAATTATTTATGCAAAATACGTTAGAAAACGTAGGACAAGTAATAAATAAAGCCAATCGAGCTCTCGGATTCGATAACTCGCCCGACGCTCGAAAACGCTAAAAGCGTTGGCCCTCAGGTCTCAATAAATCAAGATTTTCAAATCTGCAAAATGATCTTTTTTTAAATATAAGCTTATATACAAAAAAAAGACTGAAATTTGTTTTCAGAAATATTTTTCTTTAAGTGAATTGAACGTAAATCGTCATAACTTGACTAAATATCATTGAAACCCTTGAAAACTTCATACACATACAAATTATACACTAAAGATGCCTCCAAAATGATAAAAAATTTGCGAATATAAGAAGATTTCTGAACATTTTGAGATATATTCAGGAAAAACTGGCTGAAATATGTACTTTGTAAAATAGTACCTACGCAACGCCGCGACGGCTCGTCCACTCGAAATAGAATGTTCCGGCGATCGGGCCAAAGATGAATGTGGAGCATGTGTTTACAAGGGAGGTTTCTGTATGTCGCGGACACTGGAGGCGCCATGTGCAGGCGACTGGGCGAACGCTGTATCGGAGGTGGCTTTTAGAGAATTGTGGTCTTGGGCCTAGGTCCCTGGTTAGTCCTGGTGACGCTCGCGAGGGTAGAATGATAACATTTGCGTTCCATCTATTTTGGTGTTTCTGTCCTCCAGCTGGACGATGTAAACCTCACCCTCAAGTTTCTTGATCACCAGGAATAGTCCATGATGGTATGGAGCGAATCCAGCATTGATTCTCCGAGCTTTATCAGAAAGCACGTGCGTCTTCACCAGCACCAAATCACCCACATTATAACGTAGTGGTTGCCAGGGTGGAGGGTCGTATTTCTTCTGAACTTAGGAGGCTTCATGGACCCTTACCTTCTGCTGGGGTTCCTCTGGTCGGGACTGAAACCTCCTTGCTGGGGGACCGGGAAGCGTTCTTTCACTGGGCCTTCTTAACGAAGAGCCAAATAACACTTGGCTGGGAGTTTTGCCGGTGGCGGCATCTTTCCGGTTCCGTAGATTGAAAAGAATTTCTGGGATATCCTGGTCCCAATTGCGGTGGGCCTTCACCTGTAGCCTCAAGCGCATTCCTTTCTTTAACTCCTTATTTCAACGCTCCTCTGGGTTGGATTGGAGATGGTAAACCGGTGTTGTCCAAGGTTCGTCACACGACCGGGCGCAAGCGCCTTCCCACTGCTTTCCAGTGAACTGGGTTTCATTGTCGGTGAGGATCGCTCGGAGATACGCGAAACGATCGAAAATTTCGGACTGTGGCAACAAGCAGAAACCTTGTTCCTCGTGGTGACTTAGGATAGCGTCCCATGAGATCCAGTGCCACGATTTCTCATGGGTTCTGGGGCTGACGTGACCTCTGTTGATCTTTACCACATGTGCAAAGCGATTTGCATTATGCGCAGGAGATGTAGGAGCGGACGTAGTCCCAAGTATCCTTTTGAATCCCTTCCTAGGTAAAACGTTCGTGGATGGCGCGCACGGATTCGTCTCCCCCTGGGTGTTCTGAAACGCCAGTGCCCGGAAACTCGTACATGACGCCTTCGCGAAAGTTTGGTGGTATCAGCATCAGCCACCGGGTCCCATGTCGGATTCAAAGTCCGGAATCGTCGAACATGTATTTTCGATAAAACTTTTCTTCCGTGGCATTGCGGTTTTCGTTCTCGGAAAGGGCTCGCCATTATTAAGCGATTTTTCACAGACTCTCGTCCTTGCGTTGGTATTATTGAATCCCCAGATAGAAGTTGGTGATGGCTATGGTGGCAAGGTATACACACTCGCAACTGTTGCCCGGGCTATTCTCCCTGGGAGACAGATGATCATCGCCTTCAAGGGTCCCCACAGCTCGTAGCAAAGTTCAATCGGAGAGAATGTCGCACTTGCATAGCTCATGATAGATTTAGTCAAGTCTTCTCTGACTTGAAACAATACGGCACTAATTCCCACCATACTTGTTTGGGTTTGTCGCGTGTTGGGAAAATCTGGATAAAATGTTCCTCAAGTCTCAGGGGATTCTTAAAAACATCCTTCAGTTGGGAGAAGGACCCTCACCTGCTTCAGTGGTCCATTTCCACAGGCCGACCTCTTTTCGGGGTCCTTGCCTACTGGATGGCTCGATTGTGCGTTTCTTGGCTTTGGTTACAGTCCCCAGTAACCAGATGTCCTAGATATTGTACCTTTTTGCGGGCGAACGATTATTATGTCGCCCAGATAAAGTATGCAGAAGTGATTCAGAAATCCCTGGAGGACGATATGTGCCATGAGCGTCTGGAACGTGTTGGTGGCGGTTTTGAGGCCAAAGGGCATGACCTCATATCGGTAAGTTCTGCCATCTGGGGCCGCGAAGGTCATATAGTTCAGAAAATCGAGGTCCAGAGGAATCTGCCAATAGACATTTTTTGAATCTAAAGTGGTAAAAACTATGGCATGCCCGAACACCCTAATTACGTCTGGTATACGAGGCAATACCTATGTAACATTTCTGGTTATTACGTTTAGGCCTCTAAAGTCAATGCAGAAGCGGGTATCTCCGTTCTTTTTCTTAGTCAAAACTATGCAAGAACAGTACGGGGACATGCGAGGCTTTATGAACTGTTGCTGCAGCATTTCCTTGATTTGTTCTTGGATTATTTTTTTCTTTTCAAGCGAGTACGCATAGAGTCTTTTTTTACTGGCTTGGTTGTGACCAACTCGATTGTGCGGCTTATTGAGTGAGTCTGAGTTAGGTGACCGGAGACAATGTTTGTGAATCACCTCCTGCTCGTCGTTCTAGGGGATGCCTTACACCAAAGGACCCCTCATCTCTTCGCTAACCAAGATCGTGGAGGTCATTTAAAGGTTCTCAATGATGTAATCAAGGTCGATTTCTCCGATGACCCACATGACGAGTCCGCCCACTGCGAGGTCTGACTATCTGGTACCCACTCTCAGATTGTTGGCTTGAGCTTCGGACAGGTAATGCGCATGGATAAAGTTGTTCGATGCGGCGGTGTCATTGAACGCCGGGATGTAGTACCCCGCGAATTGCACCAGAACACGCGACAGCTTTCTGTGGGTCCTGGAGGCGGTGGTGAGACGTGCGGAAGGGTCTTCCACCGTGTTAATAATTTTTTCATTTCATTGTTCTCCTTTTGAGTGACCTTCAGGTTTCATTGATTGAATGGCCCCGAATTACCTTCACAGAGTGAAGCTCACTAGCCAGCGTGCCATTGCCACGATGAAGCTTCCAAATAACACTCCCCAAGCAAATTATAAGGAATTCGAGCAGCAGTCCATTGCCGAAAGAAACCCATAGCGCGTTTTTAGCTTTCGTGTCCTGTGCTCACGGCTGCAGCTTTAAGGACGAATTAAACACCCCAAATTAGGGAGAGGCACTTGAAAAACAAAATAAACTCGTCCGATTACATCCATTCATCGAATCAACCGAAACTTTGAGAGTCGGTGGACGACTAGCGAAATCTCCTTTGCCCTATGATCAACGACACCCAGTTATCTTGCGCGGTGACAGTCCTCCCGCGAAACTTATCATTGACTGGACACCCGGACAGCTTTACACGGTGGATTTCAGTTAATATCTTCGTATGCTGTTCGCCGATCTTGAATTATTCACGGTCGCTCTCCTATAACAGCGCATATTCGTAAATGCATTCCGTGCACTCGAGTCAGACTTCAGAAATCCGATCAACCGATGGGGGATCTTGCTGCTGGAAGACTTGTCTACTCTCGCTGTAGAGATTGAAGCATGCATGAACTTTCGGCCTCTACTTCCAATCACAGGTGGCCCCGAAGATCTCAATGCCTCAACTCCAGGGCATGCTCTCGTAGGCAGAACATTAGACCGAATTCCCGGAGCAAGAACTTCGGATTAAGAACTGAACTATGTCATTCACTGACGTCTTATTCAAGCAATGCGTGACCAGTTTTGGAAACGTTGATCTCATGAGTGCATTCATTCCATCGTCAAATTGTGTTGGTTGCTATTCGTGCGCTGACTCTATGTAGCCAATTGTGCTCCATGGCGGGCGGAACTGAATTTTTACTTATACCTGGAAATTTATTGTGTGCGTTATGGCGGGCGGCATTAAACTCTTGACTTTCATACGTGGAATTTGTTCAGGTTTTTTTTTTTTTATACCATTAAGCCATTTCCCTTTCGGCGAGCCTCTAGGGGTAAGCGTGACACTACCCGCTTCGGGTAGTGTTTCTAGGTGGATAGTTTCTTGTAGTAAATAACTACAAGTGTGGGCTCACCACACCCACGACCGCCAACAGCAACGCAGTAGTATCAGACGGTCACCCATCTAAGTACTAACCGCGCCCAACACTGCTTAACTTCAGTGATCTAACGGGAACTGGTGTTTCCAGCGTGGTATGGCCGTTGCCATA
>CAKNYM010053497.1:543419-615398 GCA_932195095.1 Andricus curvator
CTCTCTGCTTTTGAGTTTTGGACGCTACCTTTTCGTTAAAGTGGGGACTCAGGTAGTAGCGTGAGGTTTCTTTGTTCAGCAGGTTCGGACCTTCTTCCTGGCTGTTTAGTATTAACCAAGGTGCAGGCTGGTTTAGTCATTTATATTTTTTAAACAGTTTAAAATCAAGTGTTCTTTTAATAGACAATTCAAGTATTTGAGGCCCTCAATTAAAGTCAGTGTTTTCTTCATTTTTCGATTCCTTGTTCAGTGATTTCCCGACTCGATCATCTTCTGGTGTTGTGGGAAGTGACAAGTCGGATGACGTATTACTTTCGGTCGCGTCGGGATCGATCGTTCGGTGAACGATCGTGGTCGTAGCTTCCGGAGGCTACATCTTTGCCAATTTTCCCAAACAACCAAAACATTTTTTTGGGTGAAAAAGGAGTGCACCGTTTAATAGGCTCATGGACTCATATCACGGATTGAATCGATAAAAGGTATTTAGAAGTTTCCTTGTAATAACGGTGAATCAATTGTCATGATCCTTTTCGTGGGCTTTAACATGAGCAACCGTGATTCCTTTGCTACCCCACGCCAGTCCGTAAATAATTCAGTAACACACCGATTTGCCGGGTTTTCGGCAGTTCTGTGGTGGGTTGGGGTTTCCTTTGCTAGGTTGTTCGTTTGCCTTATTTTTTTGGGACAATCTCGATTCAAATGCCGGCCTGGGCCGCACCAACAATTAGGAGGGGCATCCTTGGAGTCGACTTGCTTGGGTGCCGGAATTAGTTCGGTCTTTTTGCGCTTCTGCATTCCCGGTACTTCTGTAGCTAGATCTGGTCTGCTTCGGCATTGTTTGCAAACGTGACCAATTCATGGTAGGTGCAGATGTTGGCAGCTCTTATTCCCTGATGAAGGGTTAGGAGAAGCGACATCTTTCTTCCTGTTTCTGCGAGTAGAGGGTGGACAGTAAAAGACCGTGTGTGGCTGGACTGTCAAAACGCTGAATCAGCCATTCCCAAAACCAAACCCCATAGAAAGGCGAGGCCTTTGTAGGGTTCCCACCACCGGGCCGCGTCTCCTTGCAAGAAAAGAGCAGAGAATTGCGTTCTTAAATGTACCAGGATGCCGGTAACATTTGAATATGTCTCTATCTCATTTTAAAAATACACACGGATCTCCATGGTCTCCTTCACTAAATTCTGGTTTGGGGGGGGGGGGGCTCCATACATTGTGCTTGTGCTTTGTGTCATCATCGAATAGACCATCCAGGAGTAGGCTGGTTCCCATTTTATCTGATGTGGCTGAGCCCTATTAGCTGTGGGTTTTCGGGAATCGTGGTAGACAGGCGCTTGAATACCGTGATAGGTAGGTGCTTGGGCACCGTGAAAGGCGGTTGCTTTCATACCGATGAAGGCGGGTCCTTGGGAGCCACGATAGGTAGTTGCTTGGGCATCGTGAAAGACGGGTACTGGTGGACCGTGAGAAACGTGTGCTTGCACACCAATGAAGGTGGGTACCTGGGTACCGTTGTAGGCGGGTGCTTGGGCACCGTTGAAGGTGGGTGGTTGTACACCGTTGAAGGTGGGTGCTTGGGCACCGGTGAAGACGGTTGCTTGGGCACCGTAAAAGGCGGGTGCTTGCATACCGTTGAAGGTGGGTGCTGGGGCATCCTTGTGTTTAGTCACTTGTTCAGCGGAAAAGTTGGATGCTTTTGCTCCGTGGTGATTGGGAGCTTTCGCATCGTAAAAGGGGGATGCTGGTGCACCGTGTGAAATGGGCACTGGTGCACCAATAAAGGCGGGTGCTTGGGCACCGTTGAACGTAGGTGCTTGGTCACCGTTGTAGTTGGGTTTGAGACACGCCAAAAAATCCTAATAAATATAACAATTATTACGTGAGGGGGGGGGGGGCTTCAGACACGCCAGCCCACTCCATTCAAAAAATTAAATATGAAATTTTAGATTGCATGACCTTGAAGAACTCCAAATTTGCCGTTGGGAGCCATCAAGCAAAAATTTTGCGCAGCATTTATGGGCAATTGTCAATTTGAAGGCAAACTTGAAGGGGGGCATATCATCTCACATGCGGAAAGTCTCTCTGCGGCATGTCACACCTGCGGCATGTCACATCTACGGCATGTCACACCAGCGGCATGCCACATCAGCGGCATGCCACATTTGCGGCATGTTTCATTTGCGGCATGTCACAACTGCGGCATCTCTATCTAGCGGCTTCTCTCCCGCTGGGCATTTCTCACAGTAAAATTGACATTTTTGCGGCATCTCTCACCGCACCTCTGTGAATGACCAAAGAAAGAATGTTGGTCAAACTCCTCCCCCTTTTCCAACGTCTCGTGGGGGTGGGAAGGCACCCCTGTGACTGGCCACAGAAATAATATTGGTCGAATCCCTTTCCACTGGTGAGAGATGCCGCAGATGTGACATGCCGCAGATGCGACATGCTGCAGATGTGACATGCCACAGATGTGACATATCGCAGGTGTGACTTTCCGCATGTGAGATGATATGGACCCATCCTCTACAAAGAGGTCAGTTCTTTTTTTTTTTATTCTGTTCCTATTTACTTTAATTTAATATAAGAACACCCCGAACGTCATTACCGTACGGCGTCCCAACCTCACTTTCCACAAGGATGAACTAATTTTCTCCTTCTTTCAGACAGGAACGTGAAAAACGCTTAACGTATTAGGTTTGTAAACTTTGGATGACCATAAATTTAATTTATGTACATTTTTCAAGTCAAATAAATAATATTGTGAGAACCTTAAAGTCTGTCCCTCGATTTTTGTAATCTCAGACGTCATTAACGTACGTCTTTTTTTCTAGTAAAATATTGTAGTTACAGTTAATTAATAAATACAGAAATAGTAAGCGTATCGTTCAACACAAGATTCTATAAAATTGACAATCATTCCCGTACGTGCGTTAAAAAACAGTTTCGGAGCGAAAAAAAATTATAAAAACCATTCCTTTACTTGCTCAGCGGTGCTTTCTTTCATAAGTAGGTGACTTTTTATGAATAAAATCTGTTATTTTCTCATAAATATCAAAAAAAAGGCTAAACTTCATCATTTTTCTCGCATCATTTCCGTACGGTACTATGGAAGAGTGTACGACTGCTCATATGCGCGTGCGCGTGGATCAGGTGGGCCAGTTTGTTTATTGTTTGCTAACCTCTATTTATAAATATACAGATCTCAAGAAGTGAGCTAAATAAGTCAATTAGAAAGGAAGAGATGTGTTGGAAATTATATTACAGCACCGGTAAGTAGATTTGCTATTACAGCTAAAAGGTGCCGAGAATCTAATATAAAAATTTTAGAAAATAAGTAATTTAATGTAGTATGCCTTACATCTGTTGAATTTTCATGAGTTCATACTTTCAATTTTGGTAAAAATGGAAGTATAATTTATTACTCAGTTACTTAGTTAGTATGTGAAACGATGTAATAAATAGATTTCAATGCATTTGAAAGACTGCAGAATAAATCGTGTAAATAGTTTTAGTGAAGGTTGAATCTTTAATTGTACTACAGTCACGTTGTTTCTATTTGAGTAATGCAAAACGTGTTTATTGAAGTAAAAAATAGTAGTAACAATTATACTTTTAATTTATCACGTCAACTTACTTATATTCGAAAAAATCATCTACGATAGTTAAATATTTCGTTTTTCCTAAATGATATGCGTTACAGTATTCGCTTTTGAAGTTTTTAAAAGCTCGCGCTCTCTTTCATCAAACTCCTAACTTCAAATCCACTTTCCGTATTTCATGTACGAATTTCATTATTATTTCTCATTTTCAAAACTGCTCCTTTTGGAATTCAAATTTTTAGATGTTTTAAGAACAATTTCCGTTATGAAATATTTAATTCCTAATAATAATGTGATTGCCACTGTTGCTGCTGAAACTTGCTTACAATTTGACAATTACCCTTATAACTGATTTATTAGCGACACAAATGGGGGTCTTAACTTCAAATGCGCTTAAATGCGCAATCAATAAAAATTTGCGCTTACTGATTAACAAAGATATCATTCTGGGGGAAGGGGTAGCGTTCTGTAGGTTTTAAATCCTCTACAGTGATACTAAATTATAAAGTACGGACATGAAGGTATTTATCTTTAAATGTGCTAAGATTTGCCACCTGCAAATATAACAAAAAACGATAATCAACCCACTCATTACCATACTTATCATCGATTCATTTTCTTAGATCCAGTAATTTTTTTTTTCATTTGTAAATTCACTAGCATTGTTGAAAAGGTACTTTGTAACTAACTAGAAGGCTACTGTGCATGTATCTACCTACGTATGTAGTTCGTGGATATAATCACTGGTGTAGTCCTTAGAGAAAAAGTGGCCTGGTGGTACTTTCCGTAAATTACGTTACAAACTTAGATAACATTCAGAATTTGGACCCAATAAGAAAATACAACAAAATTTTTGGGTAAAAGTCACATTTTAATATTGAAAAAGCTACTATTATATTTCTGGTTTCGAATTCATCACGTGTGGTTAAAATTCTACTATTACTTGGTTGAAACTTTAATTATTTTGTTGAAAATGCAACTATGTTGTTGAAAATTGAACTATCTGTCAATTAAACTATTCCACTTTCAGTTAAAAATGTATCTTTTTGAGTTGAAAATTTAACTATTTAATCACAAAATTAATCTTGTTCAGTTGAAAGTTCAAGTTTTTTGCAGAAAATTCATGTATTTTCCTGAAAATTCGTCTTTCTTGGTTGAAGTTTCATCCTTTCTTGTTAAAAATGCAATTGTTTGTTTATGCTAATGATTCTACTGTTTTGTATACAAATCATCTTTTTGGCTTGAAAATACAACAATTTGCTAGAAAATTGAACTATTTGGTTCAAAATTAAACTTTTTGTTTGAGAATTCATCTATCTTGTTAAAAATGCATCTTTCTTGATTGAAAATGATCTTTTTTGTTGAAAATTCATCTTTTCCTATTTAAAAGTTTTCGTTTTCCAGCTTAAAAACTTTTTTCTTTTGTTGAAATTTTCTCTTTCAAGGCATAAAAGTCATCTTTCATGGTTACTGATTGGTTGAGTCTTTAACTATTTTTTGAAAAACTCATCTCTCTTACTGGATAGTAAAGTTCATCTATTTGGTTGCTAATGCAACTGTCTAGTTGAAATTTTTTTTTTAATTTGTCTTTGGGTAGAAAATCTTTTTTGGAAGAAAATTCAACTATTTTTGAAAATACAATATATGTTGGCTTTAAATCTTATAGGAATTTCAAGTGTTTCGTATTGAAATTGACATGTGATCCACATTAACTTTATTTACAAGAATTTATTAACGTAAAATCCATATTTTGCCAGCGTCTACGTCCCTTTCTCTGCCATGCCATCAAAAAAGTACCCTGGTGGCGCCAGGCCCCGCCAGGCCTCGATTACACCACTGGATATAACATATTAATATCAAAATATTGAGGGGGCCCTTCTGAGCAGCTTTTCCCAGTAGTTAAAGTGAAGGGTGAAAGTGTATAAGGGGTGCATGAGGGGAGAAATTTTTAGAAGTGATAAAAAACATTTTAGAAAATCAATTGTTAATGACTTTAAAATTAATAATTGCATAATTTCTAGAAAACACCGTTCACTGCAAAGATTGACGAGTTGTGATTTGAGAGAGAGCCGTATCTGATCGTTAACTGTAGGGGTAAAACATAGCCCGCATGTGCTTACGGCGTTCTCCGGAATTATCTAATTCCGACAAAAAAGCTTTGTACTTCGAGAAACACCGTGACTGCGTTTATTATAATTAGGCAAATACAACATTATTATTGAAATTCTTTTTTTTCATAATTAATAACGGTATTAAAGTAACAAGAAGTTATATTGCTGAAAAATGTGACAGGTAAAATGTAATGTTTTGAAATCTTTTCAATTGCTTAAATTGGAAGCATTTAGTTCGAAATTTGCAGAGAAAATTAGTAACATTGTATTGATGATCAAAAAAGGTGTTCGTAATTTTTTACCTCTGTTAAATGAATAATACGGAGTGTAAATGGGATCCTATTATAATTTAATTGATATGTGGTATTTAAAAAATGTAATATTTAACATTCAAATTTTTTGCTGATTGGATCAAATTAACAACAAGCACGTTTAACTATGACTAACGTTAAATAAATACTACGAAATGTGAAGAGGATCACATCATAATTTGAGTTTAAAAATTATTTGAATTTATTACTTAATATCCAAATTGTTTACTCTTTGTAAGCTGTTCGACGTTGACGTTCATGATCTCATTACGTATGTACATTTAATAAATAACCACGAATTATTTTTGATATAATTTCGTATTATTCGTTATTCATGAAATTCCATAACAGTCATGGTATGCTTATATTATACTTTTGGTTAAAAAAACCCTTTCGTCTTCCAATTTACTAAAATTTATAACATTATTATCTACTTGGCTGATTTAAAAATAAGTTTAAAAACATGAAACAATTTGTAATGTTAATAATAATATTATTTTATATAATATCCCATCACAATTATAATTTTATGAGTAAATAATAATGATTTATAATAATTCGATTATGTTATATTCTTTTCCCGTAAACGGCGTTCTCTCAAATTACGGCAAGCCTGTTTCTGAGGTCCCTAATAATTGTAAGAGAGCCGTAACTGCCGGCTACAGCGTTTTGCCGAATTTCAGCATCCCAGTTAACACCGTTAACTGCATTTCAAATAATTAATCAAAATGTTCAAAAAATTTTCTTTGCAGAACAGTTTTCGTCGATTTTCTCGGCTTCGTACATTTTTCAATTAATGATATTCTTCCAAATAACATCAGAGCTGGCATTTATGCAGTTTTTATAGCAGTACAAAAAACACAAATCTTAATTCTTATATTTTAAAGATTACACATTTATGGCCAACGGCCATACCACGCTGAAAAAACCAGTTCTCGTCAGATCACTGAAGTTAAGCAGCGTTGGTACATATGTTAGAGAGCATTATACTTTGTTCGGCATAAAAAACTGTAGTTTATATGCTTTTTTTTTATATGCTTAGTAGTTTACAAAAAACATAAAAAAAAATAATAAAACAAACTTCTTCGGCATAGGTACGCGGTTAGTACTTGGATGGGTGACCATTCGAGAGAATACTGTGTGCTGTTGGCATATTATGGGTGTGGTGAGCCCACACTTGTAGTTATTTGCTACAAGAAACTATCCACTTAGAAACAGTACCCAAATCGGGTAGTGTCACGCCTACCCTGAAAGGGAAATGGCTTAATGGTATACATACACACCATTTTTAAACCGAGGCTCCAATGTGGTACAATCTTTTTTTTTTTGTAAACGAAGGGTCAATAAATCATACTTCTCGAGTCCTTAAAATGCTAAGATAAAGCGTAATTCATTTTTGTATAGATTCACCGTCTTTTGTTCGCTTTTAACATTCAGATATCAGCATTGTAAAGTACTTTTGCTTCCACTCTTATCGGACAAATTTGAGGTATAAGTAAACCTGAACAATCGGACGGTGTTTATATTTAGCTGCGAAGATATTAAAAACTCCGTTTTCAATTCGCAGTCTGTAACTCTAAATTAAAAAAAAAAAGAATGACGATCATTACCGGCTCTGTATTCCTTATATTTTTCATGTTCGTAAATTCCATTCGCGAGTGTAATATACAGGGTGGCGACAAAGTATGGAAACCCCTAGAAATCTCTGTGGTTTCTTGAAAAAAAAAACCAAGATCATGCCCTAGGTAAATTTCAACGAGGAACCCAACGGTGACTTTGGATTTGACCTTGAACTTCATTGTCAAGGCCATTTTGAGGAGAGCCGCGCTTTTTTAAATGGAAACCCCTATTTATGGTGCCAGGGTCGAAAAGAGCGGGAAATTTTACGTTCACTTATGTGTTTAGGTCTAGGGTTAACTCTACAGGTTAGGGTGGCCTCTACAGGTCCAATAAAGGTCAAAGTACGCTGTCATACGACATCGTAAGAATCTCGCAGAATTAGTGAAAAAATTAAACAAGGTCATACCCTGGGTAACTTTCAACGAGGAATCCAACGGTAACCTTGAATTTGACCTTACACCCCACTTCAAGGTCATTTCAAGTAGGCTCAGATTTTCAATATTGATGTTGAAGTATTTATAAGTTATTTCAAATGAAACTCTTATCACATCCTTCTTTTGGCGCAACCCAAGAACAACGGCGTGGACGTAGAAGGATTCTGTTCCCTTTGAGGTGCTTTTTTAGATTGAGTTCCCCTTGCCTCTTACTTTTGAGTGAATCTTTAGAATGATTTTCCCTGGTATTTGTTTATTAATATGCAAAGGAAATAGTTTTTTTTATTATCAAAAAAAATCTGTTAATTGTTTAAATATTTTAAGAAAAAAGTAAACGTTCTTGCTATTTAATATTTATTATAACTATTCTTTCTCATATTATAACTTGTCAAGCAATGGACTTTTGAAATAAAAATCGCTTGATTAAAACATTTGTTGTGATAGGCAGGTAGAAAGAACATTTTTTTGTTGCATGAGATAAAAATTTGGCAGGACCGACGAATATTTTGATCTTACATTTGTTCTTTGTAAAGTAGTTCTTAGATTCTTTAAACTGTTTATAGGTTTTGAATAACAAAATCACACCTCTACTTTTAACTCATTAATATTAAAATTTTGCAACCAAAATATTTCTTTTGTCTGAAATAAAACGCATATCTCTTTTGATGATGAGGGGTTCGGGTGATCAGCAAAGGCCGCACAGTAACATAACTAATCTGTTTGAGGTCCGAAGTCAAACCCAAGGTCACCGTTGGGTTCCTCGTTGAAGGTTACCCAGGGTATTATGACCTTGGTTAATTTTTTTCGCTAATTCTCCGAGAATCCTACGAGGGCCTAGGACAGCGTACTTTGAACTTTATTTGACCTGTTAGAGGTCACGTTAAACCCTTGACCTAAACGCATACCCGAACGTAAAATTTTCCGCTCTTTTCGATTTTGCTACCTTGAAAATACATATACAGGGTGTTCTAAAAGTATCGCCAACGGCGATACCACGCTGAAAACACCAGTTCTCGTAAGATCACTGAAGTTAAGCATTGTTGGGCGCGGTTATTACTTGGATGGGTGATCGTTCAGGAATACTGCGTGCCTACCTAGAAACACTACCCGAATCGGGTAGTGAGGCAATGAACTTTCGAGTTCGAACTGCTAATCAATGTATGTATGTTCTAAAAGTATGGGAATGGCATAATATCTTGAAAGGAAACCATTTATGGAGAATATGACCAAAAACAGTTGTAGCATTTTTGACGCTCGATCGAATGGTGACCTTGACCTGAACCATGACCTTCACTGTTATTTCAAGGTTAAATTGTTTTTTTGTAATGGAAATCCCTATTTTTGCCCCAGGAACTGAGACAGCAGAAAATTTTACGTCAAGATATGACCTTGACCAATCGGAAATTTGAATTTGGAAGGTCATGGCAAGGACAGACAACATACAGGAGGATGACTCGATTAGCATGCATTCTTGAAGAAAATATCCCCATCGAATGGTGACCTTTCGTCAAACAGTGTTTCCACTACACCACATTCTCTGAGAATCCTCTCATTAAGGACTTTGTCCATTAGCGTTTTACCGAATACATTGCGCAGAAATTGGATGCCAATCGCGGTACCCTTATCCTTTTCTTGGTCGGTCCAGGTCACGCTATTGTACATCACAGTGTATGGCAGGTATGAAGTTACGTATGGTGGTATATATTTGGATAAATTCTCTGCATTCAAGACCCAAAATGAATTCGCTGAATCAAAAAACAAGTCAGCGGGGCACTTTTAAAGTTGTAACTTCGAAAAAGCATTTTTCGAGAAAAATGCATCTAAACTTGGCGAGTGCCATAAGTATAGATGTTATATTTTTTCTTTGAACATGAAATATAGATACTTCTGGTTACTATCAGGATTTGAGTATAGTCCTGAATAATTCACTATAGGTTCCAGTATCAGCACCTCACATATTTTTACTTCTGATAATGGCTCTTATACTGCCGATAACCTTCCTACCCTCGTTTCTACGCCTTGCTATCTCTTCATCCAGGGGGGGGGGGTCATCGACCTACTGTCTGGCTGTCACCGGGGCAACACCGGGTTTGTTGAGCCCCTTTCTCTATTCATCTTTCCGTCACCAGTAAATAAACTCCGAAGATACACGTACTTATCAAACTGATCTATCCTCTCATCGTCTGAAGCAACGTTGCATACTGTTTTCTCACCCTTTTCTTCAAACATCAGAATTTTGGTTTCATTCACGTTAATTTTAAGGCTCATGCTCTTCATGCTAGTATTCAGTCTGCTCAACATTCTCAACAAGCCTTCGATTGACTTTGCCATAAAAACCTTATCATCTGTAAATGCTAACCCACGAATCTTCACTGTCCCGAGATCCACAGCTTCTTCGTCTAAAAAGGCCATTCTTAGGTACTTATCCATAAATATAATAAACAGCCAACAGGACAAAATGCATATTTGCCTAGCACCTTGCCTCATATCGAATCAGTCACCAAGTTGCCTATTTACCCTCACACTTGCTTTGGTACCTGCCTAATGTATATATCGCTTTTATTGCTTCTAGAAACCATCGATGGACTCCGTACTCTTTCAAGATTTTCCAAAGCTTCCTTCCATTCATCTTACTAAACGCTTTTCTCGGTCAACAAATGCACAGAAAACTTTTTTGTTTATCCGCAAACTTTTTTCTGTGATCTATTTCTTGATGGCTCATATCGGCACATTAGGGGTTTTTACAAGGTAATACAATCTAAAACTTGATTTATAAATAAAGAGGACTAATATGCCTTAAGCCCCCCCCTTCGCCAAACGTAGCACCTACTACTAAAATATGTAATAGATTAGGTGAGGGTACTGAATACGTCCCATTAAATATTTCTTTAATACAAAGGAATTGTTTCATCTCAACAAAAAGTATGAAATTATGATTGGGAATTAATATTTATTTGGAACATTAACGAAGCGAAGAAACGCTAGAAAAACTTGACTTCAAAAACTTTTGGATTGGCTCCTTATGCTAAAGTATCAGATATAGAATTTTGTTCTTTTTTTTCGATTCAATTTTTTCATGCCGACTTGAGCAGAAGCAAAAAACTTCAAAAGAAATTCAACGTATATACAAGTTCCAAAAAAGAAGGCCTCTTTCAGGAGGGACAGGAACAGAGTTATTTCAGGAAAACTGAAATAAATTATTTCCAGATAAAAAATAAATTTCGACAGCTATATCTTCTGAAGTGTTTGAGGTGTGATCTTCGATTTTTTATATTTTAGCAGGGATTTTCATGTTCTAGAATTTAAGTGAAGCACGTTTGAACTTTCAGATGCACCAAAAAGGAACCATACGGAATGAATTGAATTTTTTAAAATTTTTGACGTATTCTTAAACATTTTTAAAATATTTGGTTATCGTAAGATGTTTAACATTTAAAGACGCTTTTCAGGTCAGAGAAAAATTGAGTTTCTTCAAAAATGGCTGCAGCGATGTTTTTCATTTTGATCTCAAAACAATCGTGAGGTATCAGAATAATGATATAAAAAAACCCTTATAGGTGCAAGATCTTTTAGGTTAAGTTCCATAGAAGCCTACCGCGGCAGAAGATCTTTGCGAAAATTCTTAAAATACATTTTTATTAACTTGTCTCTAAGTTACCAATTAATAGCAGTTATTCTATTTTACCCAAAATTATCCGGAAAAATTAGGTGTGTAAACAATTCTTATATTTTTATTACAAAGCAGTGCTTCGTAATATACGTTCTCTTCTGCGGTGGAGGCCACGTAGACTATGTGCAAATTGCATAATATTGCCTTCTCATTTTTCCAATAAAGCTGAAAATGTTACCAAATAGCGGTGTTTTGTTTAACTTTTTTATTGGCAACTCTTCCTATTTCAGTCAGCTTCTTTTGATTCTTATATCTAAGACTCTAAATAAATTCATATTTTGTCATTAGAAGATTAATCTCCTTCCACTGTCTGATAAACATACTTTGACATACCAGATTGTGACCGAAGTATTGCGTCAAACGATTTATAGTTACTAAGCCTAGCTTGTAACATTCATACATTAGAGATCAACCATCTTCTCCCTTCCACTCTTATCTTAAAAATTTGAATAATAAGTAAGATTCATTAATCGGGCATTGGTTATATATATCCGCGAATATGTTCCAAAACGTTATCAGTCACCGTTTTCAGTTCCCAGTCAGTAACGCTATCTTAAAACAATGAAGATCTTTATTGCCTCCGCATTTTTTATATTCATGGTTTTCTTCAATTCTATTGGTGAGTGTAATATATACTATTGATATTGATAAGAAGTATTAGATGATATTGATGTGCGGCCAATATAACAATTTTTATTTATCTTTCATAGAAAAAAATGCAATCATTTCGCAATCATTGGTAATTCGAGACCTGTAATCACAATATGAAATCGCTTGCTTTTTATTTGAAACTTCGCAATATTAAATTATTTGAGTTAGTTAAATTTAGATTTAAATTTGAGTCAATTTCGTAAAATACGATTTTTAATAGCTGGAACATAACATAAACAGTCATTTTTTGGCCTGAATTTTTTGAGTCGACGTCATGATAAAATAATGAAAATCTACACTCTGTCAGTCTGATAAAAAATGGACTTGATCTAGAATTTGCTATTTAGAAAGATCTCGTGCCTTCAATAACTAGTCAATTTAGACGTCTTACTCGAAATTAGAGAGAATGATATTTTTCACAAACGTGAAAAGCGATATTTTAAAGTTTTTTTCATTTCACATTATTCAAAAAAATACAGGCAGTGTATATTTTATATTATATTTTTGGTGCTACAACCATTTATTAGTAATACGTGGGCATCCGCATGAAAAGGGTCCTTATGGCCGGTATACAGTTACGTAACGAGACATATAGCTGGATGAATTTCCGATATGTAAGGTCCAATATAAAACCCTCTATCTTGAAAAATGAGTCTCCGGGGCATTTTTGCAGTTGGAATTTTGGAAAACCGTTTTTAGAGAAAAACGAATCTAAACTTAGCGAGTGCCATATAAGCACACATGTTATATTTTTTCTTGGAACATGAAATATATCTACTTCCAGTTATCATCTGGATATGAGTATGGTCTCAATTCATTCACTATAAGTTCCAGTATCATCCCCCACTCAAACAAAAAAATAATGATTTTCACCTCACTTTCAAAAAACGCGACTATCTCGTAAACTGGAACAGGCCATAAGGACCCTTTTCATGTGCACGCGTACATATTGTGTTAAAATAAGCTAGTAAAAAGTTAAAACCGACCAAAACAAATATTTACACCGTGAATTCCATATATATTTTTGTCTGAAGTTGGATCATGAGGTTGCAATCAATTAACAAGTATGTATAAAGTTGTGGGTGAGATTGTGAATCCGCCTTCCGACAAAAATTATAACTCAACTTCAGATAAAAAATATCTCTGGGATTTACTGTGTATATACAACTCATAATCAGTAGGAAATTTTTTAAAAGTGCGATTGATAAGTTTTACTTATTAATCGGACTTCAACAAAATTGATGGTGGTTGTATAAAGCTGCGAATATTTTTGAAAAAGTTATTCGTCACCATTTTCAATTGTAATGTAAATGTGGAGCTTATCGTCACTCCACCGATTCACGGCAAATAACGATTGTTTTTCGGGTCAACGATTTCTACAATTGATGAAAGTAATATTTTCAAATGGTTCTTAAATAGCATTGATGACCTGGATACTCCAGTAATCAGATTTCGAACTTGCCGCTGACCTCAGCATTCTTGTATTCATATATTAAGACATGTTTAAATTCACATTCTGATAATAAAATAAGTAATTAATAGCTTAGATACATTTTAAAATATCCATTTTACTTCATAATTTTTATTTAAACATTTGTTTGAATATGGCCATTCGTTATCTTTGTACAATACAAGATTGCGTCGCAAGTATTGCGTCAAATACATGAGATATCAATATTTTCTATGTGGATGTTAAAAAAAGGGAGATTATCATATGCCAACATTAAAAAACATGAAAGTCTAATGTCTATTAATTAGTCTATTTATTCAGCTATAAACATAAAAGACTATGGCGCGAGTATTTCTTCAATTTTATTATACTGAAATAATAGTTTCGCTCTTATTGAATTTATAATTTAATCTTTAGAGATAACTAGTTTTAAAAATTCTGAAGGATATATGGGTACTGTACCTAACTGATGACATTTAGAAGTCAAAGTTTAATAATCATCCCCCTTCCACTCTCATATTATAAATTTCAAAAATTATTTCAACTAATTATTCGGATGGTGGATGTAAATGTATAGTCGCAAATATTTGTTAAACAATTATCTGTTACCGTTTTTAATCCCTTCTCAGTAATTCAATATCTTGAAAACATAAAAATCATTCATGGATAACTATTCCTTTATTATTTCCTTTATCACATTTGTGGTTTTCCTCAATTCTATTCGTAAGTGCAATATACAAAACTTTTAATTATAGGAAGTACTATATGTTTTTTAAGATGTGGCAAATATACAAATTTTTTATTCAATTTCCGTAAAATAAATGCAATAATTGCGCCGTCATTGGTAACTTCAAACTAATAACCGCAATTGGAGGGTGTCGTGGCATAACCAATGTGTATTAAATTTTTCATCGATGTTTCGTGTAGATCGAAATTACTTCATTATTTTCATTTCTTTTGAATAATTCGAATTTTACCATTTAAAACTATTCTCAATTCTAATTTCTTCGAGTTTGAATTCTTTGAATTTGGACAGATTTTTTTTGAATAATATGATACTTTGATTGGTTTCAAGATCCAATATTATTAATTTTTGAATTAATATTTATTTTTTGAGGATGAAAATGCATACGCGCGTAAGTGCCAATACTTGGATTTCACCAGAGAAATGAAAACAACTGTTTAACTAGGACGCATTTTATTAAGAAAAAAAAACTAAAAAATGTCCTGAGTTATTGTCAAGCTCTTTTGATTTGCGAAAGGACCGCTCAGAAGAAAGCAACTATCTTCGAGAAAATCTTCGAGCGATATAATTTTGCCATTTTTAAATCAATTAATGAATATAAAAACACATTTTGAGCTATCATATGAATCTATTGAATCGTCAAAAGAAAGCCTGAAAAGAGCAACCATCTCAACAAGAAAACTCCTGTGAACGTGACGGAGTACTTTCCTCGGAAAATGTTATATAGTATACTAAAAGCTGTAAAAATTTTGTACATTCGATTTTTCTTATAAGTAAGAAAGTACTTTCGAGCTCTTCTTATGTTTTGTTTAAACCTTAAAGCATTATCCAAAAAGAAGCAACTGTTTCTGAAAAATATCTCATGAAATAGGCGGCGTCTCCTCTAAAGCAGGTTCTATATACAAAAAAAAATCAAAATACTATTTGCAATCCTCATCTGGCTGTATTAAATCTTAGAAAGAAAAGGCAGAAAGAAGCAACGACTTCGGAGATCAAAATGATCAATAAACGATTTCGAGGGTAACATTGAGAAAATTATGGATTCCTCAAACTTTATTTTGTAATAAAGCGTTTATTAATATTTTTTTCGTGCTAAATATCTTTCCTTATAAATAACAGTTAAAAAGAGCGTACACTAGACTGCACTAGACTACATTATTAAACTACGCATCTCGTAGCACCTACGCCCTCATGTACTTTAATTTTATATCTTACCCCATCTGAACCCGAACCGGATTTTACACAGGGACATCTTTCTTTCACAGAGACATAAGTGAGGTCAAAACAATTAGCTTAGGCCAGTAAATCGAATTTCCGAAATTTGGCACTTATGCCCGTATGCAGTATCACCCTTCAGTTGTGACATTATTTTCTAAATCTGGAGTACTAAGTGAGAAGTCTCATTCAGATTCAGAAGGTGTAATTTTGTGCTTTCAGTAATATGTTTTTTTTCAAACTATAGTTAATTTCCCTAGACCCTAACAGATATTCTTACACGGTGCAAAACTTCATAAAACTCAAATTTCTTCTTTTAGAGTTAAGTGAACAGTTCCTGCAATGTTGTATTTCTACACGAACCACATCACCAACAAGGGATGACCCTTCTCGTCAAACCAAAAATGAAGTTCAGCGCCCAATACCCCAAGATCGGCCCTCGGTAGACGGATTACAACGGAATCCAAGTACCAATGATTTACATTATCGATATTCGCCACAACCACAGTACCAACAACAACTACATTCGCGATTAACACCATCTCAGATGAAAGCAGCCCGTCCGGCAACATATGGTATAAAACCTTTTATTGGAATACATAATAGTGGATCTGCTACGGAATGATCATTGCCTTTCCGAAATATAATAAATGTATGGCATATAAGACAATTCTGTAATTTCATATTTAACTAGTATAGCTAAAGTGTAGCTAAAGCATAGAAATTAATGAAAAATCAATAGTTAGTAATAAAATTAAATATCCTAATGAATTTCTTCAAATTATACTTCTGAAATCGAGAACAATATTTTTTATCTCGTGTGAATCAAAATTCTGGATTTTTAATTTTATGCACCTATTTTATTGAAAAGGATATATAGCTTGATGTTCGTTTCGTCAAAAATTCTGCAATACTATTCAATGCGAATTTAGAATAATTTTCTTACTATTTAAAACTATACGAAATTGTATAGTCTTCAAGTTTGAGTGCTTAGAATTTAAACATAAATTTTTGTTTGTACTGATATGATGCTTTCATTGACCCTAAGATCCAGAGTGAATGCTCACAAGGTCAAAATAATAATGAGTTTCAAAATAATCTGGAGCACCAAGTTAGAAGTTCTGCATCCAGATTCAGAGAGTATAATTGTGCTAATACTAATATGTTTTTTTCTCATCCTCAGCTCGTTCCCCATCACTTAGTCTAGGGCGGAGTCCAAGTACAAGATCGGTATTATTAAAATTGCCTCCATATTATAAATAGGCGCGACATTCACCACAACTATAAGCTCACCCACAACAATATCTGCAAAAACGACCAACTAAAACAATAACCACCACCTCTCCCACAACAATCACTTCACCTGGTATATGGCAGAAATACGATTATAGAAATAGAATTAAATTTTAGTGATTCTGATTCTGAATAATCATTGACTTTCCAAAATATAATGAATGTATGGCATATGAGATAATTCCTTACTTTAATAATTAAATAATATAGCTAAGGTATAGAAGTTAATTAAAAATTAATATATTATAATAAAATTGAGTATCCTAATGAATTCCTTCAATTTTTACTTACTTCTGAAGTTGAGACCATTTTTTTATCTTCTGTGAATTAAAATTCTGAATTACTAATTATATGTACCTATAGTTTTCACCATAAGAGATGTATAGCGTGATGTGATGATAGAACATTTATCTGACATTATCATAGAAGTACATCACTTTGCCTACTGTTTTGTTTACTATGCTTCAGCTGAACTCCAGCTATTCTTCGAAACTTATATTTTTGTTAATTGAACACTTAATTGCGAATCAGTAAAGAAGTTTTATCAAAATAGATCGAAGGATTCTTCGTTATACTTATTTTTAATTTTCGTCAAGCGTGGTACGAAGAATTCTCTTGCTGCCAACTAGGAAATTAATTTGTTGTAGAAGTCCGATTAATTTTAGATGGAATATAATGTACTTGTGTAACTATTTTTAATTTAAAATAACGTATTTAAAGCGTTTCAATACTTTGGAAAATGTATTGAAATGTTTGTGATTATGCATATGTAAGACTCTTCCTGGAAGTTTTTCCTGAGTTGGTTTTTCCCTCTTCGGTTGTGCTAATACAAAATTTGAATAAATCTATACTAACTTGATTGGAGTGACTAATTAATATCAGCCCTTCTATTTTATTTCAAGTGTTTCGACTAAATTCGGAAGATGTAAACGGAAAGTAATTTAGAGTTGATCCAACGTTATTTATCCTTGATCTGATCACAAATATCGTCTTAGATTTTCTGAAACGTTGAATCAGTTTTTTTTAATGATCCTCTTTCCCATATAATACGTTACCAATATTTAAAGGTCGCTATGGCCATTTTTCTATGTCGAAAGTTCGACTTTTTAAAGTTTGACATTTCAAATTTTTACCATTTTTACCACCGCATCTCGTAGAATGAAGGAAATTGTTCATCAGGATATCCTGTGACGCTTGAATTCAGTAATGAAACCAAATTTTTAATGGGTTTTATTTTAATGGGTTCTACAGCTAAAAAATAGTTTAATGAAAAATCAAAAAATCGTGTGGTACCTTTTTGTTATTTACTAGCATCAATAATGGCGAGTCTACATTTTCAATTTTCGGCGATATAATTAATTTAAAAACAGTTGAATTTACCTAGAAAAGACTAATTTTCAACAAAATATTTTATTTATTCTTAAGAATAACTAAATTTCATTTTTCCAGGATTCCTGAGAAAATTCGAAAAGATTTTTGAAGATTTCATGTGTGTTGAAAAAGTATCTAGAACATTATTAAGAATTTTTTTTTAATTTTAAGTATTTACAAAATTTGTAGAAAGATGTCAAGTCAGTTTCAAAGATATTTAAGACTTGTAGAAGATTAGAGGAAATTACAAAATACATTTTAAATTTTTGGAAAAGCTTCAAAGTTTTGAAATATTTAAAATCTTTTTCAGACTTCTAAAATTCCGAAATATCTTTTGAATAATTCTGGAAATTCTTGAAAATATAATGTAAAATCTTTTGAAAAAATCCCGTAAACATAATTTCTCAAAATAAGATATAATTTAAAATTTTTCTAGGAACGTTGGGAAGATTTTTTTTATTATGTTGAATAATTTCAAAATTTTAATTAATTTTTGAAGATTTTGGTTTGTAATCTTGAAAGTGTGCATTTAAAATTCTTTGAAGTCTATTTGATTTTAGAATCATTTTGGAATCTTTTCAAAATTTCTAAATATCTCTTAAACATACTCGAATTTTTTCTAAAATTGTATGATCATGCAAAATTATATTTGTTCACTTTAAGATCTTCTACATTAAAAAAGCGTTCAAAAATCAATTTGAAGAATCTATAAGAAAAAAAGCTGTACGTGATGTCGGATTTTTCTATCAAAATTGTATGATCAAAATCATTCAGAAGCAATTTGCTGTCAACTTTTGTTGTTATCATTTATACGACTATTTTTGAAAATACTTAAAAAAATAACTGTGAGTGTTCAGTTCCATCAGTAATTAAAGTGAAAACTACTTCTTTGACGTGCTCTTTTTCAAGATTTCTTTTTACTCTAGTCATGTTAACACTAGTCATTTTCATAAAAAGTGTACTTTATTTTCCGTGAGAACTAAATTTCATTTTGTCATTTTAGAGCCTTCTTCATCAAAGATATCGTAAAATTTAACGTAAGATTTTACAGAATGCTTTCTTCAATCACAAGAATTTTATACTTTAATCTAATTAACTGAGAATAATTTAAAATTATACATATTGTTATCGGGATTCCTAAACGAACAGCATTGATTAATTCAATATCATCGAAGAAAATTAACTCAATCTAGAAATAAAAATTACTTCGAAGTTCAAAATGGTTATTCATCTGACTGACTTTTCCTACTTATCCCTATTTCACGAATTTATATTTTTCGAAGTTTCTATGTGAACCTTGTACCGATTATTCAATCGAGATCAAATTCGATCAAATTTGAGCAAAAACTTCGTGCATCTTATAGCTTTGTGTGATGATCTCCAACGAAGAAGGAAAGGGATGGCAAAAGTTTTCAAAATAGCTTATGCAAATAGCGTTGAAAGTCTGAATATAGCGCTTATTATATATGAATAATCTCAACAGAGGTCTCAAATTTATAATTGATTTCACAGTTTACCTTGCAATTGTGAATATTAAATATTGAAATAAGAATATTAAAAAATATATATATTATGGTCACTTATGCCATAAATGTAAAAAAAGTTATCCGATTAGTAAGAAACTCATTTTTTGTACGCTTTTCAGTTACAAATAGAAAATATTGTATCAAACATTCAAAATGACTAATCCAAAATGAAGACCCGTATTGAAAACAAAACTTTGATGCAGTATTTGGCATCTGTCATGTTTTATACCAATCGCATACTTTTTTAATATACTGAGCACAATTTCGGTTCAGTGACTTTGAATCAAAAATTTTATATATAATATTTGAAATTTGTGACTAAAAAACTCCTGATAAATAAGTTTTATGCAGATCCGATAATTTTTTTAAACTGTTTCCTAGTCGCCTTTTTCGGGGATCACAGTCCGTCTTCTTTCTTACCCAATCGCCCTTTTTCCTCCCTTTCTCCCTTGAATTTTAAAAATACTCTCAAATACCAAAAGTCGAGAGTTCTGACCACTTTCCCTATTTTTTTGAAAAGTTCGGAATAATTTTTCATGATTGCTAAACAAAAATTTCATTAATTATAAAACAAGACGAAAAGCAAAAAATTGTTAACAATTTAATCGAGAAGCTAAACCCGAAAGATAAACCTATTCTCTGGTCAAAAATTAAGAAACATGTTTTATTTTTGAAAGTTGCCTCCTTGAAATTAAAATATTTAAAAAATGCATTTCTCCAGAAAAAAATCCAAAAAGTCGTGAATATTAGATGTTAATGTAGACTATAGGTTAAAGAAACAAAATTTTAAAAATTGAAAATAAAATGTGAAACAGTAGCGTATTATTGCACTTAAAAATTATTATTAATTTAGAGCTGATTCTCATACGGTTGTATTTCACAAGTTAGCAAGCTGCATACGTACATACATACATTGATTAGCAGTTCGAACTCGAAAGTTCATTGCCTCACTACGCGATTCGGGTAGTGTTTCTAAGTGGATATTTACTACCAATGTGGGCCCACCACACCCATGACGGGCCAACAGCAACGCAGTATTCCTGAACGGTCACCCATCCAAGTACTAACCGCGCCCAACAATGCTTAACTTCAGTGATCTTACGAGAACTGGTGTTTCCAGCGTGGTATCGCCGTTGGCGTTAGCAAGCTGCATACTAGGAAAAATTCTCATCTTCATAATTTGCTATTTTTATGAATAACAATTTTTTAAAATTTTTGTTTTTTCAAACTATGATCTTCGTTTAGTTAACATTGAAAAGTACTTTGAACATATAAGAGTTTTCAACTAATAAAAATAATTTATTAAGAATAATTTTAAAGTCTTAAGGAAACAAAAAAACAGAACAATAATAGGTTTTTTAAATAGCCATTTTTGTCAATAAGACTCTATCTACTGATCAAAATACATTGCAAAAGAATTTTATAATCTCAACATTTTTAATTCTACTGTATGTCTTTTTCACAATTTTTGATCTCCTGAACTGAAAAAGTTTTTAAAAAAGGCGCTTAGAGGATGATAATTGAACTAATGAACCGCTGTCATCCCTGCTTTTTGGATCCGTCATCTTGAATTTTCAATTTTCGATGTGATATTCAAAATCTGTGTCGACAATACCTGACAAAAGATTGGCTTCTGTAAGTTTATATATTTCCATACAAACTAAATGTTTCTCTTATTTAAAGATAATAAAAGTATGCACAGTCGATTAAAAATAATAAATTCTCGAACTTGGCAACTTTGTCAAAATCACTGAACTACGAGAAGAGTTTATATAAAGAAATAAAAAGTTTTACTCAAACTAAGTAAACATTTTATCTAATCTAAGCGAACATACTCTTTGAATTTAATATATACTACATTCGCTCGTAGGTATCAACAAATTTTTTTGCGTGTGGGTACTAAACCTCCTTTATAACATTCCGACCTCAGGTATCAATAGTCTTCTCGCATCCTACTCTTATCTCGTAAATTAATGAAATAAGTAAACTTGAGTAATCAGATGATCCTCATACATAGTGGCGAATATATTGAAAAACATTCAGTTTTCAGTTCTCAGTCAGTAACTCTGAATTGAAAAAATGAAGATCATTACAGGCTCTGTATTCATGATATTCTTGGTATTCCTCAGTTCCATTCGTAAGTATAATATATATTTTTAATTTTGATAAGAATTATTTTATATGGTCAATTTACAATAATTATAAGGATTTAGTGAAACGAATACAATGATTTCCCAATCATGGACAATTCAAGACTTTCAGATTAAAGTGTGAAATCTAGTCTTTCAAATAAGACCATGGACATAATCAAATATTTACTTGTTCTCGAATTATCATAAAAAATGTGGAAGCGTATTTAAGCCGAAAAGCGGTTGGTCGAGTGGTGCCGCTCAACGGAGCGATATTTATCTTGGGTAAGCTTCCACGTCTTTTATTATAATACAAGAACCAGTAAATATTTAATTCTGTTCTCGGTTTTATTTGAAACAGGATATTTTAGACTTCAATTTAGAAGAATTCTCATTTTCTCCATTTACTTTCCGAGAGCATGTATACGTATAGAGTGGAAGTTGAAAATCGAAATTTTCGACCGGTAGTGTAAGTTTCGAAATAATATTCAGAGTTATGACATCACTCTCTAAATCTGGAATAATTTGTTAGAAGTTATCATTCAGGTTTAGGAAGCTTGATTGATTCTTCTTATTTTTAGCCTATTTGTTTAAAGCAAAAAGTCACATACAGCGTATTCTATATTTTATTTCTGATATCAAAATTACTGATCAGCCATTTTTTATTCGACATCAATAATAGGCTTGACCTAGTAAAAAGAAATATTCCAAAGGAAAGTAAATTAGTGGCTAACTTTCGAAAGATTCTGATCTAGAGAGTAATGTTTACTTGGGTGAGGATATTATTCAAGTTTCCACAACCAGTGTTGACTTATAACAGTAAATAATTGCAATGCTTTTCATTTTACAAAAACAATAAATGCAATATTTCGGTGCCTTAAAAGAATTTTGGAATGTCATCTTGTTTCCTCTAGCGACAATCAAAACGGGTTTAAGAAAACCTCTGAATTTACGCAGATGATTGTCAAATTCTTTTGAAACTTTTTTAAAAATGAATGTAATAAATATATGACGAAACTGAAATTATTGTTATTAATGAAGTAAAGACATCTAATTACTTTTTCATTCGAAGATATATACTAATATATAGCTCTGGATCGACAGCCAGTTTTTAGATTTAAAAATTTCAGTTTCAAAATATACACTTGCCAAACATTACACAATAAATTGGCGAATTCAAATTTCTCCAGATTTCTTCGAGTTAATTTGATTTTTTTAAAGCTGTGATGAATCCAGAAAACCATTCAGCAAAATATCGTTCACGTATCATAGCGGTAGTATAATCATTGCAAATTTGGTAATATTCAGAATTACTAAAAAAGAACCTATGAAAACACTTAAATTTTACTTTTACAACAAATTTCATAATTTTTGTTCAAAAGTGCAACTGCTTCATTAAAATTTAATCCGTTTCGGTTGAAAATTTATTTTTTTGTTCAAGTTTCACATTCTCGAGTTAAAACTTCAACTGTTTTGTTAAAAATTCGAATTTTCAGCACAATAATAATTCAACTGCTTTTCAAAAAGTTGAACTACTTTATTGCAAATTTATTTCTTTAGTTAAAAAATGTAAATATTTTACTCAAAATTAGGTTTTTTATTTGAAAATTACTTTTTTAACTCAAAATTTACTCATTAAATTTTTGATTCAAAATTATAAAAATTCGTCTTTTTGGTAGAAAATCAATCCTCCTGGTTGAAAATGTAACTATTCGGTGACAAATTTATGTATTTCGTTCAGATTTCATTTTTTTGTTTGGAAATCAATATTTCTGGTTAAAAATGAAACTATTTTATTGAAAAGTAACCTGCTTTAGTT
The DNA here is from genome assembly GCA_932195095.1 of Andricus curvator. Classification (NCBI taxonomy): domain Eukaryota; kingdom Metazoa; phylum Arthropoda; class Insecta; order Hymenoptera; family Cynipidae; genus Andricus; species Andricus curvator. The sequence goes on from CAKNYM010053497.1 coordinate 567,364, forward strand.
ATGGATCCAAGTGATTGCATGAATTTATTTATTTTTTTTAATTTCAACTGATTTTCAAAATTAAAATCTTTTATGGCTGAAAGAACAAAACTTACATTTTTGTGGAAAATTCATCATTTTAGGTTGATAATTCAATTCTTTAGTCGAAAGTAGAACCAAATGTTTAAAAATGTATTTGTTTGGTCAAAGATTCACAGTTTTACTTGAAAATTGAATTACTTTGTTGAAAATTATTCTTTTTTTGTTTGAAAATTAGTTTTTTTTTCAAGTCAAAATTTAAATAATTGGTTGAAGATAGAACGAACTGACTGAAAATTCAGCTGTTCGGTTGAACGCTAACTTTCTTGATAAAAGTTCATCTTTTTGGGTTGAAAATTCGACTCCTTGATTGAAATTTGAACTACTTCCTTGAAGATTCATTTTGTGTTAGTTGAAGATTCATAATTTTAGTGGAAAGTTTAACCCTTTGGTTGAAAGTTGAACTACTTTGTTAAAAATTCTACTTTTTGTTCAAATAATAATATTTTTAACTGGAAATGTAACTATTTGGTTAAAAAAATAAACTTTTTTGTTGAAAATTCATATTTTCAACTGTTCTGTGGAAAATTCCTTTGTTTTGTTTTAAACTAATTTTATGGAATGAGGATAGAACTATTTCATTTTGTTGACTTATTACCGAAGATAACGGCGATATTTCTCATTTTACGTAATCTTGTGTCCTCTAGTGACAATCAAAAAGAGTTTATAAAACCTCTGAATTTACGAAGATGACTGTCAAATTCTTTTGAAAGCTTTCTGAAAATAAATTTAATAAATATTTAACGAAACTGAAATTATTTTTATTAATTAAGTAAAAACATCTAATTAATTTTTAATCAGAAGAGATATTCTAATATACGGCTCTGAAACGACAGCCAGTTTTTAGATTTAAAAATTTCATTTTTTAAATCTACACTTGCCAAACATTATACCATAAATTGGTGAATGCTAATTTCTCCAGATTTCTTCGAGATGATTTGATTTTTTTAAAGCTGTGATGAATCTAAAAAACCATTCAACAAAGTATCGTTCACGTATGATAGCGGTAGTATAATCATTGCAAATTTGTTAATATTCAGAATTACTGAAAAAGAGCCTATGCAAAACCTGGAATTTTACTCCTACAACAAATTTTATCTTATTTGTTAAAAAATGCAACTGTCTGATTAAAATTTGATCCGCTTCGTGTGAAAATTAATTTCTTTGTTCAAGATTCACATTTTCTGTTTTTTTTTTTTTTATAGAAAATTCGTTTCTTTTTTAGAAAATTAGTTTTAACGAATGAAAATTTCTTCAGATTTCTTCGAGTTAAGTTCATTTTTTGAAGGCTGTCATGCTTCTCGAAACCTAATAAACTAACTTATTTTTGACGCGGTTTCATGACGGTCAACCTTTACGAAAATTAAAAAAAATTGAAGTTTCTTAAACATGAAGTTGCTGAATCCCAAATGTCGAGTGATGTGTTGTGATCATTAATATCTACTTATTTGTAAAAAATAGTTTTCGTTTGTACAATTACAGAATATCAATTAAAGGCGCCTTTAGCTAATACAGTAAAATTCACAATTTTGTACCTACAAAAATGTCATAATTGATTTTATAAAAAAAAAGTAAATTTCCAAATTTCAATACAGAAGTCTCTAAAATCTTGAGTAATGCATACATTTAATATAAATATCCAAAATTTGAAAAATCTTCGTGATTCTAAAAAATGGCCTGGAATCATATTGAAATGAAAATAAGATTTCTAAAATTCATCCACATAAACAGAATTCATACCAGTGTTATAAAAAAACCTAATGTTACCTAATGGTATCGCTCAACAACGGTCAATAACAACCATTAGGAACGTTCAATAACATCTCCTAGTAACGATTAATAAAAACCCTTGGCAACGGATAATAACGTACCCTTTAACCGATCAATAACAAAACTCAGCAACAGTCAATGACAACCCTTGGCAACAAAGAATACAATTCCCTCGCAACAGTTAATAACAACCCTTAGTATCGGCTAATAACATCTTCTATAAACGGACAACAACAAACCTTGGCTACTATCAGTACAACTCCCTGGAGACGGAAAATAACAGCCTTCAGCAAAGGACAATAACTACCCTCAGCAACGTTCAAAAGCGACCCTTAACAACGGAAAATAACAATCCTTATTATGGGTTGAGAACAATCCTCACCAACGGTCGATAATAAGCCGGACAATAACACCCCAGAAACGGACAATAACAACCCTTAGCGATAGTACATAACATCCCCCAGCAATGGACAATAACTACTATTATCAAAGGTCAATAACAACATTTAGCAGATGATAAAAACAAGCTTCAGAAGCGGACAATAACAATTCTTGGCGATTATCAAGAGCATCTTCTAGAAACGGGTAATGGCAACCCTTAGCAACAATCAGTATAACTGCATAGCAACGGACAACAACATCCTTTAGAAACGATCAATAATAACCCTTGGAAATGCTCAATAACAACCCTTAGAAACTGTTTGTCAAATACACTAGCAACGGACAATCATAACCCTCTACATAGGTCAGTGAAGCCCTTAGCAGTAGCTGAAAACATACCCTAGCAACGGAAAATTACAATCCTCAGCAACGGGCAATAACAATCCTTAGCAACGGAAACTAACAACCGTGAGCAACAGACAATAAAAACTCTCAGAAACGGACAGTAACAATCCTTAGCAAGAGTCAATAAAAACTCTGAGCAACGATCGAAGAAACTTCCCATCAGCGGACAATAACAACCCTTCGCACCCCTCCAAAACAATCCTTATCCTTGTGGGATAACCAGGTCTCGATAAATAGGGGGGGGGGGGTATTCCGTGGGATAAGTGATGTCTGGAGGGGAAGGGGTGGTTCCGAGAGATAGTTGGTATCCCGTGGGATGAGGGCGTCTCGTGGGATAGGGGGGTCCCGTGGGATAATTGGGTCCCAATAGATTGGTGGGTCTATTGTGATAGGATGATCTCGGGGGTTAGGGGGATAGGGGGTGGATCTCTCAAAATAGGACGGGTTCAAAGGTGAGGAAGTCCCGGGGAAGAAATACGATGGACGGACACGCGTCCGGGTTTATATAAGGGGGTTTCTTCCTGGGCTACGAGACCATAAAAAGTGTTGAAATTAACTATCAGCTATTACCCTGCTGTAAACAAAATCCAAAATCTCAATTTTCTTTTTACAGAATTGAGTGAACAGCTCTTCAAGTGTTTTAGCCCAAATCCAAGAAATAGGAGTCCCAGTCCTGAAGCAAATGCCGCTCCAAACAGGAATGTTTGTGTTTCGCCAAACCAAAATAATGTTCAGCGCCAACGAGGCCAAAGAAACACTATAGCATGGCGAGATGGTAGAGAAATTGAAATGAGAAGCCAAGTGGTGATTTATGATGGTCAGGTACATGGAAATTTACACCGACTACCTAGAAACGAAGAAGATCAGAATCAGTCACCACATCCTGGCCTACCGCCACCACTTCAGCAATCACATCCTGGCCTATCACCACCACATCTGCCACATCAGCAACAACATTATCTACACCCATGGGATGAGTTTTTCGACCTTTTCAGCGATTCTAACCAAAGTGGTTCTGGTCGGAGTGATTCTAGTCGGAGTGATTCCGGTCAGAGTGATTCTGGTCGGACTAAATCTGGTCGGAGTCATGCTGAATAATCATCAAATTTTCAGAGTGTGAGAGCTGAATTAGGGATGAAGTATTGTATATGCTTTATCTATACTCAAGCACATGTATATTGTAGGCTGTACTTTATCCATACGTACAGCTATAATATCTATAGTTTTGGCATACTTTATTTATAATTCTAATTTACTTGAACTATACTTTACGGATATACTTAATCCATTCTTTGTCTGAACGCAAGCTATTTGTTACTTCAAACTCATAAATTGATCTGTTGCGAGGTGTTGGTGGATATAACGTCGGCTGTTTTCAAGTGTCAAATACTGCCTTCTTATTGTTTGAATAAAATTGAAAATGGTACCAAATCCGGGTCACTCAATAAAATTTGTTATTTCTAACTCTTTTTAATTCTACAACCTTTTTTTGATACATATCCACAGTTCTAAATAAATGCATAGATTTTCATTAAGTAGTTATTCGATCTATTATCCTGTCTATATATTTATATAAAATATTATGCAATCTCAGATTTGAGTAAAAACCTCTTTTCATAAAGAGGCTTACAAACTTAAAAAATATGGCTTCTTTTGTGGAAGTCATTATGACAAATAGATATTTTGACATACATGTGTATGATTACGACGGACGACATTGTAATGTTTACAATAGAGTGATGTTTACTTGGGTGATTTTATTTTGAAAGTTTCCACAACGAGTTGGAACGAGATTTTTATATTAATGTCAATATACATATGGATACTACAATTAATCTGTAGTCTTTTGGCGCTAGAAATAGATCCAATATTTGAAAATCTTAAAAGAATTTTATCATTTCATCATATTTCCTTCAGTAACAATCGAAAAGAGTATACAAAATCTCTAAATTTACGCAGATGAATATAAAATATTCAGACACTTTTTTATAATATATTTACGAGTTATCTAACAAAACTGAAGTTATTTTAATAAATTAAGTAAAGAGGTGTCATCATTCTCCAGATTTCTCTGAGATAAGTTGATTCTTAAAAGCCTGCTAATAACCTAGAAAACCATAAAACCACGTATTGTTGACACCGTTTAATTCTGCGAATTTATAAATATTCAGAATTACTATAATGCACAAGCACTCTTGATTTTCAAATTTTTATAATAAATGTATATTGTATATAGGAAGTTTTTCTCTTAAAATTAAACTGATCATCAATTTTTTATATATATTTCAAATTGCCACACTCTCACAAATTTCAAGGAACAAATTTGTGTATTTTAACTTAATTTCAGTTCATAATATTGTGGAGTTGTTCAGAAATTCAAAAAAATATCAAAATTACCAGAAATTTCTAAAAAAAATCACAAAAACTACTAGAATTTTTCGTAATTTCAGGTATAGATGCCAGAAGAAAACATTCGGGGAAGTGATTTTAAACATAATCAGAATACCTTGAAGGGTTCTTCGTTATATTTATTTTTGGTTTTCGTCGAACGTGTATTGATGTATTGTTTTACTGCCAACTGATCTTTTGAGGATTTCCGATTAATTTTAGATAAAATTTAATGCGCTTAACGAACTATTATTAATGTAAAAAAAATCATTTAAAGTGTCGTAATTATTTGCAAAATGTATTAAGTAGTTTTCAATTATGACTTTTTCCTGGATGTTATGAACTTAGATAACGTTTAGTATGTTTTCTCCTATTCCTCTTTTTTTCCCTTTTTTCAAGAATTCTTCTTCTTTGCCCTATTCTCAAGAACTTCCCCCTTTCATCATTTTTTTAATTTAATGAAGAACGGAGTTAATAGAACCCAATAAGAAAATTCAACTATTTTTGGCAAAAACTTAATCCGTTCTGATTGAAAATTCTTTGATTATATTTTTGTTTCAGAGTCCATTTTTTTAGTTGACGATTCATCCCTTTGGTTGAAAATTCAACTATTTCGTTGAAAATTCGTCTTACTTTTATAGAAAATTAATCCTAAAGGTTGGAAATTAATCTTTTTTGTATCAAATTCGACTATTTTGTCGAAAATTCGTATCATTGAATTGAAATTTCAACTGTTTCTCAAATTTTGGAATTAATTAATTTTTCAAATTGATAAATTTTCAAATAAATTTTAGGTAAATTTTTTATTTTCTTATTTCCGGCTTGCAAATGCAACAATTTGATAAGAAATTTAACAATTTTGTTAAAAATTGAACGAGGCTAGACTCGAGTTTCAAATATATCAAATCAGAATTTGAAAAAAATATGATTTTCACCGAACTAATTGAATTTTCAACCAAAACAGACGAATTCTTCAAAAAAATGCAACAGTTGATATTTCAAACAGAAATATTTTTAATTTGAGTAAAAAACAGTTAAATTCACCCAAAAATGTGGATTTTTAACAAAATAGTTGAATTTTTAACCATAAAATATTTCATAGTCAAGAAAGAAAAAAATTTCAACCAAACTATAATTTGAGGAAAAAATAACTTTTAATAGAAAATTTCAAATACCTATTTATTTGTGAAGTTTATATATTAATTTGCTTTTAAGTTCATATAAATATAATTTTTGTAGGATTCTTATGAAAATTCAAACCAATTTTTGAAAATTTCAGACGCATCGAAAAAAGAACTAGAAAATTAAAAAAAAATTTCAGGATTTTGAAAACTTTTAGGAAAAATTCAAGTCAGTTAAAACTATATTTAGGATTTGTAGAAGTTTGAGAAAAAACAGTTGCATTTTTAACATAGTCGAATCTCCAAGCCAAATAGACAAAATTTTTAGAACACGGTTGAATTTTCCACGAAGAAATATTAATTCTCAAAGAAAAATATAAAAGTTAATATTTCATAAAAAAAAATTATTTTGAATTAAGAACGGTCGAATTCAATCAAAAAAGAATGATTCTCAACGAAAAATGTAATCGTTTGGTATTTCGACGCAAAAATATTTTTATTTTGAATGAAAGTCAGTCGCATTCACACAAAAAAGACGAATTTTCAACAAAACAGTTGCATCCTCAATTAAAACCGATCCATCTCCACCAACCAGTTGCACTTTCAACCGAAAAAGTTCGATGTTCTACCGAAAGAGATGAATTTTCAACCAGGAAAGATGTTTCATTCAAAAGAGAAGTAAAATGTGAACCAAATTCTTGAAGTTTCAAGCCAAAAAGGCCAATTCTCTACAAACAAACTACATTTCCTACCCGAAATCATGCATATTCAACCAGAATTTAATTTTTAACTAAATATTTGAATTTCTTACCAAAATAGTAGAATTTTCAAACTAATAAGACCAATTCTTCAACCAAAAAGACTATTATTCCACCAAAAAAAGGTTAACTTTTCAACCGGAAAGTATGAAATATCAACAAAAAAGTTAATTTATAATCAGAGTTGAATTTAAAACCAAAAGAGATCAATTTTCAGCCAAAAATTATTAGCTAAATTTGAGGCTCAGGAAACTCATTATCAACAACAAAATAAAAGTTTTTAACATAATAGTCCAATTTTAAACCAAAGAGATGGATCTACAAATGAATAAATTAATTTTCAACTAAGTAGTTCGACTTTCAAGCAAGTTTCATTAAAAAAAAATTTTAAACGAAAAAGAAACAAATTTTCAACAAAATAGTGAAATCAAGCCAATAAAATGGATTCTCAATAAGAAATTTAATTGTTTAATTTTTAACTAAAAACGATGAATTTTTTGCCAAAAATTTACTAGTTAAATTTGAAGTTGAGAAAATTAATTGTAAACTAAAAAAAAATGAATTTTGAACAAAATAGTTCAATGTTTCACCAAACAGTCGAATGTTAAAACAAAAAAGATGAATTCAGAACAAAAAAGTAATAATAGAGATCCGACTTCAAATCAATTAACTTGAAACGAAAAATGGTTAGATTTTATTATTGGTTTGTATTAATTCAGTTCGAACTTAAGCAAAAAAAACAAGAAGAGGGGAAAGTTTCTTGAAAACATGGAAGAAAAGAAGAATACTTCAAGAAAGGGGAGTAGAGGAGAATAGGGTGAAGTATCTTTTTAGTTGCTTCACTTTTAAAGTAAAATAACTGATTCTCTTTTTTAAAAGAATTTCAAATAATTGTTTTTCACGTTCATATTTTCAATTTTTTAAGTCACATTCTGCGTTAACCTCTTCGCCCTATGTTTTTAAAATAAAAATTACTTTTTTCAAATATATTTGAGTTCTGTTGGTTTGATTTTCCAGTACTTTTCTGTTTAAAATATAAATTTTTATCTTGTCGTACAAATATTTTTGGTGAGCCCAGATATTCCCTTATTTTTATCGCATGAAAGTGTGGTTAAATTGATGTTTATGAAGAATATGATTTTTTTTAGTTCAGAGTAGTAATTTCCAAATATTCTTTGTCTTTGTGGTGAAGGTGACGTAGACTATTTACTATGTAACCTTCAGATACAGGAAAAGAAAAATGTGTCGAATGACTTAAGATCTTACAGGTGCTAAACCTAGCTTGTACTCTCAGATATCAAATATCAATAACCTTCTTCCTTCCGCTCTTATCTTATAAATTTGAAGGATAACTAGTTCTGAGTAATTAGATGTTGGTTATATGTAGCAGCGAGTTTATTTAAAAAAAAAAGCGTTTTCAGTTCCCAGTTACTAACTCAATTTTGAAAAAATGAAAATAGCTATCAGCTCATTCCTGATATTCTTGGTTCTCCTAAATCTCATCCGTAAGTTTAATATATATTATCAATATTAATAAGAACTTTGGGAGGTATTTATAATATGGTCGATATACCATTTGGAATTACAAGTATGAAAGAAATTTTCTGAGGTGGTCAGGGCACGGTGAGAAAATGAACGATGAACGACTGAGGAAACAAGTATACCTTACTAAAGTAAATGGTAGCGTATTCAGAGGCAGTCCGAGGAAAGTCTGGTTGGAATATGTGAATGTGACCCTAATTTGAAGAGATATAAAAAGCCATAGAATCACAAGAGCTTGCATGAGGAAATGCATGGACGTAAAGGAAGCAAAAGAGGTATGCCAGGGCAGAAAAGTGTGACCACAAATATTTTATAAGAAATGCATGATGAAGAGTGTCAGTAGAGTGATAGACGCCTAAAACGAAAGACCTTGAATAATAATGGGCCTGCGCGGAGTTCGGCACATGATGACTTTATGAAGCTCCTCATGTAGGGTGATTACTAGAAAGATTGATTCGTGACCTGGGTTGGATATTTTCAAGTCTAAGAATCATTAAAAAATAAAATATAAACAGATTTTTTTATAAACAGATGTTTCTCAGCGAAATCTAGTGCTTACTGTAGTATCTAGTACATATAATGTAAGGAAAATCATGTTACTTTATTGATAATTATAAGAGTATTACTTGTCAATTCACCAAAAATCCACAAATCTCGTGAAGTGTTTTTCTGAAATTTTCTCGCCCCCCCCCCCCCCCTTCCACCGTTATTGATACCGTGAGATTGGCTCCCACCCCCCTTCACAAATCTATTTATTCATCAGAGGCTTGACAGTCGTTCCCCTTTTGATCGTTTTCAACTTAAATGCGAACCGAATGAATAGAATCCAATAAGAAAATCTAACTACATTCGACTGAAAGTTCATTTCTCTCGGTTAAAAAGTCTACTGGTTAATCCTTGGTTAAGAATTCCTCTTTTCCACACCCAGAAAAAAAATTGGTTGAATGAACACATTGTTGGTTGAATCAACCCTAGAATATGGTTATTATATGGACAACAAAAGATTTGGTTGACCTAAGAAAATTTTTTGGTTAGTAAAATTTGGTTGTTACAAGCAAATATTTTGATTAATCCAAATACAACTTTTGGTTGATCCAAGCAAATATTTTGCTCGATCCAAGAGATTATTTTAGTTAATTTAAGTAAGTGTTTTTGCTTGTCTAAGGAAAGAGCATGGTTGATTTAACCAAAACTTGTAGTTCATCTAACCATAAACAACCCAGTACAATGTAGATTGCTAATGGCCTACCATGGAATCGTGTCATTTTGTGTGAATTATCTATTTGTTTATTCAACTACTGAATAGATAGATAAATGAACGTTTATTTTTCTGCCTGCTGGCCTTAAAAACTTGACTTTCTCACACATCCATTTTTTTACAGAATTTTCTTCAAAATAACCCTTAAAACTAACATCTATCCACACCAGCCCCCTGCAACGACTGTATGTTAGCGTTAGTTCACTAGTACGGTCAAGTGAAGCGCGGAGCGCAGATGGCACTGGGAGTCATTCCAGTCTGTTTTTACATGGCAGGCATAGGCAAAATTAGTTATAAATTAATTTAATTGATATTATTCGTAATGACAATCGGTTTTATACATCACGTTATTGATGTTTCATATCTTTTTAAATATTAGAATAATTGTAAGTAAAAAAAAATCATCAAAATCTTTTTTTTAGCTGCGGGAAATATGAAAGGTTTCAACCGTAACATGGAGGAAATGAATTTAAATTGTTTTCAACTCAAGAAATAAAATTAAACTTATAATTATACTAATTTTTATTATTGCATTCCAAAATAGTCTATAAAAATAAAATAAAATATTTTTGCGAAAAATAAGTTTGAAAAAAGCATGGAGAGACAAACAATTTATTTTTTTTATTACATATTATACCATTAAGCCATTTCCCTTTCGGGGTAGGCGTGACTTGCTCGGTTGGAAAATAGTATTGGGTATATGGGTGAATTGGTGTAGAGTATATAGGTATAAGTTAGATAGGTATATAGGTGTAAAGTAGATAGGTATATAGGTGTTAGGTATATATGTTTTACATTGATCTGGAATTCTCGTGTCATTTATTCAAATGACACGTTTATTCCGCAACACTGCTCCGACCCAGGTTGCTGATCAATCTCTCTAGCGATCACCCCAAGTGAAGAGCCTCACAAAATTGTTATGTATGGTTCTCCACTTGGGCCCATTAGAATCCAAGGTCTTTGTTTCAGGCTTCATTCATTCTATTGTCACTCTGTTTACAAACTATTTGTCGCGACACTTTTCTGTCCTGGCATGCAAGCTCTTGTGTTTCTATGGCTTCTTATGTCTCTACGGATTAATGTCTCGTTTACAGATTCTAACCATTCTTTCGGCGGTCTACCTCTGGGCATTCTGCCATTTACTTTACCTTTATACACTTGTTTGGTCAGTCGTTCATCTTTCATTCTTTCAAGATGTCCGAACCATCTTAACTGATTTCTTTCCCATGTGTCAACTATTGTCTCTTTTGCACCACATTCTTTGAGGATTGTCTCGTTTCGGACTTTGTCCATCAGTGTTTTCCCGAATATTATGCGCAGAGGTTTCATGCCGATCGCGTTAATTTTACTCCTGTCCTTTTCTTGACATGTCCATGTTTCGCTACCGTATAGTACAGTCGGTACGAATACAGAATTATGTATGGCCATTTTAGCTTTTTTTGATATGTTTTTATTTGTTAGGATGGACCCTGCTCTACCGATAACCTGCTTACCCTTATTTATGCGCCTATCTAACTCCCCATCTATTTTTCCGTCGCTAGTGAATAGACTACCTAGGTATACGTACTTGTCAACTTGTTCTAATCTTTCATCATTTAGGACAATGTTGCACATTGTTTTCTCACTCTTTCCCTCAAACACCATGATTTTTGTTTTATTTACGTTAATTTTGAGTCCCATGTCCTTCATGCTTGTATGAAGTTTATTCAACATTCTTTGCAAGTCCTCGACTGATTCTGCCATAACAATCTTGTCATCGGCGAAAGCTAACCCACGTACCTTAACTGTTTGGAGATCTACACCTTCTTAGTCAAAGAGTGCAGTTCTTAGACACTTATCCATGAATATGATAAATAGCCACTAGGACATAACGCATCCTTGTTTCACGCCTTGCGTAATATCGAACCAGTCACTCAGTTTCCCGTTTACCCTTACGCTCGCTTTACTACCTGTATATATTGTTTTTATTGCTTGCAGGAGCCCTCCATTTACTCCGTATTCTTCAAGAACTTCCCAAAGTTTACTTCTATTTACCGTGTCAAATGCTTTTTCTAGGTCAATAAATGCACAGAAAACTGTCTTTCCTACTCTCAAGCTTTTTTCTGTGATCTGTCTTAGGCTAAATATCTGATCTGTACATGATCTTCCTGGCATAAATCCACTCTGGACTTCCCATATTTTTTCTTCTGTGATTTCCATTACCCTACGAATAAGTATTTTTGAGTATATTTTACTTACGGTACTTAGTAGGCTGATACCTCTGGGGCATAATTTCTGAAGTGTACCCACATCGAAAATGAAAGTTGTCCGATCGGGCTAAAAATTGGCCCTATTGTAGTCCTATTAGATAGTACTCCTCACACCAAAAATTAATTCATTTTGATAATTATTTATCACAGTGGAGGGGGTACAATTTTGTGTTTATTAAGAAAAGCTTTACTTTCAAACGTTTGTAACTTTTGTCCTATTGCCTTAAACAAAATATCACTTGAAATGTTTTCGATAGAATTTTTCATAAAATTTCTGGTGCTAATAACGATTTTTGAAAAAAATCAAAGTTTGACTCAAATTTTCGAAAATCAAAAATAAATTTGACTTTTTTTCAAACTTGGGCACTTTTTTTGTCTTCAAAATAGTTTTAAAAGAAAGCTGAGATTTTTTCCTATAAGACCTACAATTTTTAGAGTGGCAAATTAATTTGTCTTTGAGCAATAGAACGATACATAAACAAGATGCCGTGATAGGGCCGGTGGCGCGCGATCTCCCCTAGTGCGCTCAGGCCGAGGATCTTTGTGCAACGCTTTAGTGCCAGTTTTTTAAGTTAAGTAATATTATATGCTGCTAGAATAACTGTTCTCTGAATTTTCAGGGTGAATTAACAAACGCCTGAATTACGGTAAGTGTAAAATTAATTGGGAATATGCTTTAAAAATTAGAAGTGAGAATATACATCTTTTGAATTTACATTTTTTTTACATTTACATTTTTCTTCAAAAACCTGAAGGAAAATTTATTGCCTGGGGAGTTTTTGATTTGCTTCGATTTTGCTGAGAATTACGCCTTCATAATCCAGAATGTAGCGCAATGATAATTTAGCTCATGACATGGTGGCTGTTCACGAGTATCAAAAGATAATGGTAGAATACGTGAAAACTCATTTCAGGCCAAGTAAAATCTACTATTTCACTGATGGTACAGGGCAACATTTCAAAAATAGGAGTAGCTTTGTTAATCTCCAAGCCCATGAAGAAGATTTTGGTATCCAAGCTGAATGGCACTTCCATGGAACATCTCATGGTAAGGGTGCATGTGATGGTATAGGAGCGAATATAAAGAGACAAGCAGTACGTTCAAGCTTACAATGTTCTCCGAAACATCACATGCTCACTCTCCATGCTTTGTTTCAGTGGCCAAACAGTAACTGTAAGGAAACCGAAATTTTTCTCAGCAGCAAAGAAAATCATGCCTTAGCCACCGAGTGACTGAAAACCAGATTTGACAAAGCTGTCATGATGCCAGATACATTACAGTACCACGCTTTCATTTCCACTCAAAACGGAAAACTTCAACTCAAGAAGTTTTCGTCCTCTGAGAAATACGACATCTTCTCGAATGGCAAAAAAAAAAACCGCAAAAGAAGCCTGCAAAGAAAACAACTGTTGAAAATATCGCCAAAAAATCGAACCGAAAGACAGATAATATTACCATGTAATATTACTTAACTTAAAAAACTGGCACTAAAGCGTTGCACAACGATCCTCGGCGTGAGCGCACTAGGGAAAATCGCGCGCCACCCGCCCAATCACGGCATCTTGTTTACGTATCGTTCTATTACTCAAAGACAAATTAATTTGCCACTCTAAAAATTAAAGGTCTTATAGGAAAAAATCTCAGCTTTCTTTTAAAACTATTTTGAAGAAAAAAAAAGTGCCCAAGTTTGAAAAAGTCAAATTTATTTTTGATTTTCGAAAATTTGGGTCAAATTTTGATTTTTTTCAAAAATTGTTATTACCACCAGAAATTTTATGAAAAATTCTATCGAAAACATTTTAAGTGAAATTTTGTTTAAGGCAATAGGACAAAAGTTACAAACGTTTGAAAGTAAAGCTTTTCTTAAAAAACACAAAATTGTACCCCCTCCACTGTGATAAATAATTATCAAAATGAATTAATTTTTGGTGTGAGGAGTACTATCTAATAGGACTACAATTGGGCCAATTTTTAGCCCGATCGGACAACTTTCATTTTCGAGGTGGGTACACTTCAGAAATTATGCCCCCTCTGTAATTACTGCAGTTGCTTTTATCTCCCTTTCTTTTGTATATTGGTACGATAATCGCTTTTTTCCAATCATCTGGGACTTTCCCCGTCTCGATACATAAATTTATTAATTCGCACAACCTGTGAGGTATGTACTCGCCACCGTATTTAAGCATTTCAGCACTAATACTGTCTATGCCAGCAGCCTTACCGTTTTTCAAGTTCTTAATTATGACTCGGACCTCAGTGACACAGACTTTTTCAATTGGGTTTTCTAATGCATTATATTCTATGTCGCAGTTTTGTTGTCCTATATCTTCACCTCCTAATAGTTCTTTAAAAGAGTCTTTTAAAGCGTCTACTATCTCGTCTATATCATATAGCATTTCACCTTTGCTGTTTCTCATGCTGGCAAACTCTGTACTCTTACTTTCCTTCAACTGTTTATATAATAGTTTCATAATTCCTTCAAAGTAGTTTTGTATTTTGTTCTCTTCTTCTGTTCTGATTTTTTCTTTACTCTCCTTGACTAGTCGTTTCATTTTCCTCTTTTTGTCTTTGTAATCATTTTTGAGTCTATTTCTCTCCTCATCGCTAAGACCTGTCATGTTTAATGTTCTCTTGTGCGCTTTTTTCTTTTCTTGCTGTGCTGCTTGAATTTCATCATTCCACCACGCATCACCAGACTTTCTTCCTACCACTGCCGTACCACACACTTCAATTGCAGTTTTAACAATGATATCCCGTAATAAAGCCCACGCGCCCTCTATATCTTTATTGCTCGTAAGCGCTTCCCAAGTTGCCCTATCTATGCGTTCGCTTAACTTATTTTGAAACTCTATTCGCACTTCCAGTTTCTGTAAATTTTCAATTTTTATTCGAGCTTGTTTCGTTTTTTCTGTTCTCTTTCTTTTCCATCCCCGGCATAAGTTTATTTTAGAGCTTAAAAGGTAATGATCAGTATTGCATTCGGAACCCCTCATGACTCTTGTATCTTTGACTAGTTCTCTTGGTCTTTCATCCGCAATAACGAAGTCAATTACACTGCGGTTATTTCCTTTACACCAAGTGTACGTGTGGATCATTTTATGTCTAAACCAAGTATTGGTAATAAATAGGCCCTTTTCTAAGCATAAGCTAACTAATTTTTCCCCGTTATAATTTTTTCTTGTTGGATCCCCAAAATTACCTAGCACCCTTTCTGTATCTGTATCCTGGCGTTGGACGCCGACCCATCCGTTCATATCTACATAAACAACAATAATATTATTACCTTGAAATTAAACAACAATCATTCATTGTAAATATAAATATTTTATATTTATACTTGCCACTCCCAGAACAGTGACTCCATCCTCTGCAAAAGTTTTTCGCTCCCACAAAATACCTTCTTAAAAAAAATTTCTCTCGCACACGCCGTGTCCGGTTTATACCACAAAATTTCCCCTTGTGATGGCTTTTTGCCAGGCTATTAGATTTTCTTTAACTTTTGGCACGTAAAAGAAATGGAATTTTTCGGAGCAGCTGTCATAACCTGACTTACATCCAGGGACAATGCAGAGCGTTCCACCCATTCTAGTTATTTTAGTGCCAACTTTTTTATTGATAATATTTTTAAATTTTTACACTTAGATTGTTAACACACAAAACTTATTGTTATTACGAAAAATTAGATAAAATTGATTTTTCAATAGTCTTTCCTATTCTTGCCATGTAAACATAGGCTGGAAAGACTCCCAGCGCCATCTACGCTCCGCGCTTCACTTGACCGTACTAGTGAACTAACGTCGTTGCAGGGGGCTGATCCACACCTTATCTCTGATGCCGCTCGCTCTTATCGCCTTGCCTTCCTCGCTTAGCCTCGCGTCGCACGCATGTCCCTACTTTCTCGCTTTGCCGCGCATTGCCAAACTCTGCCTCCGCGGCTAATATCTAATACTTATCTACTATTTACAATATTTAAAGTTCACTTATATCTACTTCCTCTTCTATTAACAATCTTTCCTTCTCCATTCCTCTTCCTCCTTCCTTCTCTTGTTCTCCATCTTACCCAACACTCCCTTCACCCATGCTACTTCCCTTTCGTCGCCCCTCTGATGCATCAATACCTACATGCTTATCCCACTCCTTTCCACCTCTAGGCAATACAAAATTTTAAATATATGGTCAAAAGTTCAATTATTTTATGAAATATTCAACAATTCGAATGATTTTTTCTTCTTTTTTCACTGGAAAATTTGTTTGGTGAAAATTAAACTATTTTGTTGAACTTCCGTCCTGTTGGTTTCAAAATATATCTCTTCGTAGAATTCTTATCTTTGTTTTTGTTGAAAAATGCAACTGTCTAGTTTGTATTTAATCTGTTTCGGTTGAAAATTAAATTTTTTGTTAAAAATTTGGATTTTCGGGTTAAAAATTCAGTTATTTTGTGAAAAATTCTTGTTTTCGGCTCGAAAAATAAGAATTTGGTACAAAATTCTAGTATTCTTCTAGAAGTTTAACTAATTTGTTAAAAAATCATTACTTTATTTGAAAATTAAGGTGTTTGATTGAAAATTGTTTTTTTTTTTGTTAAAATTTACTTTTCTTAACTAAACTTTTAAATATTCTATTTTTGGTTGAAAATTCATAGATTTTGTTGAAAATTCTTTCTTTTAGGTACAAACTCAATCCACTTGGTTGAAAATTTAACTTTTTGGTGAAAAATGTATGCATTTTGTTGAAAATTCGTTTTTTCTATTGAAAACTAATTTTTTATATAAAAATTCGTCTTTTTCTGGGTAGAAAATTATTCAGCCTGAACGAAAATTCAACTATTTGGTTCGGAATGTATGTATTTTGTTAAAAATGCATTTTTTCTAAGAAAATCAATCTCTTTTAATGAAAATTCAACTAATTAGTTAAAAATTTAAGTAATTTATTGAGAATTCGTTTTTTAAATAGGAAATTCATTTTTAGGTTGAAGTTACATAATTTTTGATCAAAATTCATCTGTATGGTTGCAAATTGAACTACCTTGTTTGAAATTCATTTTCTTTGTCCAAAAATTCATTTTTAAACTGATATTTTAAATATTTGGTTGAAAATTCAACTACTTTGGTTTTAAATAGTGAAGCAAGTCACGTCTTCACTGTAAATTATTCTTTTTATTGAAAATCCGTCTTTTTTAGTACAAAATTATTTGTTTCATGAGAAAATAAATCTTCTTGGCTAAAAATTACACTATTTGGTTAAAAGCTTATGCATTTTATTGATAATTCGTCGTTTTTAATAAGAATTTAATTTTCTTGGATAAAAACTTATCTTTTTGGTACAAAATTTAAATAATTGTTTAGAATCTCCGTATAAAACTCTTGTTTTTGGCTTGAAAATCTAGCATTTAAAATTTTTTTTTCTTTATTAACTAAAAAATCTTTTTTGGTTTAGAATTCGTCTTTTTAATTGGGAAATTCATCCCTATTGGTAGAAATGTCCTCTTTTGATGTTAAAAATAAAACGGCTAAGTTTAAATACTTTTAATTGGAAGTATATTTCTGTTTTTGATATAGTGCTTAGATTGACTTTATATTTTCATAATGAATCCCTAATTATCTATATGTTGTTCAAGTTAAATTCAAATATTGATAAATATTATACATTTGTATAAATAAATATTTTTATAATTAAATATTTCAAGTGGTAACATTACTCTCTAAATCTAAAATACTCTGTCAGAAGTTAGTCATTCGCTATTAGGACATAAAAGTTACTTTATCAAGCGATATTTTATTTTATGTCATTACATTTCAGCCTGTTTTTTGAAACAAAAAGTCATAAACAGCACATTTTGTATTTTAATTTTGGCATTACATTTATTTGTTATTCCTTTTTTATTTAATAACAGTAGAAGTTTGAAAACAGCCGATATAAATATTTATATACAACTTATGAACATTGGAAAGTTGATCAAAGTCACGCTATTATGAAAGATTCCATGATCATTCAGGCCGAGATTTTTTATATCGAGGCAAACATCCGTATGCCAGTTTATTTAGTTTTCAAAGATGACTTATCACAGAAGATAACTGCGATGTATTTCATTTGACACATACAATAGATATAATATTTTAATAATCTGAAAGAATTTTGAAATGTTATCTTGTTTCCTTTAGTGACATCAAAGAGAGTTTGGAAAATTTTTATACCTACGCAAATGACTTTAAAATTCTTCCTGAAAAATTGTTTAAACAATTAATAACAAATTAAATCAACCATACTGATTTTTTAGATTGCCTAATCAGTTTATCTCGTTGCGAGGGTACCGATAATTTGCAAAAAAAGTATTGTTTGAACAAATAAAAGTCTTTGAATCAATCAATAATTAATGAAAAGTACATAATTGTTTTTAATTTGAATATTTAAAATGAGCTACGATAGGAAAACAGAGTGGTCTTAGGGGCATGTATGTATGTTCGAAAGGGTTGACCGGGGGTGGGGATTAATCATACATTACATTCGGGAAGCTGATTTTAAAAAGTTTATATAATTTGACCTGGTTTTTTTTATGTACACCTTCCAGTCTCATATTCGTAAAAATGGGGGTTTTCCTCATGTATTTTTCATGAGAAAAGTGAGGGGGCCGGACCCATCTCATGTTTTCTTGTAAAAAAACTGATTCTTTTCTTGGGTTTTATTGCCTCAAAAATTATTTAAAATTACGCTGCATATCGTGAGGAAGGAAATTATGTTCTTAAGTTGTTTGAAACTTTCATCTGAATAGTTTCTTCAAATCTGAGACATACGGAGAAGCTAACAACACCATTCGATTCTGCCGGAAAAACTACATGAAATCTGTGTATCAGGCAATTTTTTTCACCCAATGTGTTATATGGTTGGAACAAAAGTTATATACCTTGTAGCTAATTGTTTCTTCATACTACGTCACCAATGAAGTCCATAAAAAGTAGTCAAATGCATAAACTTTACGTATTTTGAAATTTCATACAAATTGTTCAAACGATGATTTAAAAAAAAATTGTAGTACATTTTTTTGTTGAAGAAACATCTATTATTTTTTGGGCTATTGGGTTTCAAATGATTTTACGCAAAACTAATTTGTTTGAAAGGCTTGAAAACTTGTAATGAAAAATCAAAGTTTGCTTTTCATTAAAGATTTCATCATTTTCTGCTATGCAACTATAGACTATAAACTATCGATAGTACTTTTTAATTTTGTGAAAGTTTTCTTGTGTTCCTTAAAAAATTTGATTTCTTGGCAGTCATATGGTTCTGCTGATGTTTCTGCGCTGACACTTTTCAATTTAAAACCGTCTACCGTCATGAAATGCTTCGTGTATTTGTCCTAGCGCTTTGACCAATTAGTTTTGCTAAAAATTCTGTAATACTAGTCAATGCCTATTTGAAATCATTCTCCTACTGTTTAAAACTATACACAGTTCTATATTTTTCAAGTTTGAATCACTTGAATTTAAAAATATGTTTTCGTTTATAATAATATGAGGCTTCGATCGGCTTTGAAATCCAGAATGAATCCTCGCAAAGTGAAAATATTGTTAAGTTGTTCAATAATATTTAAATTCGTTACATCGCTCTGTAAATCTAGGCTACTAGGTTAGAAATTTCTTATTCAGATTCAAGGAGTATAATTTTTCGTCCAGTAATACGATTGTTTCAAAATATATTGATTACTATTCATAAGTGTTGAATTTTACTAACAGATATTTTTTCCCTGTACAAAACTTTATATGTATATTTCAAATCTCTTTTTACAGAATTAAGTGAACAGATGCTGAAGAAATGTTTTCTTTGTTGGGGAGGCTCATCACCACCACCAAAGAATAATCTTCCTCCGCCAACCAAAAATAAAGTTCTGCCCCCATTATCGTCAGCTCGATCAGGTGCAATGGCATGGAATACAAATCGTGGACTGGGAACACGAATAATTCGAACAGAAGCATATCGTCAGTATCGCGCAACAAATACAAAATGAACCAGAACAGCTTTCACCACAGCATCAACAACAACAACCACCACCTGAGGAATAACCTCCACTGCAGCATCAACCCACACTTTTGCAAAACAATAGGTTTAGGCAAAGAAAGGTTTATGGAACGAATCTTAATGATTCTGATTCTGAATAATTATTGTCTTCCCAAAATATAACAAATGTATGGCATATAAGACGAGCCCTTACTTTAATGTTTATATAATAATACTAAAGTTTAGACCACGCTGAAAACACCAGTTCTCGTAAGATAACTGAAGTTAAGCATTGTTGGGCGCGGTTAGTACTTGGATGGGTGACCGTTCAGGAATACTGCGTGCTGTTGGCCCGTCGTGGGTGTGGTGGGCCCACATTGGTAGTAAATATCCACCTAGAAACACTACCCGAATCGGGTAGTGAGGCAATGAACTTTCGAGTTCGAACTGCTAATCAATGTATGTATGTAGAAATTAATTAAAGATTAATAAATTATAATAAAATTAAATATCCTAATGAATGTCTCTGATATTTACTTATTTCTGCCATACACTTTTCCTATACTGCAATCATACACTATCTCTACGTCTGACATATTTCGGCTATACCTACTGGCCGTCCAAAAAGTTTAGGCACTGCGATTTTTGTACAGATTTTCGTGAAAATCTCAGCAGAACATTTTTTATTTTAAATATGAGACAACATGCATGTTGCAGGTGAAGGGTTTGCCAATACTGATACAGAGTTTAAAAATTTTCAGATGATTAGCGATTATATGCTCATTTCAGAATACTCAATTTTGAATGGCTGTAAGTCAAAAAAAAAAATTATGAAAAATCTGCAAAAAATATATGGGTTTCGTTGATCCTTTCTGTGCCCAGTGGTGATATTTAGAGTCAAAAATAATCATCTGTTAATAAGTTATTTACAAAAAAGTGGGGAGGTATCATCTCCAGAACTAAGGAACGTACGGAGATGATTCTTGAAGCAAATTACACATTTCTGGCTTCTGACAATGTTGTACGTATTGTCAAGGTGCAAGAAGTTGCACTTGAATATTTAAAAAATTATTTTCTTTTCGGAAAAATACTAAAGGCTTTATAATAATCGAGGCAACCATATCCCTTTTTTGCATGAGAGCTGAGGGACTGTGTAACTGTGTGAGTGTGAGGAAAGGTCGTGTTGCACGTACAACAGTAGCAACAGCAAGGTCCCATGCTGAGAGTGCGGTAGCCTCGATCATCGTTAAGCCTTTTGTATTTTTCCAAGAAGAAAATAAGTTTTTAAACATTCAAGTGCAACTTTTTGCTCACTGGTCATACGCACAACATTGTCAGAAGCCAAAAATGTGTAATTTGCTTCAAGAATCATCTCTGTACGTTCCTTAGTTCTGGAGATGATACCTCCCCACTCTTTTGTCAATAACTTATTAACAATATATTATATTTTTGCAGATTTTTCATAATTTTTTTCAGTGACTTACAGCCATTCAAAGTTGAGTATTCTGAAATGATCATATGATTATTATGCTTTTTCACCGTTCACTCACCCGGAAATAATCGCTAATCATCTAAAAAATTGTAAACTCTGTATCAGTATTGGCAAAACCTGCACCTGCAACATGCATGTTGTCTCATATTTTTAGAATTTTTTTCTGCAGAGATTTTCACGAAAATCTGTACAAAAATCGCGGTGCCTAATACTTTTTGGACGGACAGTAAGCTGAACTTTAGCTATTCTTTGAAACTCGGCTTTTTAATTATTTAAAATTTTATTTGCGAATCAGAGTAGAAGATTCATCAAAATACCTCAAAGGGTTTTATGTTATATTTATTTCTCATTTTCGTCAAGTATGGTTCATAATATTCTTTCACTTCCAATTTACAAATTCATTTGTTGCATAGTTCCGATTAATTTTTGATGAAATTTAATTTACTTTACGAATCATTTTTAATGTAAATTAACGTATTTTAAGTATCGCGATTGTCTGGAAATGTATTAAATTGTTTGTAAATTAAAAATATTATGTAAGAATTCTCCCGGTGGATTTTCCCGAATGTGGTTTTTTCCCGTTTGGTTGTGCTGATACAATACTATACCGAAATTTAACATGGTGAATGCGCAAGAGAATACGGAAGTGGTTCAAAAAAATTATAAATAAATCATTATCAATTTGACTCTAGTGAACAATTGATATCAACGCTTTTATTTTGCTTCGAATGTTCACGCCAAAGTCGTTGAGTGTACAAATAAAAAATGTTTAGCTGAACCAACGATACGTATCCTTGATCCCGCCGCAAAACTCATTGATAACGAGTGAAGTATAAATCTGTATTTGGTATTTTTTTCTGATGACAGTAAAAACTGGAAGTTTCTCTTTCTGCAATTCTAATTTTATATAGGGAAATCACATAGAATGTGCCACCATCTGTAAGGGTTCCTTTTTTGTAAAGCTACCTTGGACCTAAAAATCAGTTCCAATAATATAATATAAGAATCTGACGATAACAATAATGGAATAGAAGAATAGAAATTCTTTTCTTTAATTAAAAAGTACAAAACAGTGTGTGGCAGTGGGGCCATACGACAGAAGTGAAACTTTAAAGACTCATGACTTTTCGGTACATCCTGCAACTTTTCTGAATGTTTCTACGATGACACCATTGCCTTCTACTGAGGAAGTTAATGCCTGTCTAGTACTGTGTGCTGTATACACAGTAGTTACTATTCCACTTCTCTTCAATAATTTAATTATCCATCTGCTTACAGTTTGGGAAGATACTACCTGATGAGGTTGTTTATGTCACATACAAAATATGTCTCGTCTCCAGCTGTTAATTTTCAGTTTTTATATGTAATGCTGTAAAGTTGTTAGAACACATACGTTTTCTTTGTGAGGAAATTTTGTTGTTTTCAACACAGGCTGAGGACGATTAAATGTAAAAATTTAATCCGGTCTTCAATTAAAATTTGTGCTGTATCAATTCGCATTTTTATTTTGTCTAATTTGATTTTTGTTAAGGTTTGAACTCGTTGAGCTGTGGCTAATGCGAGTAGCGTAAATGGTTTTTTAACAAGTGATTCTAACAAAATGTTTTAATTTGGTGATAGTTTTTCCAGATATGACAATACTATATTTGGATCCCAAGTATAGTTGTATTTTGGTCTCTCTGACTTCATTACGGCAGCACCTTTGCAGAACCTCTTGACACTTGAGTCGTTACCAATATCTTCAGGCAAAATATATGATACTGAAGCTTGCAGAACGATAACTATGCAGGGTAGCATATTGCTTGATAGTTTCTAAACAGTTTGCTAGAAAATCGATTACATTTGATAGTAACGCTTGTAAGGACAGAATCCCTTTTCTTGACAGTGATACCACCAAAGTGTTAATGGCTTGTTGCTTGTACAATATTGCATAGCATTTTATTAATGTAACTTACAGCCGTGGTGTTGACGACCCTGACGCGTGGGACAATTGTTGTTGCGACTGAGGGGTCGGGGGTTTGCCCGACCTTAAAAGGTGATAGGGTTTACCTGAATACGAAAGGAAAAGTCTGTTTTGGGGAGAAAGTAAAAGAAAAGGAGAGGGCATTGCAGGAAAATAAATATTTCAGTTATTTTGGAAAACAAAGGGCTGGATGTGGATTTGGAAATTCATCGATTTGCTGTCCAGGAAAAGCTAAGTTGTTTTATTGCTGTACATTTTATTGGACCTTTGTTCCCTAGGAAATGATTCTTTTTTTTCCTTTATGTTTTGGTTTATTCACTGAGCGAAGAATTCCCGTATAGTTCGGGTTTACACCCCAATAGTTCGGGTGGTTTCTCTTTTTTTTTGTTTCACACGAAGGTTTGGTGCGCTTGCTCTACTGAGACGTGCGATCACCCAAACCATTCGGCTGCTCAACCGAAACAGCAGCAACCGAAGTGGTGGGGGGCCCGCCCCAATACTTGGGGAGCTTGCACGAATGATTCAGGAGATTCGAGTCGTCAACCGCGTTGGATGTTGCGCTTTCGACGTTTGCGCATGTTCGCTAATGGCCGTAGCTGATGAACATCAGGTTCTTCCCGAATGTCACTCTTTCTAGGTTATGTCGAATTTATTGTTCATCACTCATATTTATACTAACGGAGCATTCTAAGATTAGGTAAATCACATAATTGAAAACTCGATAATGTAAATGTAGTGCTTTAGGACAGGGTTGAACTGTAATCATCAACGTGTAAGATTTTTAATTGATGCCAGCTGTCTAACGACCTTAATCATTCGTGCCACTACCCAAATCATTCGTGCAAGCTCCCCAAATATTGGGGCGGGCCCCCCACCACTTCGGTTGCTGCTGTTTCGGTTGAGCACCCGAATGGTTCGGGTGATCGCACGTCTCAGTAGTGCAAGCGCACCAAACCTTCGTGTGAAACAAAAAAAAAAGATAAACCACCCGAACTATTGGGGTGTAAACCCGAACTACATGGGAATTTTTCGCTCAGTGTTCAATATTATGAATTTTGATTTAATTGTTTTGTCAAGAGTTTTTCTGTTCGGAAAAGAAAAGACTGAATGGGTGAAGAAAGTAAGAGTCATACTAATGAAATGGCCCGCCGTTTTTGGTATCCCTCTGGCGTTGCTGGAGGGAGCCCGGCGGATGACATATACCTCCAGTTGCGTGGGGATCGACGCCTAATGTAGGTGGTCGTGGTCCTAGCTTCAGGAGCCTATATCTTTTTTAATTTTTAAACAAAAAATTTGATTTTTTTTTAAGTTATTTGTTTACATTTGACAACCGATCAGGCTGGGAGCGTGGACACCGCGGGGTTTTGTGTTTTCCGCTGATTCTCTGGCCCGAAGATTGGAAAGGTACTGCAAGACAAGTTTTATGTGTCGACGGCAGGACTGCCTTGTATATATGAGATGGCGGTCATAGGGGTCAAAGTTTTCGGTGGATCGCTTACACGTGGTATTATGAATTCATAACAATATTTCACAAGATCGGAACATTGTGGCGGAAGAAAGTAAACCATGGTAAACCGCTTTCAGTTGTAAATAACTGATATGTTCACGTTTTTCCTCTTCGCTCCACCACCCATGAGAGCTTAACCCTTTACAAAATACACCCCCGCCCGTCAACAATGCGTCTGTGAATATAGTTAAGTCCTAAGTTTGACCTCTAATTGGATTGACTGCTTTTGGCAGTTTCTGAATCTACCAATCTTGATCAATATAAACCTCTTTGTGTCAGTGACAACCCTCTCCAACTGTCAATAGTCAACCAGAACACTTAGGAGCGAGAAAAAACATCCCTCAGAAGCGGAAAATAACAACCGTTGGCGACTATCAATATTATTGCTTCGAAACAGACAATAACAACCCGTAGCAAGGGTCAATAACAATCCTTAACAACGATCAATAACATCCTCTACAAACGGGTAATGACAACCTTTAGCAACAACCAATACAACTGCATAGCAACAGACAATAACATTCCTTAGAAACGATCAATAACAACCCTCAGAAATATCCAATAACAACCCTTAGGAA
The DNA here is from genome assembly GCA_932195095.1 of Andricus curvator. Lineage (NCBI taxonomy): Eukaryota > Metazoa > Arthropoda > Insecta > Hymenoptera > Cynipidae > Andricus > Andricus curvator. The sequence goes on from CAKNYM010053497.1 coordinate 592,844, forward strand.
CCGCTCATAAAATCAACAAAGGTCAATAAAACCCTTAGCAAGAGCTAATAACAACACCCCCAGCAACGCATGATAACAAAACCTAGCAACGGAAAATAACGACTGTCAGCAACAGTCAATAACAACCCTTAGCAACGATCAATACAACTCCCAATCGGCAGACAATAAAAATCCTTCGCCATGCCCAAAACAATCCTTATCCCCGTGGGATAAGGAGGTCTCGAGAAATAGAGGGGATTTCGAGAGATAGGTGGGGTCTGGTGGGGAGACGGTGGTTCCGAGAAATAGTTGGTATCCCGTGTGATTGAGGCATCCCGTGGGATAGAAGGGGTCCCGTGGAATAATTGGATCCCAATAGATTGGTGAGTCTAGTGGGATAGGGGGATCTCGAGGGATATACAGGGTGAGAGGGATAAGTGAGGTCTAGTGGGATGGGTGGGTCCCGTAGGTTAGGGAGCGTTTCAAGGGATAGGGGGTTGATCCCTTACAATAGGACGGCTTGAAGTGTGCGGAAGTCCCGAGAGAAAAGTACGATGGACGGACACGCGTCCGGGTTTATATAAGAGTTCTGGCTCGGAACTACGAGACCATAAAAAGTGTTAAAATTAACTAACAGCTATTAGGGATACATGGGGTCAAATGTGGACAGGGGCAAAACGGGACAATGATTATATCTCCTATGTGGAGTGACGCCATCTACTGGAAGTTGTAGGAAGTTCGTTTTGAGTCGTTCCCGAGATTTTCCATGTCAATTTGTTATGATTTTGTTGTTATTTTCCAAGTCGTGAGACGCATGGATTGCTTTCGTGCCCAGTCATAATTTTGACTGATTTTCAACAAAAAGATAGTAATACAAATGTTTGTTTAATTAAAATTGCTTTAGCACCATTTCTTTGTGTACTTAATATCCTAGGAACGAAAGATATAAACATCAGTCACCACATCCTGGCCTACTGCAACCACTTCGGCAAACATCCTGGCCTATCACCATCACATCAGACACCTTAGCAACAACATTATCTACACCAACGGGATGATTTTTTGGACCTTTCGAGCAATTCTGATCGAACTGATTTTGGTCGGAGTGATTCTGATAGAAGTTATTCTGGTCGGCGTCATTCTGAATAATCATTAAAATTGCAAAGTGTAACAGCTGAATTAAAGTTGAAGTATTGCATATATATACGAATATACTTAATCCATTCTTTGTCTGAACTCAAGCTATTTGTTACTTCAAATTCATAAATTGATCTGTTGTAGAGTTTTGATTAATTTTAAATGAAATTTCATGTGCTCAACTGAATATTTCAAATATAAAATAGAGTATTCGAAGTTTTTTGATTGACTAGAGAATGTGCTTAATTGTTTGTAAATATAAATATGTAAGACTACTCCGTTTTTTCACGATCTGGTTTTTCCTGGCTAGGGTGTGCTAATACAGAGCCGTACCGAAATTCGGGAATGTGGACGCGCAGGTAAATATGAGAGCTATTTCAATATTTCATTTTATAAACCTTTATTAAATTGACTTTAGTGACTAATTAATTGTCAGCCTTCTATTTCACTCCAAATTATCAAGCAAAATTCAGTGAGCGTAGCAAAAATGTTTTCTATGAGCCTACAGACACTTCGTTATTTTTAAAGTAAAACATGTAAGGTAGAATATATTAAGTGTGTAAATCATTTTTATTTTTAAATTTTGAAGAAGTGACTTCTAAGATTTGTTATATTGGTGGTGGAGGTGACGTCGGCTATTTTCAAGTTTCAACATTGCCTTCTTATTGTTTGAATAAAGTTGAAAATGATACCACATACCGGTCATTCGATAACATTTTTGATTTATAATTCTTTTTAATTCCATAACCTTCTTTTGATACTTATATCCACAGCTCTAAATAAATGCATACATTTTCATTAAGCTATTAGATCTATTATCCTCTCTTCATATTTATATAAAACATTATACAATCTCAGATTTGAGTAAAAAAACTCTTTTTATAGAGGCTCAGAAACTTTAAAAAACGTTCTTTTTTGGAGGTCATCATGAGAAGTGAATATTTTGACACACATGTATGTTATTCCGACGGACGAGATTGTAATGTTTACAATGGAGTCATGTTTACGTGAGTGACTTTATTTTAAAAGTTTCTATTACAAGTTGGAACGAGATTTTTATAATAATGCCAATACACATAAGTCTGATATAACTAATGTGTAGTTTTTAGCGCTAGAAAATATCCAATATTAAAAAATCTTAAAAAGTTTTTAACATGTAATTTTGTTTCTGTTGGCAACAATCGAAAAAAGTTCGGAAAATCTCTAAATTTGCGCAGATGAATATGAAATTTTTTCAGATAATTGATCAAAATATATTCACGAATTATTTAACAAAGCTGAAGTTATTTTAGCATAGGTGGTCGAAATAAGCACACAAAAATAACATTTAGAGGTCGCTGTGGCGATATCTGTGTAAAAAAATTGCCTTTTTAAATTTTGTAAAGCTTAATTTCCTAAATGCACAGAAAAAACAAAAGGTAAAAAGTATTTCAGTTGAAAGTGCTGGGGGTAATCTCGGCATGCAAAAAACTAAAGATGGGCAAGGTTAAAATAAAAGATCACCAAATTTTCGTTTTAGCCTTACCGATCTTCATTTTTTTTGCATTGCGAGATTAACCCCAGAATTTTTACCTGCAACGCTTTTTACCTGTTTTTTCTGCGTTGTAACTACTCAGTCTCTCAAAATGCAGGACATTCTTTATTGATGTATCACGCAATCCTCAAATTTTGTTACTCAGTAAAAAAAATGTAAGTGGATATTAACACCCGTAAGGTTGTGATTTTATGATTAGGTTGAAATTAAGAGGTCAAGTTCATCCTCAATTTTTTTTATTATGAAAAGTGCAGAAAATATTCCTTTCATCACACAAATCAATTTCTCATATTGAAGAAAAATTTAAGTAATTCTTTTCTAAGAATTAAAAATAGTTTTTCAAAAAATTAAATAATCGATTAATTCAACCAGTTTACAGTCATTTTTCCCACCATATTTGACTATGATTTTCCCATGTATTTTGGCTCACTAAACACGAAAATCATACTTAAAAGCTTTTTTATGGAAGCGTTTACGAGATATCAATGTTCAAATTTTTCTTTCAATTTTCAGAGTTGTTCCGACGTTTTTCAGTATATCTCGAGTTCTAACTGACCGATTTACCTGAACGGTAATTCAAATTGAAGGCACTAAATCCTCTACAACTTTCTATTCTAAAAATTTTAGATCAGCCCAGTAGTTCAGATGCTAGCAATTTTAATAAGTTGGCAAATATTTGCGATTTCTATTCTTCCCAGGACAATATGTGAATTTTCGACCTCGATTTTTGCCAAAAAATACAACTTTCCCAACTTATTAAAATCGCTAGCATCTGGGCTGATCTGAAAACTTTAGAATAGAAAGTTGTACAGGATTCAGCTGCCTTCAATTAGAGTTCTCTTTTAGGGGGGATTTCGAACATTGATATCTCCAAAACGCTTTCATAAAAAAAATGTTGTGTGTGATTTTCGTATTTAGTGGGCCAAAATACATTAAAAGACTCATATTAAGATGTGGTGGTAGATGATGAGGGTCCATATCATCTCACATGCGGCAAGTCTCTCTGCGGCAAGTCACACCTGCGGCATCTCTACCTAGCGGCATCTCTCACCAGTGGAAAGGGGACCAATATTATTTCTGTGGCTAGTCACAGGGGTGCCTTCCCGCCCCCACGAGACGTTGGAAAAGGGGTAGCGGGTTTGACCAACATTATTTCTTTGGCCAGTCACAGGGGTGTGGTGAGAGATGCCGCAAAAATGTCAATTTTACTGTGAAAAATGCCGCGCGGGAGAGAAGCCGCTAGATAGAGATGCCGCAGTTGTGACATGCCGCAGAGAGACTTGCGCATGTGAGATGATATGTCCCCGATGATGATGCTTGCTGTAGAGATTGATCAGCGACTTGGGTTAGAGGAGTATGGTAGAATGAACGTGTTATTCAAATGAACAACACAGGAATTCTAGATGAATCTAAAAAAACTCACCCCGCGCCCTCACCCCCTTGCTTATTTTGACCCAATTAATTAAATTTTCAATTAAAACAGAGCGCTTGAAGCGAGCCATCCATATTTTAAATTCTGAAGTAAAAATTTAATTATAGACAATTGAATTAAAAAGAATTAATTTCTAACAAAAAATAGTTGGATTGTCTTATTGGTTTCTATTAATACAGTTAGCATTTAAGCAAAAAAAAAACAAGAAAAAAGGGAATTTTCTTGAAAATGTGGAAAAAAAGAGGAATACTTCAAAAGGGGGAAAAGGGGGGGAATAGGGGGAAGAGTGTGAAATCTGTACTAAGTTGCTTTAATTTTAGAATAAAATAACTGATTTTCTTTCTTAAAGTATTTCAAAAAAATGTCTTTCACATTTATATTTTCTATATCAAAACAGATTAAGTTTCAACTAACTAGTTGAAGCGAATTGTTGAAGTTTTAGGCCAAGAAGGCTAATTCTCTACAAAAGAATTAAATTTTTTTCCCCCCTATTTTTAATTTTCAACCAAAATGTAATTTTTGACCAAAAAATTGAATTTTCTACCAAAATAGTAGAATTTTCCAACTAAAAAGACGAATTTTTAAGCCAAAAAGGCCATTTTTCCACACAAAAAATGTTGAACCTTTAACCCAAAAATATGAACTATAAACCGAAAAGTTACTTTTTAACCAAACAGTTGCATTTCAAACCAAAAACGATCAATTTTTAACAAACAATTAATAGCTTTCAAAACTCAGAAAATTGATTTTCAACAAGAAAATACGTATGTTCAACAAAATAGTTAAATTTAAAATCAAAGAGATGGATCTTTAAATATATAAATGGATTTTTAACAAAGTAGTTCGCATTTCAACTAAGTGGTTGAATTTTCAATTATAAAGATTAATTTTCTTTAAAATAAGGACGATTTTACAACAAAATGTATAAATTTTCAACTAAATAGTTGAAGTTCCAACTAAAAACGATAAATTCTCATTTAAAAATCGAATAGTTAAATTTTCGGTTAAAAAAATTAATTAAAAAAAACGAATGTTTAACAGAATAGTTCAATCTTCAACTAATAACATTTATGTTTGATAAAATACTTCAACTTCAACCAAGAGATTGAATTTTCAACTGAAAACGATCAATTCTACACAAAACAAATTCTATAACAAAAGCCTATAACAAATTTGCAGACCTTTTTTGGTTGAAAAACTTTTGTCTTTTCATTTTTTTCTTCTCTTCTGCGGTTTTCCAAAAATTTAATTTTTTATTTTTAATGCTATTTTTACTATTGAAACAGAAACTGTACTTCTATCAGAAAATTATTTATGACAAATCTGTACAGCTCTTTTTTGGATTTTTGTCTATCAATTTTTTCATAGGCTGTGGAGTTTTTCCAAAAAACTAATCTTTTTATTGTTAATGTTATTTTTCACGATTGAAACAAAAACTACGCATTCTATCAAAAAATGTTTAATAAAAAATTTGTAGCTCTTTTTGGGTGAACAAGTTATGTCAGTTTATTTTTTATTGTAGCCTGTGTTGGTTGTCTAAAAATACAGTTTCTCTATTTTTAATGCTGATTTTTGCGAATAAAAGAAAAACTAAGCATCCTATCAAAAATTGATTAATAACAAATTTGTAGCTATTTTTCAGGCGAGCAACTTTTGTCCATTCATTCTTTCCATAATTTTTGTCGTTTGTTCAAAACATAAATATTAATATTTTCAATGTTATTTTTTATGACTTAAACAAAAACCATGCAACAAATTTAAAGCTTTTTTTGGGTGAACAACTTTTGTTTCACTATTTTTATCGTAGCTTGTGTCGTTTGTCAAAAAAATTTATTTTCTTAATTTTGAATGTTGTTTTTTAAGAATAAAACAAAATTCACGCATTGTATAAAAAAATGCTAATAACAAATTTGTGGGTGTGAGTTCGGATTCGGCTCCGTATAGAATTCTTTAAAGTGGGGTACAACTTCAAAATTCAAAATGGTTAAGCCTTCAGTTGTAAACATTTAAAATCAAATAATCATTTTAATTGGGAATCATCAAAAATGATTTTCCCCCACGAAACGTTTGTAAGTTAAACAACTTTCAACTTTGTTTAAAACTAAAAATATTTCCAGTTACCAAGAATTGTGTTATTAAAAGTTTTTACACTGAAAAATTTAAAAATGTCAATTATTTCAAATAATCTTAATCGTTTACAAATTAAAAATGTTCAAATTGTTGATTGATACTTTTCCAAATTCCACTATCTCACTTCTAATTGCGTAATTAAAAAAAAAACATATGACAGGGTAAAATAAAAAATTCAGGGTTCAATATAAAAATTCAGAATTCTAATAGTTCGAGGTTTATTTATTTTGATTTCAAACAACATAACTTTCATCTTTTCAATTCAGAATTGTTTAATTTTCAACACTTTCTTTAGAATTATTACTCATTTTTGACATTTTTAAATCAAATTTTTTTCTTTTTCTTATTATTGAATGAAAAATCCGACAATTTTTGAAATTGCACAATTTCAAACTTTTTAATTCTAAACTGTTTTTTTGCAAGTTGAATTTGAAATGTTTCATGTTGTGGAACCTTTTCAAATCGAAAAAGTTGAATTTTCAATGTCAAGTTCTACACTTTTCTCATTTTGGAGGCTTGAATTTGATAAATTATTTTCATAATTTTTCATGATTCTGAGTTTCTTCTGAAGGCATTTGATTTAAAAAATTTGAAATTCAAATCTTTCAATCTGGAAAGTGTGCAATTATGAAATCTTCCAATTCGGCATCCTATGATTTTGAAGAATTTAAATTTATATCTAAAATTCAATTTATAACTGACTATCAAGGCTATTGATATAGAATTTTGTAACTATGGAAGATTTAATAGTGAAATTGTCTTTAGATTTTTAATATTTGAATTGGAAACTATTATAGATTCGGAATAATTTCAATTTGAAATTGTTGAATTACTGAAGCTATCAATTAAGCATTGCTGTGTTTCAGCAGCTAAACTTTCAATATGAACATAAAATATCTCAGGGTGGTATCTAAATACAAAAAAAAATTTCTAGTAAATTTTCGGTTATCAAATATTCTTGCAGGTCAATAATGATGCTTATGCTTAATAAAAAAAGAATCAAAAATTCTATTGTAACTGCACTGAAAAAGATTTTAAGAGTCGATATGAAAAGTGTCAGAAATCTTCATAGAATATATTATCCGCTCGAACCTACTGCATGTTTGCTGTTGGGAAAAAATTTGATTTTTTATTTTTTAACTTGAAAGCGTTCAGAGAAAAAAAACCTAAGGCTTGATTTTAGTAAAAAAAAAAATTATTATTATTACTTTTATAATATATATGTGATAATTAGTAGCCTAATTATTGTAACATTTTCCTATTTAAAAATAACAATTTATTTTCTAGTCTTCTGTTTCATATCTTGCGTTGTTTAGCTGCCAATAATTTGAATTTTCGATTTTTCAATATTGTTTTCGATGTTAAAGGCGATTTTGTACGACTTTTTAAAAGGGATAATATATTTTTCAGACTTTTTTCATATCTTATTGTCTTGTATATATCGCATAGTTTGGCTATGAAATAAAATTGTTATTGTTTTTTTTTAAACGTAATCACGATTCAAACAAATATCAAACGCCGTATTACATACAAGATAATCTCAAGCAAATCTGCAGATCTTTTTTATATGAATAATTTTACTTCCACCATTACTCTTGTATCTTGCATAGTTTGATATAGTGTACATAAAAAATTGCAATATAATAATATAGTAATCAAGAGATGGTATTTTGTCGACCAGGGATCCCTCAGTACAAAAGCATAACGTTTCCGCAACACATCGGTTGCCCTTTTCAAATATAAAAGATGGGTACTTTGACCCTAGAGTATAAAATATATTTGATAAAGGAAGTGAAGTCTGTGGTAGAAATTATAGTATATAAAGAATTTTGGTGTAGTATGAAAGAAAGGTATACCTGTATATGTCGTTTGAGTAAAAAGAGGTTATGTTGACATTATTCGTTGCAGTTTTGCGTTGTTATAAAAGATATATGAAGTCGTGGATTTTAACAAAATGTTGTGTACAGTATAGGAAGATTGATTATACTTGACTCCGCCTGTGAGACGAAAACAGGATTGTAAGTAAATAATTAAAAATGTGTTTGTTGTGATCTAAGTCATTTCTATGCCGTCTCACAGGCAGAGTGGGATAACAAGCGTAAGAAATAGAAGACAGCATTATATCGCTGAGATAGGTAGTTGTTCTCGATACAATTAGATGGTCTCGTTCATTTATATAGTGACCAGTGGCGCTGGGTGTTGTTACATTTCTTCGCTCACTCACTCGAACAAGGGTATCGTGGGAGTGAATGAGCGAGAACATGAAGTGATCGGCATAGTCACCGAGTAATTGAACGTATCCCCTAAAGGTATTTACATATTGATATGTTCAATGATTATTTTAGGAAGAGTTAGTATAAAGTATAAGACTGTTGTAAGTGCCACTAATACCATCCAAATCTGATCTCAAGTTAACAGTGTTGTTGTTCTTGACAATATGGTACACAAAAGTGTGCTTTTCTTCTAATGAATGTTTAGTTAAGGCGGTTTTGTTAATTGTTTTATTTTTTGGTTCGCATGATTTTTTGTGTTCTTTTATTCTAAACAATAAGTATCTCTTCGATTGTCCAATATAATGTTTGCCACAATCATTGCAAGTGACTTTATAGACAGTGTTGGTACATTTCTTGATAGGAATTTTGTCTTTTTGGTTTGTGAAACAATTAAGGGTCTCTTTCATTGATTTCAATAAAATTTTAAAATTGTATTGTCTGAAGAATCTAGTAAAAAATGTTGATAGTAATGGACAATATGGAAGTGTAATATATTGATCTAGATTGAGATCTTTGTTTTATATAGTGTTATTGTTGTTACTAAAAATTGTATGTAGATGGCGTTCTATCTGTTTATCAAAGAATTTATTTGGGAATCCATTAGACTCAAGGGTTTCTGTTATAATTTTCAAATTAGATTCATGGATTAATTAATTACGCTAATTTTGTATGGAGGGAAAGTTATAGATTTATAGTTAGTGTAGTGACCAGACCAAGTACTTTTTCTGTACCAGTTGGTAAGAATTTGGCCGTTATTATGAATAATGGTTACATCTAAGAAGTTGATTGTTCTGTTAATTTCTTTTTATATAGTAAATTATAGTAGTTTATGATATTTGTTAAAAGAGTCTTTGAAATTATCTATTAAATCCTTGTGAAGGCAAGATATAACGCCGTCGACGTATCTGTAAAAAAATAGGAGTTTGTGAGGTAAGAATCAATTTAGAATCTCTCTCTCTAGTTCTTCCATGACGAGGTAAGACACAGATGCTGAAATCGGGGATCCCATGGGGACCCCGAAAGTTTGTCTGTAAAATTTTCCTTGAAATACGCAATAGGCATTTTTTAAACTGAAAGCTAGGAATTTGATGTAATATTCAAGTGGTAAGTTTGTGTGTTGTTTAATTTTATCCCAATTTTTCATGACTGCATTTATGACAAGATCGTGAGGAATATTAGTATATAGTGATTTTACATCCAAGGAGAAGATTTCAAACTCATCTGGGATTTTATATTTGTTGATATTAGCAACAAGGTTCTAGCTGTCCTTAACTGATCTAGATGTTTGTCCTGAAATATGTTTGATCGGGTTGCTAAGATACTTCGAGATGTTATGTAGAGGTGAGTCTATGAAAGAAATAACTGGTCTTAAGGGATAACCCGTTTCGTGGATTTTAGGCATACCATAATATTTAGGTGGGTAGCCGTCAGTACATTTAAGTATTCTTGACATGTCAGAATTATTCAACCCGAGTAATAAGATTTCATCTACCATCTTGTTGAGATCAGATTGGAATTTACTAGTCGGATCTCTGTTAACTTCATTGTAGGTAGAGGTATCATTAAGTAATTCAAACGATTTTCGTATGTAATCACTACGATTCATAACCACTGTTACATTTCTTTTGTCGGCACGTGTGATTATGATATGGTTGTGTTCTTTTAAGAAACTTTTAGTTTCTATTGCCATACTGAGTTCTTGAGAGATGTATCTTTTTGATTTCTACTAGTATAACATCGTTGTCAATTGAAAGCAAGTTCTGATCTAAAAGTATTCCTTTTGTCTTCATCAATAAAACGGATTTTTTCTTCTGCATTACATAATGTTGATTCTATTATAAAGGTTTTGTTATAAAAAGGTAAGCAGTGATTTGAGCCAAGACTCAAGAAGTATTCTATATCTTTAGGTAGGGTATAGTTAGTCAAATTAAGAATCCATTTAGGGTTGGTGTCTTTAGATTTGAGTTTGTGGCCGTAGTAGTGTGTTTTTAACCAGTTGAACTTCGAAATAGATTTAGTGATAACAAGTTTGCCTAGTTGGGATAGCCTGGTTTCTTGAGAATTAAAAAATGAAGTGGAAATGTTGGTATCGAGTAAGTTAATGAGTTTTTGTTTTAGATTATTTAAACTAAGTACCACCGGCCCTCCACGTGCACAGTTGGGCAAGTTCACAGTTGCTCCGTGCACAGGTGTACGCCTCGCAAATTGAGACATGCACAGTTAGGAGTGCACCATCTGTGCACGTGAACAGATGAGAGTCTCCCATCTGTGCACGTGAACTGTTACTAGGATACCACCTGTGCAGGTCTAAATTTCGTTGTGCGCAGTTGAGAGTCTCCCATATGTGCACGTTAACCATTGCTAAGGTACCATCTGTGTGGCCAATAACGTGCACAGTTGTACCAGTGGCCACCGACGTGCACAGATGGGCTCGTGCACAGTTGCTCTGTTCACAGTTGTATGTCACCCACTACAGACAGACACCTTGGTAAACTTCTTTATTTTCTGACTCAGGCGTCTCGAAACGTGGATGTTTGGTGAAAACCGACAAAGTCAAATTTTACCTAAAAATGATCATTAACTGTCATTAGAATGAGATTGTAAAAAAAAAGAATTTTCAACAAAATGGTAAAATCAAACCAATAAAATGGGGACTCAATAAAAAATTTAATAGTTAATTTTTTAACTAGAAAATATTAATTTTGAGACAAAATTTAACCAAATAGTCGAATTTTGAACCAATCAAGATGAATAATAGACTTTCGAATTCAAAAGAATTAACTTTTAACGAAAAACAGTTAGATTTTCTTATTGTCTTCTATCAATTCAGTTCGCATTTAATAGCATACAAAAATAGTTTGAAAAGTATAAAAAAGGGGAAGTTTCTTGAAAAGATGGGGATAAAGAGAAATACTTTGGAAAGGGGGGAAATAGGGTAATAGGTCGAAAAGTTTGAAGTCTGTATTCAGTATTTTACTTGTAAAATAACTGATTTTCATTTTTTGAAGTATTTAAAAAAATTGTTATTTATATTTATATTTTCTATGTTTAACTACACATTCTGCGTTAACCTCTCCGCTCTATGTTTTAAAGAAATTACTTTTTTTACATTCTCATTCTAATGAGAAGGTATTGGTTTTATGTAAAATTTGACATAGTCGGTTTTCATCAAATCTCCACGTTTCGAGACCCCCTGAGCTAGAAAAAACGATTTTTACGAAGGTGTCTGTCTGTCTGTAGTCTGTCTGTCTGTCTGTCTGTCTGTAGCCACGATAACTTTCGAAAGAATGATCAGATTTGATTGAGCTTTGGCACACTTTTTTATGGCCCAAAAATAGAGAACGAGTTCGTTAACCAGCTATTTTGGATGAAAATCCAAAAAGTGAGCACATTTTGAAAATTTTTGAGACCACTTTTTTGGAAGATTTGAAAATTCTATGTGCGGTTATTAGTAGTACGCAAAATGACGAACAAAATATTCTTATGACTTTTCGTGATAAAAAAAAAATTACTGGAGTTATAGCATTTTCAAAATTCCAAAAAACAAACGAAAATGAACATTTTAAGCCGAAAAACGCACGATATGAAAAAAAGTCTAGAGGAGAAAAACGCTGATTCCTGAACACCCTATAATATTTTCATAACAACTTTTTGAATTTTTCGAAAAATAAAAAATTCAAATTTTGATCGCACAAAAAATTAATGAAAAATCAAAAAAGCCATTTTGCTGTAAAACTATGCAAGATACCAGAAAATATCATCTCACCAAAATTGTGCACCTAAAAAAGATCTACAAATTTCTTATCATTCACTTTTTGATATGACGCGTAGTTTTTGTTTTATTCGTAAAAAACAGCATTGAAAATAGAAAAATCAAATTTTCAGACGAATATTACCAGCTACGAAAAAATGACCGAAACAAAATTTGTTCATCCAAGGAAGAGGTACAAATTTATTGTGACTCATGTTTCGATAGGATGCGTGGTTTTCGTTTTATTCGTGAAAATAACATTGACAGTAAAAAAAATCAAATTTTTGAAAAAACAATGCAAGGTACGAAAACATATAAATGAACAAAAATTGTGCATTTAAAAAAGACTTACACATCCGTAATCAATTTTTGTGGTAAGAATATATTCAAAATGAAAAATTTAACTTTTTTGATGAACGGCACAAGCTAAAATAAAATGTTAACTAATAAAATTTGTCGCCTGAATTATATCATTACTTTTCATTTGAAATCAAATACAAATTTAGTAATTTGTATATGAAGAACATATAACACGAAGCACAAAGTGCGCGCTCAGTGTATTTACCAAATCGCACGCCGTAAGTGCGCTCAAACTTTTTTGTTTCTATCATACGGTTCAAATGATTTTCAAATCAAATATCGAGCGCGAAGCGCGAGTGTCTGGATGAGAATGTGTTCCTTCAGGTCGATAGAACCTTGAGTAAATAAAGTTCCTTTTCAGTCTAAAATAAAAATAAATTTAACAATCACTTAATATGTAGAGGTTTTGATAATTTTTTATATTTGCAAACAAACTTTTTCTTTTCATCGATGTCGAACACGAAGTTCAAAAATCTAGAGGAGCCTAGCGTAAAGCGCGATGCAAATACGCCCGAGCGCGTAGCGCGAGGTGAATACATAATCGAACGCGAAGCGCGAGATCCAACAGTCGCGCGCCCTAGGCGCGCTCAAACTTGCGAGCGAAGCGAGCCGCGCGCGAAGCGCGCCATGAGAATGTACCCGCGAAGCGGGCAGATTTTTTATATTAATTTTAGTTTTGTTAATTTGATTTTCGAGTACTTTTCTGTTTAAAATATAACTTTTTTCCGTGTACTACAACTATTTTCGGTGAGCCCAGATATTTCGTTATTTTTAACACGCACTGTTAAAAATAATATTAAATTTAATATATATTATAATAAATATAATATATTTAATATCAGATAATTCCATTCTACACAAGTTCAAAATAAGCTTCGCAGTAATTGTCGATTCCAAATAATAAATCATGACACCTTCTTTCAGTTAACCAAAAATAAAATTTTATTTAAAGTCGAAAAGTTCGATTGAGCAAATAAATAACAGACCTAACCTTCAATCAACTATACTCGCATTCTAGATTATTAATATAGTTGCGAATATTTGACAAGATTCAAAGAAATGAAAGCACTCTGAGCTTTCACGCACACTGCTATAGTACTTGTATATTAAATTTAATACACATGTATATTAAATTCAGTAAAAAAATGTATGTTAAATTGCAATAGCGGTAATGCATATCTGCTTCACACACATGTACATTAAATCTCATACAGATTTTTCTAACAGATCGAACAAAATAAGGCTTAATTGTTCAAGTGTTTAAATAACTTTTTTCTAGTTTAAAGCCGGAACTACAAAATATTCGTTATCTTGGTGGTGAAGGTGACGTAGACTATTCACTAGTTACGCAAGACTGTCTTCCTATTGTTTTGATCAACCTGTAAATGTTTCAAAATCAGTTATTTTTCTCTATCGAATTTTGCATATAAGTCTGTGACGCAAGTATTTCATCAATTTTTCAATCGAAATAATATTTTCAATATTTATTACCTTCATAATGTAACCTTAAAAGATAGCGAATAAATGAAGTTCCGAATGACTCAACGTATTAAGGGTACAAAACCCAGCTTGTACATTCATATGTATATCAAAGATGAATAATCTTGCCCCCTTCCACTCTTCTTTTATAAATTTCGAAAGTAAGTTATCTTGAGTAATCAGATGTTGCTTATATATAGCGGCGAATATATTTAAAAACTTGCCCTTTTGAGTTCCCAGTCACTAACTTTATATTGGCAAAATGAAGATTGTTATAAGCTCTGTATTCCTGATATTCTTGGTGTTCCTGAATTCCATTCGTAAGTCTAATATATACTATTAATATTCATAAGAACTATTAGAGGTATTTATAAAATGGTCAATATGTAAAATATACTTTTAATTGAGTCTACATAATTTTTACCTCAATTTCTTGAAAGAAATCTTTTTATTTAAAAATGTTTGTAAGAAGAATAAACTAAATATGAGCAATTTCAGAAATTTGAAAAATTGTTTGGATTGTTTCTTTTTCCTATTCGTGAAAATCTAATAATTTAAATAGATTGGTTTTCAATCACTCACAAAAATTAGATCTGGGCACTACGGTATTTTTCCTTCTTTAATATTCATAATTTACATATTTTCAGGTTTTTAAAGAATGCAAAATTTTCATATTTATACATGATATATGTTTAAAAAAAAATTTATTTGGTTATTTTTTTAAATGTCTTCCCGGTACTTATTGGAAAATAAGGTTGCCAATGGGATGAGATATCAGTAAAAATTAATTCGTTAGCAAATAAAATGCTATTGATATTATTTTGAGGTGTTAAAATTGTATCCATTGATGGCAGGTTCGGTTCTACAGTGGACATTCAATTCTACACCGCGAATCAGCATAGAAAGATGTTTTTATACGTACTCCTAAATAATATTTTATACCGATGCTACACGGAAAAAATTTATGCGTGAAGAAGTCACGAAATTGTAGCTAGGTCTCGGATACGAGATAAAAAAATGAAACATTAAATCCTTATTTCTATGAGAAATATATGGATAAATTTCGAAGTTTCTTACGAACAGTTCGAATTTCCTACGAACAGTTCCTGAAAATTTCAGACTGAAATAAAAAGAGGAAAAATTTTATTTGTGCGATTTAATTTTATATTAATTTATAAATTCGCAACTCAGAAGATTCGAACCTCAAACACTGCTGACTCACCAGTTTCTAAACATAAACCAGGAGTGCGTAAACACGCGCAGCCATCGAGGCCAAACAAAATAGGTATTATAAAACTTCTAGCCACTCATCCGACGGGCTCGAGATACACATACGAGTGCACACACGCACCGCGCGTGTGTGCGTGGGCCACGTACAAGGAGACTTAGTTTCGAGTTCCCAGATTTGTCGGGCAAGCTCGTGAGTGCTCTGAGAATCTTTTCTCAATCACTCGTAATATTTTTGTAATTATTCACGTAAAAAAAAAGTGATGAACCGTTTTAGAATTTTCACATCGAGTTCGTCAATCTTTCTCAAAGTTCGTGGGTTATTTACGAAAATACATAAATATCCGATGAATTTTTCTCATATCCGAGACCTAGCTACTAGTTCGTGACTTTTTTACGGATAAATTTTTTCCGTGTACTGTCAGAACAAACAGAAAAATAATATAATTTCGATTTCGGATACAATTAGCAAAAATATAATGTCATTTAATACGCTCATATTTCACAACACGTCTTTCAGTGGACAGGTCAGGTGAGGTTAGAATTTCCACCAATCTTGCTGTGTCAAAAGGGTCAAAAGTACCTAGAAAATACCCAAAATACCTATATAGAAATTGTGCATGGTGAGGTTATGTCTACTTGCGGGAAATTTAAAATCACTCATTTTAAAAGCTGTTCAAGTTGGGCGATAAAATAATCAAAAACGAAGAGTTTAATGCCTAATATTTACTGATGATTGTAGAGACAATTGAAATGTGCGGATCTTAGAATTTAAAAAAAAAATTAAGACGGGATGTGAAAAAATGTATTCAGGATATACAGAAAATGTCCCCTATAAAAATAAAAAGTTGGAGACTATTTAAACACTTAAATTTTGCTTAAATTGTTACAAAAACATCAAATTTGGTGTGCGACAAGTTTACTATGTTCATTAGTTTGAAAAAAAGTATTTCAAAACAAATTTTCCACAATTTTATTTCGAAACAAATTTTTTTGCAAAGCTTCGCTGCAGCTAAGTATCTACTATACCGACTATACCTATGTTCAAGTTCAAGGTATCAGCTGATTCTGTCTTCTGCTAGTTTAGTACCAACCTATGAGTGTAAATTATCTCTAAAACTTTTCACTAAAGATCCAGTGTAGGAATGACGCTGGTATCCATAGTAGGAAAATGAGAGCCTCCAGGAATATATTTATAATAATTTTCTTACGTAGAACGTAAGATTCTACGATTAAAAATATTATAGTTTAATGACCAAGGAACATATATCATTAAACAAAATCACTCTGAAAAATTGTATTTACGTGGAAAAAATGACTAAAGTTGAGGAAAAAGTTTCTTAATCATGTCAAAAACAGTTTTTTATACTTCTTTCTTTTATTATAATTAAGTATAACATGAAATTCCGTTTTATGATGCATTTTTATAAACTAAAATCACACAAAATGCGCAAATTAGGTTTACTTTAGGCATTTCGCTTTTATTTACAAATGTCCACTGTAGGAAGCTATCCACTGTAGGCAGGTCTCCCCTATGAAAAATAAGGTGTGATACGCTCGTTGCCTATAACCAAAGGTTTTCTGAGGAAGATGCCATATATATAAAATATCTACATAATAGTTCTTATGTACCAATGAGTACTTTTGTAAGAATCTTATGCTGAATTTTCTGTTTAAAAAATTTTTCACTTATGTCTTTTATTTTCAGATCACTTATGATATATTATTTTTGTATTCATTTCTGAATAACTGATAATGATTTTCGGAACGATTTCTTATATTTTGTTTTTTTTCTTACATGTGTAAAAATTTTTTGTAACATGTGCGTTTTATGATGTTTTGGTTTAGTTCGAGAGGTTCGCTGAAAATTATGTCACTTGTCCTGGCAAACGAAAAGCTATAAAAATAAAAAGGATCTTTTCTCTCTTCTCTTCTCTCTCTCTCTCTCTAAAAAGTGGGATGGGATGATTTCTAAAATCTCGCATTCCTTGAGAGTTTTCGAGTTAAAAAAGAAGGTTAGTTTGCTTCGGTACTTTGAATACTTCACCACATAATTTTTGTCAGTGATAGTTTCATTTAAAATAATTATTCTTTTTGAATATAAATTAAAACAAAATTTCCACAATTTTTGGCGACTTTGTTCTTCCAATAGCATTTCAATTACCATTTTTCTTCTTTTTTTTGTAATTTTAAATCATTTTTTGAATTTTTAAGACTTCCAATCTTATTATAAATGATAATTTTTATATCTTTGTCAATTTTTCACTAATGAATGCAAATTTAGATTAAGAACTCTTTTTAAAGAAAGGGATATGTGTTGTGTGTATATATGTATGTGAGTGTACACGTATAGTCCGTATAGATATTATTGTTATTTGCAGGTATTATGTTTTGATTTTTTCAATTAGCATAAGAATATATTTATCATACTTTGTAGTTTCCTATAACTAATCCCTGATGAGGGGGTCTAAATTGGCCCCGAAACATGTTGATTCCCTGGTAGTATAAAAAATACGGATAACGGAAAAAGAGAGAGGTTGGTTTTGGTGGACCTTTTGTCCTTTTCTCCCTCTTTTTTCATTTGGTTATTTTTTCTCTAATGAGCCGAAAAGTGAGGTAGTTTAGAAGTCTGATTTACAATTCTGAATCCTTTTCATGCTTATCTTGCATAAAATTATTCATGATAAAATAGATTTCAGATCGATCTTAATTAAAAAAAAATATATATACTATTGGTTATTCAAGGCTCGTATGATTTTTCTATGCTCTTTTACATGGGGGGGGGGGCACTTAGTCAAAACAATTTCTTACGTAAGATATTTTCCAGTTTGCAAGTGACTGAAAAACAAATGTTAAACAGATTTTATTGTAAACAGCTGTTTTTCAGCGAAATCTATAGTGCTTAATTTAGTATTCAGTACATTGAATATACAAAAAATTATGTTACTTTATTGATAATTATAAGAGTGAATAATAATAACTTGTGAATTCACCTAATATGTAATATGGGTAGTAGATTCTTCGTAGTTGATGTTGTGATTGGCTAAGCCAATCACAAGATCAACTACGAAGAATCTATTAATCTGAAGGATCAATATAACCCCCGCATTAATATTAGTAATGCCTACCAATATTAGTCATAATATCTAATATATAAAATCAGGAGGCCTGAAACGTAGGATGTTCATGCAAATCCACAGTTTCTGACCAATCGGCACCAAAAAAAAAAAGTCTTAAATTCATGTTAGACTTGTTTTTATTTTGGGCTCAAATTAAGTAGATAACTAAATTAAAGCATGAATATTGTCTATTAATAAGTTCTAATGGGTGTAAGACTGAAAGGGAAACATTATTGAGACTGACTTTTAAATATTAATCTTGAAATTAGCCGTATTAGTCTAAGTAATGTAGTAAGATCTTATTGGCTAAAAAGAAGATCAAAAAGAAAATAATTTGTAGCCCTCCAGAGGCGAAATTCTAGAATCGGAAATTAGACGAAGGTGTGACGTCGCCAAAGCGGGAATGAACAACGCTGTGGCGAGCGAAAGTAAGAAAATTTTTTGATAATGTGCATCAAAATCAAGTACTTAATTTATTTATGCGCAAGATCATCACTGCTTTTCAAGGTAAGTAAATTATTGAAACTCAATTTTGTTCTGAAATGTGCCGCACATCGTTTATATTTCATTTTTAACTGACCTAACCTGAAAAAATATATACTTCATTAAAAAGCAAAAACAACTACATAAAAAGTTTGTTTGTCAATATGGGATTATAAAAAAAATTCTTTTGCTTAAAATAAAATCATTTTAAGCAACAGAACTTTTATTATAGTCCCATAATGATAAACTAACATTCTATGTTAATTTTTTTGCTTCCAGTGTTGCGCTAAATTTCAGTCATATTTTAGGTTAAATTTGAAACGGATCAGATGCTTATTTCAAAATCGTGACTAGTTTCAATCCCCACAGCGACTAAGTCCAAGCCCGCATTCTAACTTGAGGATACTTTTAAGCCCTTGAAACGGCTTCTCTTCAGTTCTACAAGCATTTTCTTTTAAAACTCCAATCGTATGCTAGTTTTTAGATAAAGTGGTCTTCTTTTTGTTACACCTTAAAATTAGTTCATTCTTGGGCTTGAATCAAGACTTTTTTTTTTCTGTGTGCAAATTTTGCACACATCTTCTTCGGGCTCCCGGACAGGTCGTAAGAGTATTAGGGGGGGGGGCAGATGAGGGGCACCAGGGTGCATATACACTCCTGAGAAACCCCTGCATGTTCAGACGGCAGTCGTAGATTGTGATTTTGCAAAAATTTTCTTATATATATATATATATATATATAAAGTTGAATGTATGTTCGTATGTCGCGGCATCAAATGCAAACGCGGACATGAATTATCAACAAACTTCGCAGTCAGCTAGTTCAAATATAATAATCATAAATTCACAAAATACTAATTATTGAATAAGTAGAAGAGGGGTCATCTACAAATTTCGTAAGGTGTTTTCTTTAATTTTCTCACCCCCCCCCCCACCCCCTCCACTTATAATACCGTGAGATTTTCTCCGACTCCTCCCACCATCCATAAATCTATTTATCGCAGGCTTGACAGTCGTTCCCCTTTTGCTCGTTTTTAAACTTAAATGCGAACCGAATTAAGAGAACCTGATAAGAAAATCCTACTATTTTCGGCTGAAAGTTCATTCCTTCCGGTTGAAAAAACTACTATTAATTCTTTGCCTAATAATTACTTTGGTTGAAAATAAAACTATTTTATTGAACATTCGTCATTTCTTTAGTTAAAAATTAAACTATTTTGTTGAAAATTCGTTTTTTTGTTGTTGAAATTTACTTTTATTTTACAAAGATTTAACTATTCCATTTTTGGTTAAAAATTCATTAATTTTGTTAAAAATTCTTTCTATTAGTACAGACTTAATCATCATGTTTAACAATTTAACTATTTCATACAAAATGTATGCATTTTGTTGAACATTCGTTTTTATATTGAAAACTAATTTTTAAAATAAAAGTACGTCTTTTTTTGGTATAAAATTATTCTCCTCGGATGAAAATTGAACTATTTGATTCAAAATGTATGTATTTTGTAGAAAATGCATCTTCCTGGAAGAAAATCAATCTCTTTGGTTGAAAATTAAACTACTTGGTCAAAAATGTATGCATTTTGTTGAGAATTCGGTTTTTTAGATAAAAAAATTCATTTTTTAGATTGAAGATACATAATTTTTATTGGAAACTCGTCTGCCTGCTTGCAAATTGAACTACTTTGTTGAAAATTCATTTTTCATTAGTTCAGAAATTCATGTGTTTAAACGAAAATCAAAATATTTCGTCAAAAATTCTACAATTTGTTTAAAATTCTTTTTACATTCTCATTCTAATGAGAAGGTATTGGTTTTATGCAAAATTTGACATAGTCGGTTTTCATCAAATCTCCCCGTTTTGAGACCTCCTAAGTCAGAAAAAACGAGTTTTACCAAGGTGTCTGTCTGTAGTCTGTCTGTCTGTAGCCACGATAACTTTCCAAAAAATGATCAGATTCGATTAAGCTTTGGCACACTTTTTTATGGCCTGAAAAGAAAGAACAAGTTCGTTAACCAGCTATTTTGGATAAAAATTCAAAAAGTGAGCACATTTTATACATTTTTGAGACCACTTTTTTTGAAGATTTGAAAATTCTATACGCAAAATGACGAACAAAATATCCTAATGACTTTTTGTGATAAAAAAAAAATTACTGGAGTTATAGGATTTTCAAAATTCCAAAAAACAAACGAAAATGAACATTTTAGGCCGAAAAACGCACGATATGAAAAAAAGTCAGAAGTAGAAAAACGTTACTTTTTGAACACCCTATAATATTTTCATAACAGTTTTTTGAATTTTTAAAAAAATAAAAATTTCAAATTTTGATCGGACAAAAAAATAATGAAAAATCAAAAATTCCATTTTGCTGTCAAACTATGCAAGATACGAGAAAATATCATTCCACCAAAATTGTGCACTTAAAAAAGATCTACAAATTTCTAATCACTCACTTTTTGATATGACGCGTAGTTTTTGTTTTATTCGTAAAAAACAGCATTGAAAATAGAAAAATCAAATTTGTAGACGAATAACAGGTGCTACGAAAAAAATGAAATAAACCAAATTTGTTTATCCAAGAAGAAGGTACAAATTTGTTGTGAATCATGTTTCGATAGGATGCGTAGTTTTTGTTTTATTCGTGAAAATAACATTGACAGTAAAAAAAATCAAATTTTTGAAAAAACAATGCAAGGTACGAAAACAGATAAATGAACAAAAATTGTGCATTAAAAAAAGGTTTACAAACTTGTAATCAATTTTTGTTGTAAGAATATATTCAAAATGAAAAAAATTAACTTTTTTGAAAAACGGCACAAGCTAAAATAAAATTTTAACTGATAAAATTTGTCGCTAAAATTATATAATTATTTTTCATTTGAAATCAAATACAAATTTAGTAATTTGTATATGAAGAACATATAACACGAAGCACAAAGTGTGCGCTCAGTGTATTTACCAAATCGCGCGTCGTAAGTGCGCTCAAACTTTTTTGTTTCTATCATACGGTGCACAGAACCGAGCGTGGAACGCAAGGTTCAAATGATTTTCAAATCAAATATCGAGCGCGAAGCGCGAGTGTCTTGGTTAGAATGTGTTCCTTAAGGTCGATAGAACCTTGAGTAAATAAAGTTCCTTTTCAGTCTAAAATAAAAACAAATTTAACAATCACTTAATATGTAGAGGTTTTGATAATTTCATAAGACTTGCAAACAAACTTTTTCTTTTCATCGAAGTCGAACACGAAGTTCAGAAATCTAGAGGAGCCGAGCGTAAAGCGCGATGTAAATACGCCCGAGCGCGTAGCGCGAGGTGAATATATAATCGACCACGAAGCGCGAGATAAATATATGATCGAGCGCGAAGCGCGAGATCCAACAGTCGCGCGCCCTAGGCGCGCTCAAACTTGCGAGCCGCGCGCGAAACAAGAAACAAGAAATTTTGTTTAAAAATTTTAATATTTTGTTGAACATTCGTCTTTTTGGTTTAAAAATATTTTTTTTCGTGTAGATTTAACCTTTTTTATTTAAAAATGCAACCGTCTTGTTTATATTTAATCTGCTTCGGTTGAAAATTACCTTTTCTTTAAAAACTTCACATTTTTGGGTTTAAAATTCAAATTATTTTGTAAAAAATTCTTATTTT